>CAIGQZ010001336.1:867932-883477 GCA_903798205.1 Danio tinwini | reverse complement strand
CACACACACACACACACACACACACACACACACACACACACAAACACTACATACAGTTGAAGACAAAATTACTGTATCAGCCCTTCTGTGGAATTTGAATTCTTTTCCAAATATGTCCCAGGAGATTTTTAACATAGTAAAGAAAATGCTCACATTATTTCATATTACATTTTTCTTCTGGAGAAAATACAATTTTTTTAGTCTGGCTGGAATGATATATATACACTACCTGACTTAAGTCTTGTCCTCTATCCCAGTTGTAAAAGCAACAAATAATAACTTGACTTCTAGTTGATCATTGGGAAAAGTGGCAGAAGGTTGCTTTTTCCCATGAATCAACTGTCGAACTGCATCCCAATCATCACAAATGCTGCAGAAGACCTATTGGAACCAATGTGGACTCAAAATTCTCATAGAATCTGTCAAGTTTGGTTAAAGAAAAATCATGGTTTGGGGTTACATTCAGTATTGGGGGCGTGCGAGAGATCTGCAGAGTGGATGGCAACATCAACAGCCTGAAGACATTTGTGCTGCCCATTACATTACAAACCACAGGAGAGGGCAAATTCTTCAGCGGGATAGCGCTCCTTCTCATCCTTTAGCCTCCACATCAAAGTTCCTGAGAGCAAAGACGGTCAAGGTGCTCCAGGATTGGCCAGTTCCACTGCACTATGACTTTATATTCTATACTGTACATTATCTTAGTTAAGTGACAAGACTTTTGTCTTAGCAAAGTCAGACCTTACTGTCCTAATTAAATAATTAAAAATCAAGCCATGATCATGTTTTTTTTTGGTAAAATAAGCTTAATCTAGAGGCCTTTGTTTTTCATATAATTCACTTCTGATACCAAATGATCAACTAGAAGTCAAGTTATTGTTTGTTGTTCCTAAAACTTGAATAGGCAACAACACTTTTGTCAGTGTATATAGTAGTATAGTATATAGTAGTAGTGTATATAGAAACTGCTAATATAAACATTATCAGCCCCTTCAAGAAATGTATATATATTTTTAGGATTGGCCACAGAACAAACCACTGTTGTCTTGTTTAATTAACCTAACTCACATAGTTATCCTAATTAACCGAGTTAAGCATTTAAACTACATTTTAAGCTGAATAGTGTGCTAGTAAAATATTATGTACTGTCATCATGGCAAAGAAAAATAAATGAGTTATTAGAAATTAGTTATTAAAGCCATTATGTATAAAAAAAATATTCTCTGTTAATCTGCACTTGGGAAATATTTGAAAAAGAATTCGAAAATTCACAGGAGGGCTAATCATTTTGTTTTCAACTGCATATATATATATACTTAATTTTTTTATGTTATTGATTGTCAACACACTAATGGACTCTGTCTGTTTATTTCTTTGTCTAGTGAACAATGGAAAGGAATTGCTTTCTCTATATTACCTCCCGTTTTTACCCATCATGCATCTGTTCGTCTGCTAAAGTGACTGTCATAAAGCACATTCACAGCTCTATTCTCCACAGAGTGGGCTACATGAATATGCTTTGATTGATTGACAGATTAAAGCATGGGATTTATTCCTGTGTGTTTGTCTAGTATTGTTCGGCAGCTGTACACTCCAGGAGGCAGATCAATTCTGACAGCCTCTGCATAAAAGCGGGACAGTTTATTTTAGTCCGCCTTAGAGAAATGTTTACCAATATTTCATATACCAAATGGATTTTTTTTCTGAACCGGACCCGGTGCAGTAAAAGTCCATCAGTTGTGTCAGTTGTTATAGGCATTTAAATGGGATCTGACAGGCTTCGGTACTTCAATTAGAAAATGTACTAACAGGCCACAGGCTGCTGACACGGCTTAAACTGAAAACGGTTATGATGCTTATATTTTTTTAATAACAGTGCAGGAACATTAAATTGAACTCAATATTCAGGAGGCTTGATGCTGTAGGGCTTTTTTTATCACTGTACACAAATATACTAGACCATTTTTCACATCACCGATTCAGTTAGATATGTTGAATAAATTCATTAAATACTTGGTTTTATTAGGAGTGTTTAGTAAATTTGTTATTTAAAGTTGCCATTTACTGCATTGGTTTAATAAGTTAAATCTACATAGTAGGTTTATGGTGTCGGTAAGTTCAAATAATCTCCAGAAATGGTTTTATAAGCTTATCTATTACTCCATAAAATACCCATAGAATCAGAAGATCCATGATTGACCATATATGGTTCGCGTCGTGCATGATGCAAACACACACAGAGCATGATGTTCGCTGAATACCGACGAATATAAAGCCAATCAGAGTAACATAAACCTATTTTGCTCACCAGATCTGTTGTGGATAAAGGCTAGATTATAATTAAACTTGATAAAAGAGAGTGATAGAGATGTATGGTGTTGTAATTTGAAGCTAGTCAAAGAAAACACAGCCAGGAATTAATATCAACCTCTGCATGAACAGATGACATTTGAGTGATTTGACAGGATACAGCAGTCTATAAACATGATTATTTAACAAAAGATATAACTAAACATACCTTATGCCTCTTCGAAGTGGAGATGAATAAATGTGTTACCTGTAAATATTGCATTTTACGTCTTGTGATTTTGAACATGTCTCATGCTGCCGTTACCCAGTAATGCACAGTAAACAATTTGGTGCTCGCGTTTTCAAAATAAAAGTCCCACATACATAGTGAGTGAAATAAACGCTTAAAAATAACTGAGGGAGGAAATGTATTATTGTTGTCTCACTAGCAGTTGCTTATCAAACGCAGCATGAGGCTGCATAACGAATGACCTCAGAGCTTGATGACGTAGTTGCTCATCAGGTCCGGATGAACAACCCAAATTAAGCATACATGCAAATGTGGAGGGCATGGCCCGTGAGTCTCGTCACAGTTTGTTTTGTCTTCTGATTGGCCCATTTTCCACTAGTGGAATTTACATGAGAACAAGGAAACAGTGGAGTCTGAGGCTCACAGTATGCCAATTTCCTTATACTGATCTTTTTTATTCTACTGTGCCTTTGTATACCCTGGTTTTCATCATAAGGAACCTTTAAAGTAATACATTACAATCTTAAAGGGGACCTATTATGCAAAAATCACTTTTATAAGGTGTTTGAGCACAGATGTGTGGCAACACTGTGTGATTATAGCCAGCCTCTAATTGTACAAAATAATTAATTCTATTTTTTATAATCACACTTGATAAAAACAGTCTGTGGAAACACATTGACTGACATTCTCCCGTTGTACATGTCATCAGAGGGAGAAAAAAACCCTGCCCACTAGTGACCATCTCTCCCTCATTAGCATAAACAGCACTGAGTGAGATGCAGCCATCCGCCATTAAATTTTCACACAGTACCTGCTGAAGATAATGTCAGCGATTAGGTGGCATTATAAATGTTGAGCTTTAGGATGCACGAATGAACACTAATCCCTTGACGACTTTGTTCTGAGCCACTTCTTTTGACATTTTTCACATAGAAAACATTAGTCCTGCTTTGAATCTGCCGCTATGCTGATGCATAGGCGTTTGTAACTCCACCCCCTTTTGAAAATCTCATTTGAATTTAAAGGGCACCTATGGTGAAAATCTATTTTTTAAGCTGTTTGGACAGAAATATGTGTAGGTATAGTGTATATACCGTCATATCGGGGTGATATAAACACACCCAGTGCTTTTTTTTTTCAATTTAACAACATAAAAATGGTGGACCAATTGGAGCGGTTTTGAGACTCCTTACTTTATGTAGGAGTGCGGTCCCCCTGCCCACCAAATTGATTGACAGCTTCGTATTAACATGTCTCCGTAGTAACATATATAATATCAACAAGACAGGACGTGCGCAAAGCAAACGGGAGTAAAATGTATGTTCAGTTTGCTAGGATCATCAATCGTCATCAAATGTGATCAAGAGTGAGTTTTACAAGTTTAAAATGTTTTAAAACAGTGCATGTTAATGAATTACAGCTCGTTACTTCAGCTTTACTTTTTCAGCACAGCCGCGTGTCAGTACAACCATAAAAGAAGACGATTCAATCCCAGTTTGTGGACTTTAATCAGGTTTATTTTGTACATTAACATAACAGACATCCATACAGCAGTGGATATTAACCTGTATCCTGTCACATTTGCGTGCAAAAAGAGTGCAAAGCTAAACGCGCATGTTGTCTGTGTGTGTGTATCTGTGTGTGTGCGTGAACTTTGTAACGACATTGTGTGTGACTCATCGTTGCAACTCCACAACAAATGCATCCAATACTCATTGGTAAAGTTCTTACTGTAGTAATTCTCACAAACGTTACGTGAGATCTGCTTCCTTTATGTCTGTCTGTTGTCTGAAGCAGCAGAGGGAAAAGATTAAGGCACGCTGACAGGCACGTGGGAACGGTGGGCGGGGAGGACAAGCCTTAAAGACGCAGTACACAAAAACCACTACCTGATGGTTAGAGTTATAAAACACAAACTAGTTAAAGCTATAATAAATAATCTGATGGGTGTTTTGAGCTGAAACTTTACAGACACATTATGGAGACAAAAAAGACTTATATTAAATCTGGAAAAAGGGGTAACCTAGGTGCCCTTTAAAGGGACAGTCATGAAAACAGCACAATTTGTATTAAAGCATAAAAGGTGCAGTTTTTAAAGATTTATAAAAACATTATTGGTGTAATATTTTTAGCGCACACGCACACGCACGCACGCACGCACGCACGCACGCACACACACAAACACACACACAAACACACACACAAACACACACACACACACACGCACACACACACACACACACACACTGGACATCAGATTTATGTTATATATTGTAAAAGTAGGCATAATAGGTACCTTTTAAGTCAATTTTGTAATTATAACTATATAAAGTAAGTGTTACTACTTAGTTTTTTAAGGAAAGTAATGTGAAAGTATGTATTATGTTAGTTTTGCATTTTTTTAAAGATTAATATTGTTATATATTACTTTTTTACCCAGCACTGTTTGTTAGTGAACTCATTTTGTCTCATTTTGAAGCTTATGTATTCATTATTGCATGAGTAATTGCAGATTTTTATCTTAAATTTTGTCTCAAAAATTGGTTAATTTAACAAACTTGTTGTGCAAATTGTAAGATGTAAACTCGGAGGGCCTCATTTATAAACATGGTGTACACAGAAAACAGGGGTGGAAATGTGTGTATGCCACTTCCCACTGGTTGTGATCTATAAAAAACAAACTTGACAGGAGGAAGAATTCAGAGGAAGAAAGTGTAAAATAACTGCAGAAACAAGCTTTCATACTGTATATACCTGTGGTGGTCGACGTGTATTAATAATTGTGATATACGCTTAAAATTGTTGTATTTTGTCCCTGAACGCAATGCTGTGTAATATATCCTTCCAGCAGTGCAGTTGAATGATGTGTTTGTGTTTGCAGGGCGATAAAGAGGCAGAACTGGGTCTGCCTTTCTCCCCTCTATGTGACCGTAAATCCACTATGGTTGCCCAGTCTCAGATTGGTGAGTGACACAAACATGAGCTAAATACACAGAATCTTGCTAAAGTGTACTTAAATTGCAATTGCAAAATTAGGAATTATGTTTGTAATACACTCTCAGAAATAAAGGTACAAACATGTCACTGAGGTGGCATCTTTTCAAAATGTACAGTTTTGTACCTTACAGGTGCATATTGGTAACTAAAAGATACTATTTTGTATGTTTGGGTTACAATTTTGTATCTTAAGACAGTATTTCCCAACTCTGTTGCTTGAGGCACACCAACAGTACATATGTTAGATGTCTCCACTATCCAAACCATTAATCTGAGGTTTTGGAGTCTCTTCTAATGTTCTGATGAGTTGATTCGGGTGTGTTTAATTAGAAAGAGGTTAAAAATGTGTACTGTTGGTGTTCCTTCAGGAACAGGGTTGGAAAACACTGTCTTACAAAATCCTCTGAGTAACATTTACTCATTTTAGATAGTATTTGGTCCCTCTCTAAATTAGAGAGTTATAGTTACTCAAGTTAATGAGACAATAACATGATTAGTTAGGTGATGATTGAGCACTGATGATGAACACCTGCTGTTATTAAACAGAAGAGAAATACAAAACTACAACTGACTTCAGTCACAGCCTTAGATAAACTCAGCTAAAATATACATTGAATCTCTCAAAATCTCAGCAGAGGATCATTAAGCAACACCATAAACAGCTCCTTTGCTTATTATCAACTTGTTTGCATTTATTTAAAGACGGACCAAATACTCTCTGAACCTAGTAAATTTAGCTCAGAGGATTTTGCTGTGTATGAGGTACACATTTGTATTTTTCTGGTATTAATATGTGCATTTGAGGTACAAATGCTGACCTGTTAGGTACAGAAGTGCACCTTTTGAAAAGTCACTCCAGTGACAGGTTTTGTACCTTTATATTCGAGAGTGTACTCATTTAGGAAGACTTACATTTGCAATAGAAGAAAAAAGTTGAACACAAAATTTGCAGCGAAATTTAAATTAATTTGCAAATATTTCCCAAATACTGTTTAGCAAAGCAAGTATTTTCACAGTTTAAATTTGTCTTCTGGAGAAAGTCTTGTTTTGTTTAGTTTTGACGAGAATATTAAAAAGAACATTTACAAAAACTGCTGAGATCAATATTATTAGCCCAATTAAGATTTTTTGTCAAATGAATTGATAAGTAACCTAACTTGTTAACCCAG
This sequence comes from Danio tinwini, assembly GCA_903798205.1. NCBI lineage: Eukaryota > Metazoa > Chordata > Actinopteri > Cypriniformes > Danionidae > Danio > Danio tinwini. Next base: position 876,769 of record CAIGQZ010001336.1, on the reverse strand, counting down.
TTAAGCACTTTAAGCTAGTATCCTGCAAAATAACCAATGAAATATTATGTATTGACATCTTGGCAAAGACAAAAGAAATTAGTTGTTAGAAATTAATAGTTTAAAGTCATTAAAACTATTTGGTTTAAAATAACAAAAAAAATATTTGATGAAAACCACTTGGGAAATATTTGAACAATTATTTAAATTCCACAGGATGACTAATAGTTTTGTTTTTAACTGTAACTAATTTTGGGGTTCTTAAAGAATGAACCGTTTCTATGTCATTTCCTGTAGGCTTCATTGACTTCATCGTTGTTCCTACGTTTACGGTTCTGACGGATATGACTGAGAAGATCGTCACGCCGCTCATTGAAGAGGCCACAAGTTCAGGCCTGGCTGGATTTCGCAGGTCAGAGTCTAAAAAGTCTGACTTACATCTTTAGGTTGTAAAAACATTCTCTTAACATTCCTGTTAAGTTCCATTCCTATTGGGAGCATTCCCTATATGCTGGCTTCATACTTGGCTATCGAATGCTTTATTCTGATTGGCTGATGAACATTTTAAGGTGTGCAGTTATATTTTGGGAACCACACGACTAAAGTAGTTTAGGGCGGATCTTGATGCACATTACAGTTCCATATCACTACGTTGATTTCAGTTTTTTCACAGCTGCAACAGTCAAAAATCATCCCACGACTACCTCAGAACATTATGCAATTCTGAGTGTGCCTCACACAGGTGAGTGGGCTTGACAAACCACCTGTAGAAAACACACTCTATCATCTCTCTGTCACTTTAACCGACACTTGCACCAGTTTTGCACATTTGCACCAGACACATTCTTACAATCACTCCATATCTATATAAAAAGTGCATTTATGAAGTGTGCTTCACACAGGTGAGTGGTCTTTACAAACCACCTATAGAAACACTCTTCTCTCTCTCTAAAAAAATCCTTCCTTACTCTAGCACCTAATTCCCTAAGCACTAACACTTCCTTTGTAAAATCAATGCTTCTTGAGTGTATTGCCTCTTCATGTTGAATCGCTGAATGCCTCCTCAATTGTACATCGCTTTAGACAAAAGCATCTGCTAAATGTTAATGTAAAAACTAAACAGAAGACTTTGGATGTCTAAGAAACTAGTCCTACACACAAGAGCAGTGTAAAAAAGGCATGTGTAGACTGTGTACTGTACAACAGGTACAGGTTTGCAGCTAATTTTTGATCACAGATTACGGGCCTTCAGGCTTTGCATACAAATATGATACAAAAGCATTTATAGGGTTTTGAGCACCTTTCTTTTTGCAGTGGATTACGCTTTCTGCATATGAAAGACTGAATTATATTCCATCCTTTTAGAATATATGGACGACTAAAGCAGGTTCACAGAAAGGACACAATGCAGGACCAGCAGTGGCATATTAATGATCAACAGAGCAGGAAAACAACAGAACCGTGAGGAAAGATGGACTGTTAAATGACATTCAGCAGATATGGGGATGTTACAGGAGTTCAGTGGATGTAATGACTGCTGGTGGGTTTGTGAGGTCATAATTTATGCATTGAATAGCTGACCTTGAATTATTAGAAAAATCATTTGCGGTGTGGCCGTTAACACTGTGTGTTATTTTCTAATAATTCAATGGACTGCAGTCTGTTATTCTGCTATGGTTCCTACACCTAAAGACACTGTTCAGATATTGTATTTCAGACATTTGTCTGTTTTTTCTACTCAAACTGCTTCTGTGTATAGTACTAGTCTTTTACACATCTCATCCAAAGTCTTCTGTTGTGTTATGTGATTTTTGACAGTTGTAGCTGTGAAATAACTGAAATCAGCGTAGTGATATGGAACTTTGTTATGTGGTCAAAACTAATTTAGCCGTGTGGTTATAACAAAATAACTGCACACCTTACATTGTTCATCGTCCAATCAGAATCAAGCATTCAACAGGCTAGTATTACTGTATTCTCCTTATTCTGCAACTAGAAAGCAAGCTCTTTTTTTTGCAGTTATTTTAGAGAATTGTCTGTGGGAAAAATGTCAGTGATTGGTCAAACTACTTTCTCTATAAACAAGTGCCATATAGAAATCTGATATATGGAAATCAGATATATGCAAAATAAATATGACATACAAGTTCATGTTTGGATTTCACACATATAAAAAGCAATATAAGCATTTTATACGTGCTATATATGCTTTTTATATAAGCAACATAATATGGCAAAAATGCCCCTTTAACTATATTTTTTCATTTTTTTATGAATATAATATCAATATATTGTAATGTATACATAATATCATAACATCCAATACATTAGCTATAATATATACACTCACTGGCCACTTTATTAGGTACACCTTACTAGTACTATGTTCGACCCCCTTTTGCCTTCAGACTCATCAGACCAGGCAACGTTTTTTCCCAATCTTCTGTTGTCCAATTTTAATGAGCCTGTGCGAATTGTAGCCTCAGTTTCCTGTTCTTAGCTGACAGGAGGGGCACCCGGTGTGGTTTTCTGCTGCTGTAGCCCATCAGTCTCAAGGGTGGACATGTTATGTGTTTGGAGATGTTCTTCTGCATATCTCGATTGTAACGAGTGGTTAATTGAGGTACTGTTGCCTTTCCATCAGCTTAAGCCAGTCTGGCCATTCTCCTCTGACCTCTGGCATCAACAAGGCATTAGTGCCCACAGAACTGCCGCTCACTGGATATTTTCTCTTTTTCGAACCATTCTTTTTAAACCCTAGAGATGGTTTTATGTGCAAATCCCAGTAGATCATCAGTTTCTAAAATACTCAGACCAGCCCGTCTGCCACCAACAAAAAAAAGGAAAAAAAAAAACTTGATAGAAACCAGGCTCAGTTGGGCACAACCATTTCTCCTCTGGCCAAACTTCTTGCGCAGAGCTGCAGTCTAGGCACCGGAGGCTGGAGAAAGCTGGACATCGTGGAGAAGCTGCAGGTGGGAGAGGTTACGGGCTGGTGTACAGGCTGGCCCTTCAGGATCAACGCGAAGACTCATCTCATGCTCTCCACTCCTCCATGATCACCACAGCAGGTGCTCCGAATACAGCCTGGTCCAGGATTATAGAAACCTCGGAAATAATAAAAAAAATGTCTTTATGGCTAAATGCATTGAGTTGCTGCCATGTGATTGTATGATTAGAAATTTGCAATAACGAGCAGTTGGACAGGTGGTGTACCTAATAAAAAGGCCGGTGAGTGTGCATATATAATGTGTGTGCTTTTATATCTATATGTATGTTTACATTTTATATTTGATGACAAAATCAGTCTTATGTTGAATGGATATACTTGTAGAAATGATTAAAATTGCATTAAATGGGTCAAAATTATAGATTTTTCTTTAATGGCAAAAAAATTCTATAAAGTAAAAATCATGTTCTATGAACATATTTAATAAATTTCCTACTGTAAATATATCACAACTGATTGTTTGAAAATTTTGTAATTAGTAATGTATATTGTTAAGTAATGTGCACTGCTAAGCACATCATTTAAACAATGATTTCTTAGTATTTAGATTTTTTGTCAACCCTTTAGAATCCAGATTTTCCAATATTGAATTATCCTAACAAACCTTACATCAATGGAAAGCTTATTTACACAGCTTCCATGTGACGTATAAACCTCAAAACAAAAAAAAAGAAAAAAAATATATATATACAACTGTTTTGTAAACTGTGACTGTTTTCTTTGTTCACGGTCACATACAGTTAAGGTCAAAATTATTAACCCCAACCACCCCCCCCCTCCTGATTTTTTTCCCTCTTTTTTTTATATATTTCCCAGATTCTTAACAGAGCAAGGGATTTTTCAAAGTATTTCCTATAATATGTTTTCTTCTGGAGGAAGTTTTGTTTTATTTCTTCTAGAATAAAATGAGTTTTAAAAAATTTTAAAACCATTTTAAGGTCAAAATTATTAGCAGACAATATTTTTTTATTAACTACAGACTAAACCATTGTTATGACTTGCCTAATTACTCTAACTTGCCTAATTAATATAATTAAGCCTTTAAATTACAATTTAAGCTGAATACTATTGTGTTAAAATATCTAGTAAAATATTATGTACTGTCATCATGGCAAAAATAAAAGAAATAAGTTATTAGAAATGAGTTGCTCAAACTTTTATGGTTAGAAATGTGTTGAAGGATCTCTTCTTGTGTTGAAGGAAATGTGTTGAAGGAAATCTTCTTTCCGTTAAGCAGAAACTGGGGGACAAAATATACAGGGGGGTAATGATTCTGACTTCAACTGTATATGCATATATATTAAATATTATAATGAAAATACCAATTTCCATCAAGCAGAATAACAAGCTAGTTTTTACGGTTTAAAATCAATGGAAGTGAAGGAGACCGTAAGTCACAAGACAATTAGGTTCCAATGGCTGCATCACACTTATGTGAAAGAACAAGGTCAATAAGATGAGTTAACATTGTGTCCTATTGTCCCCATCATCAGTATTACTGGCGGAGATGTGAAGCGCAGCAGTGTGAACAGCTCTGCTTCTGACAGCAGCTCATCTCACAACGGCTCACTTCTCACTGTGGACCTGAAGAACTTCAAGGCCCTCTGGAATGAGGAGGTTTCTCTGAACCGAGAGCGCTGGAAGATGCAGGCGGCTAAAGGTCAGAGCAGATCCATCAGCACTACCAGAATACATGTTGTAACAACCCTTGTGTGCTATCGGAGGTGTTTTAAGTCTTTAATTTTGGCCACAACTTTCTCTGAGTTTCAGCAAATGGAATGATTTGAGGTGACAAGTCTTATTTGACACATATTTCGGGAAAATGCTTTGAAAATGTAAATAAACAAACATTCAGTATTAGACTTAAATTGACTACCCTCTCATTATGTTTGTGGAAATCCACAAACTATCAAGAATGCATGATTATATGGTGTCATGGCTTTGCAATAAAAAAATGTCATTATAATAGAAGTCAATAGGGCAAAAACAGCCACAAAGATAACAAAAGGCTAGTCAATTTGAGCAGTACACAAGTGTTAGAGAATGCACCTAATGTTTGAAAGAGAAAAGTAGTTGAAAATATGAGCCAAAAAATAATGTTCAGTGTGCTGGTTTCACTCTCCCTCCAGCTGTAGTCATTGCTCGAAGTAAAGTGGCTTTCACATCGGTCATGGAAAGCACTATGCTATGAAGCCTATTCATTTCAATAAATCACACCATTGACTAGCTTGCTTGCACTTTGGTCAAAGTGAGTCAATAATCTGCTATGTGGATATTCGCTCATATACACATAAACTAGCATGAACCACATCCTCACCAGAAAAGCAAAATCTGCTCAAATAAAATGCTGACAGACAGGATATTTCCTGTTGATTTCAATAGTGTTACAGTGCTGTCATGGCAATGCTAGTAAAATGGCGCCTTTCGACTTGTTCAACGTCATTAAAATGTTACTGTCAATAAATGTTTTTTATTTATTTATTTTTTAAAAGTAGTGTAATTCAAGATATTGGGCCCTATTTTAACGATCTAGGCACAAAGTCCAAAGAGCAGGCTGCAAAAGCATTAAGGGTGTGTCAGAATCCACTTTTGCTATTTTAAGGACAGAAAATTCTGCTTTGCGCCGCATGGTCTAACAGGGTTAAGCTTATTCTCTTAATGAGTTAAAGGTGTGTTTTAAGAATAAACCAATCAGTCTCATCTCAGTAAACCAATCAGTTGCGTCGCGCCATAACACATTTGCTATTTACATTGTAAGTGGAAAAACTGAGCAATTCACTAGCGAGAAAAACAGTTAAACAGAGCATCTGCAGCGTGAGAATGAGCCTCTTCATTCTTTACTTTCACTTTCACTCTCTTCCATGGATAAGGAAAGGTGTTGTACGCACAGACATCCATGAGCCTACAAAATAAATTTCATTTGTTAAGCACAAAGATTTGTTTCAAAACTATTTCTAAATTCAGTTCTAATTTCCAGCAAATGAATAAATAAACAGTAATAACGAAGTGTGGTCAAAAAACTGAGTTATTTCCAAATGCACATGCTATGCCCCATATGGTCTAAAACCTGACAGGTGGGCAAATCTAAGCATGTTTTTAATAAATATAAATATGCATATAATAAATAATACTACTACTAATAATAACATTATACAAACGCAAATTGTCATGAATAAACTGAAAAAGCCCCCCAAGATGAAGTAGGCATGAAAGTGGTGGTTTTTAGATTTATGTAGAAAATAATAATTTTGTAATATTTTATTCCTTTAATTCTTTTTCATTTGCAAAGATATTTGCGTATTGCTGTACATCCTGTGTGTATTAAGCACTGTTTAAGCGAGGCGCACATCTAACGTGCTCTGCGCTGGACTTTAGACCTCCTCTTATCTGGTCTATTGAACAGTCTATTTAGTTTCTCAAAATAGCAACGCGCCAGCAATGCGCCTTAACATACCTCCTTTTTTAGACCAGAACGCCTATGGGCACACACATGAGCGCAAATGCATTTGGTATTTAAACAGCATGGTGCAAAACGTCAAAACAACACTTGCGTCAAGCTGAAACTACCAAACAATATTTGCGTTGCGCCTTGCGGCGCATTGCGCCGGGTGTATGATAGGACCTATTGTGTTAAGAACTCTTACAATATTATTTTATACTATTTAATAAAAAAGTAAATAATTCTAACAGCATTTTCAGTTTTGTTTTTAAGTTAAAATTTTATTTTAATAACACATCATCAAGCTGGATTATTTGCACAGATACTTAGCAAAATTGATTTAGTTTGAAATTTGGATAATCAGGAAATATGGGAGGAACAGTGATTATGAACTCGTTTACACTGTACACTCCTGATTGTAGACTACCCCTCAAACGTTTGGGGTTTATACGATTTTGAGGCAAGAATTTAAACTTTTATTCATTAAAGATGCAATACATTCTTAAGACATTTAGAATGTTAAATGCTGTTCTTTCGTAACTTCTGTTCATCATTCATTATGTTGAACAGGTATATTTGTGGCATTTGCCAAATAGACATCCCAATTCTACCCCTTAGCCCTACCCCTCGTTTTGCGCATTCACTTGAAGGTGTAAAGTTGTCCCAATTCTCTTAATCTTGAAAGCGTAGGGCTAAGAGGAAGGGCTAGATAGCCCTCGAAAGAGAGTTTTTTTAGGACCACACTCGAAACCAAGTGGTAAGAAAATTTCCCAAAATACACCAGCCATAGCATAGCTGCACCCGGAAGTCAGGAGATGCACAAATTTAAATTTTTTGTCATTATTACGAATTTTTACAACAAACAAGCACGTGTTTTAATACATTCATAACCATGTTCATGTTTTACCATCATGCTTTAAAAAAAAACGCTAAAATAAAAACAGCTAAATTTGGCTATCCATAATCATAACTCCTGTACAGCAGTCCCACAACATTCTGACACTCGATGACACGAATACCCTGTCAGAAAAGTCTAGTAGAAGAGAATGAGCTTTTTACAGTCCGATGTAATGTTAATGTTGTTTTTGTGTGTTTGCATAAATGAAAATGGCCACTGTGTAAATGCGCAGTATAGTTACGATCTTATTTTTACATTATATTATGATTACATGATACCGTTGCCTTCAGTGATTTCCTGAAGATAAATACCAACAAATAACACAACTGGAATAACTACAGCAGTCGCGATCGTCTGATCTCATGTGAAGCAAGAGATCATGATGACATGATGACGTGTGCAGGTGTTGTAGTGCTGTCCCAATTCATAGGGGTACATTTTTAAGCCCTTCCTCTTTACACTCTGTTTGAAGGGCCAAGGGGAAACGGCACAAAAACAGAACTGGGATTGGGCCTATATATTTTATTTTAATGCTAAAAATCATTAGAATATTAATTAGAAGTCATTTTTCACAAAGATGACTTTCCTACTATAAATTTATCAAAACTTATTTATGATTAGTAATGTGAATATCTCAGAACTTTGGGCTACTTTAAGGTAACATCAGTATCTTGATTAGATTTTTTGGAAGTGTCCTATTATAATTAACCATTCTTATTTATTTATTCATTTATTCATTTTCTTTTTGACTTAGTCCCTTTATTAATCTGCCCTTCCAGTTGCAACCCATCACCGGGAAACACCCATACAATCTGATTCACACACATACACTATGGACAATTTAGCTTAGCCAATTTCCCTAGCACATGTCTTTGGACTTGTGGGGGAAACCGAAGCACCCAAAGGAAACCAACGCCAACACGGGGAGAACATGCACACAGAAAACTCCACACAGAAATGCCAACTGACCCAGCTGAGGCTCAAACCAGCAACCTTCTTGCTGTGAGGCGATTGTGTTACCCACTGTGCCACCATGTCACCCATTTTGTAAATTTACTACTGTAAATTATAAATACTTAATTATTTATTATTTGTTATATGCATTGCTGAGAATTGGGACATATTTAAAGGGGATTTTCTCAATATTTGGATTTTTTTTACTCTTGGATCTGTTACATAATATTGTCATATATTTTCAAACCATAAATTGAAGCTTGTTTATTCAGCTTTCAGATAATGTACTGTACACATGTCAATTTTCACATATTTTATGGTCACATATTCACATATTACAATGATTTTTGTAAGATTTGCAAAATGCATTTTTAATAATAAATGCAGTCTTTGAAGAGCATAACAGACTGAAATACATGTACAGTTTAAATTATAAGTATAAATTTAATTAGCTTCTCATGATCAGTAGGTTGACATTTTGATTTGTCATGTTAATTTAAAGAAATGTTTGAATAAAGCATAGGTTGGAAAACCAGCAATGTGTATATATATATATA
>CAIGQZ010001336.1:851218-867417 GCA_903798205.1 Danio tinwini | reverse complement strand
AATTATTCAGTAAGTTAAATACTTGACTCAATACTACTTGAAATTCATGTAAACCTCAACCAGTGGTGGATTTAGGCATAGGCAATCGCCCAGGCTGACATCTAGGGAGACCCCCAAGCCACTGTTTTCCACAGTGTGACTGTGCATGTGCAAGAATGGTTCTCTTTTCTCTCTTCTACTGAATGTTTGATCATGTGATGTCTGTAAATAGGAGAAGTGTCTGAAGAGGCAGAATCACCAGCAGATGAAGATAAGAGAACACTCAGCGGTAAACAGACATGCTTTTTAATTCATGGTGAAGAGTTTAAGGCCAGCAAGACCTCAGGAAGCATGCTTTAAACTGAACAAAAATGACAGTGAAAGAGGATCTATTTCAAATCATGTCTGTTATTTTAATCATCTAATCATCTATTCATGAGAGAATCTGGGGGAATTAACATTGCATCATGTTTTCTACAACAATTATAAGCAGCAGAACATTGTTGATGTTGATAATAATAAGAAATGTTTATTAAGTACCAAATTATCATAAAAAATGGATTTCTTTAATAAATGGGCACTGAAGACTGGAGAAATGATGTTGAAAATTCAACTTTGCATGACAAGAATAAATTATATTTTTAATACAATAAAACAAAACAATGCAATATAGATAAGGATACAATAAAAGAACAAAACAGACCCTTGATTAGATTATTTATTATATGATCAAGTGTTTACATTCTGTGCAAATTAAAGAGATAGTTCACCCAAAAAAGAAAATTCTGCCATCATTTCTCTGTCATCATTTTACACCCTTCCCTTGTTCCAATGCTGTTTGGGTTTCTTTTTTCTGCTGAATGCAAAAGAGGTTATTTTGAAAAATGTTGGAAGCCGGTAACCACTAACTTCTATTTGTTTTTTTTTCTAATATGGAAATCAGTGGTTGCCAGTGTAGTTAGTTACTGTAATTTTAATTACTTTTCTGCTGAAAAAGTAAAGGGATCACTTTTCATTTTGATGTAATTACAGTTACTTAAAACATACTTGCCTAAAATACTGTGCATGAATTCAACAGTTCTGTATAAATTAATTCAGAGAAGCAGAGTAATTGTAAATAGATTTAGAATATATGTTATACAAACATACAGTGGGGAAAATAAGTATTGAACATGTCATGTTTTTTTTCCTGGGAATAATATTTCTAAAGAAGCTGTTGGCATGAAATTGAACCAGATTTTGGTAAAAAACAAACAAAAAAAACAATACAAAGATAAAAATAAAACAAAAATCTGAAAAATTTGTTATGCGTAAAAACAATGGAATGACAAAAGGAGAAAATCCTGAACTACTGAAATGTACTTAATACTTATATAAAAGGCTTTTTTGGTGATGGCAGCTTAAAGATGTCACTCATATGGAGAATGAAGTCACATGCATTGCTCAGGTGTGAGTTTTTCACAGACTTCAACAGAGTGTAAAAATCTTGATGGTTCTTTGGTCTCGTCTATCAAATCTGATCTTTATTTTGTATTTTCTATTGGATTTATGTCAGGTGATTGGCTGGGCCATTCTACAGCTTGATTTTCTTTCTCTGAAAGCATTTGAAAGATTCCTTGGCTGTGTTTAGGATCATTATCTTGCTGAAATGTCCACCCTGGTTTTTATGTTCATCCTCCTGATAATGTAGATCTTGGACCCATGCAGCTGATATTCATTTACACCAGGGGTGCTCAACCCTATTCCTGGCGATCGATCTTCCTGCAGTTTTCAGTTGCAGCCCTTATCAAACACACCTGCCTGTAATTATCAAGTGCTCCTCACCTTCTAAATAATTGGTTCAGGTGTGTTTGATCAGGGTTGGAGCTGAAATCAGCTGGAAGGTCGATCACCAGGAACAGGGTTGAGCACCCCTGATTTACACTGAGGAAGGGCAGAGGGTTGCTGAAGAACTACTGCGAGATTTCAGCTGCTGTCTGGGCTTTCATTGCCTTTCTACACCTTCCTTCCTTCAAGTGTTCTATACTTTTTACATTTTACACATAACTTAATTTGTAAACTAGTTAGATTTGTTTTCTTTGCATATACAGTAAGGATTTCTTGGGTTGTTACCAACATCAAGGGATATATGGATAAGGGATTATCCTGCAGCTATATAGCATGTACAGTTGTCCATGTGCCTACATGTTTAATGAAGTGCATTTGTGTATAAGTCCTCGAACATAGTAACTAAACGCATATTTTTGATTATGTGTTTACTTTTTGCAGCGCTTTTCTTGTCTAATCCTACAATTTTCTTCCATCTGTTTTTAACAGAAACTGCAAAACCCTAGTGTGAGTGATTTCCAGCAGCGTCTCTCTGTCCAACGTCACAGATCCCGCTGTAAACAATGAACTCTTCAGAAGATTTACAGCGCCATCAAGAGGACACGACTACTGCTTACAACACTTTGCGTTCTGCCTCTTCCACTCCAAAGCATTTTCTAGATGAATGATGAAGGACATAATGAACAGACGAGGTACACCTGCTGCTTTTCTTCCCAGAAGCAGATCTCTCTTTCTTCCCAATCCTTGGCTGCATCAACTTAGAAACGCATGCAAATGGTGGATCCTTATAAAAAGCTCCTTCATTTATAAAAAAAACACACAAATGCTTTTAATGTCTTTCCGCGTTTAAGTTGGACTTAAAGTGTGAAACTTCGATTTATATATATATAAAATATACGTGGCCTGTGTTAAAGGAATAGTTTAACCGGAAATTAAAATGCACTCACCATTTGAGTTGTTGTAAACCTTTATGAGTTTCTTTCTTCTGTTAAATACTAATGAAATATATTTTGAGGAAAGCTGAAAAGCTGTAACCATCGACTTCCATAGTAGGAACAACTAAATCTATGTAAGTTAATGTTTACAGGTTTTCAGCATTTTTCAAAGTATCTTCTTTTGTGTTTAATAAAAGAATGGGTTGAAGCAAGTAAATGATGAGAATTGATGGCAGAATTTGACGCTTTTGGCAAACTCTGCCTTTATACTCTAAATAACAAGCTATTTTTAGCTGTTGCATCCTCCGTGATCAATATGTTAAGCTTTTGTGACCTATTTTAAAGGTATAGTTCACCCTAAATTAATATTTACACACTATTTACTCCCCCTTCAAACTTTTCAGTGTGTTGAACACACAAAAAAGAGTATTTTTAAGAAAGCTGAAAACCTGTACCATTGACTTCGATAGAAAAAAACAAATACTATGGAAGTCAATGGTTACAGGTTTTTAGCATTCTTCAAAACATCTTCTTTTGTGTTTAATAGAAGACAGAATGGGTTGAAACAAGTAAACGGCAAGTAAATGATGGCAGAATTTGATGTTTTTGACGAACTATACCTTAATACTGTAAATAACAAGCTATTTTTAGCAGTTGCATCCTCCGTGATTAATATATTAAGCTTTTACGACCTATTTTAAAGGTATAGTTCACCCTAAAATGAGTATTTACACACTATTTACTCACCCTCCAAACCTTTCAGTGTGTTTCTTCTGTTGAACACACAAAAAAAGTGTATTTTTAAGAATGCTAAAAACCTGTAACCATTGACTTCCATAGAGAAAACAGGAATTGTTCTTTAAAATATCTTTTTGTGTGTTTAATAGAAGAAAGAATGGGTTGAAATAAGTAAATGGCAAGTAAATGATGGCAGAATTTGACGTTTTTGGTAAACTATGCCTTTATACTGTAAATAACAAGCTGTTTTTAGCAGTTGCAACATCCGTGATCAATATATTATGCTTTTATGACAGATTTTAAAGGTATAGTTCACCCTAAAATAAATATTTACACACTATTTACTCACCCTCCAAATCTTTTCAGTTTTTTTCTTTTATTAAACACAAAAACATTATTTTGAAGAAAGCTGAAAACCTGTAACCATTGACTTTCATAGAAAAAACAAAACAAATGGAAATAAATGGTTACAGGTTTTCAGCATTCTTCAAAATATCTTGTGTTTTTATAGAAGCAGGAATTGGTTGAAGCAAGTGAACGGCAAGTAAATGATGGCAGAATTTTTTGGCGAACTCTGCCTTTATACTGTAAATAACAAGCTATTTTTTAGCAGTTGCATCCTCCGTGATCAATATATTAAGCTTTTGTGACCTATATTAAAGGTATAGTTCACTCTAAAATGAACATTTACCCGCTATTTACTCACCCTCCAAACCTTTCAGTGTGTTTTTTCTGTTGAACACACAAAAAAAGTGAATTTTTAAGAAAGCTGTAAACCTGAAACCATTGACTTCCGTAGTAGGAAAAACAATGAAAGTCGATGGTTACAGGTTTCCAGCATTCTTCAAAACATCTTAATTTGTGTTTAACATAATAATGAAACTCAAACAAGTTTGTAACAAGTGAATAGTTGAGTAAATAAAATTGTTGCGTGAACTATCCCTTTAAATTCGCTTTACTCAACAATGAACTGATGCATTTCTGCTGATATAACGCCTCATCCGCTAATAGAGGTCACGCATATGAAAAACCCTGAATGTTTATATGTAATATTAATGTAAATGACTGTCAGCGTTTAGATCTAATGCTTTTATAACCGAGAAAGTGGTATGAAGTGGCAGTATTTTGCTATCAGAGCTGTGGTGTAGATTCGACTGAAGATTTTAGTTTTTTTTTCCCTCTCTCTTGCTTACCTTCAGATGCCTTTCTTCATGTAATCTTTCTGAAAAGTCAACAACTTAAATGTCTTCTGCAGGAATCGCTCACGCACAAACTATAGCCGTCCGTCACCATAGACGATGCAGGTTGTGTAATTGAACATATAGTTGTGTGTAAGTCATAACCATATCACTGTGCTCGCTCTGCAATACCTGGATATCACGCCGTATGTTTTTTTTTTTTTTTTACTAGATTTCTGGAGGTTCTGTGACAAGATTTTTTTCTCAAGAAGGACATGTACTTTGCATTTCACCGTAAAATGAAAAATAGAAACTATATTTTGCATGATGAACAATGTTGAAGAGCTCACTTATTGTACTATTTTCATGCCAATGTAAGCACATTTTCTGAAATATTCATGTCTGTGTTTAAGTCATTTTTCTTATTAATTTTAGTGGCTAATAATAATCTAAATAAGCTTTTCTGAATGGTATATGCCACATTGTCAATGTTTCTTAAAGCAATAGTTCACCCAATTGAAAATTGTTCCAAACCTGTTTGAGTTTCTTCTGTTGAACACAAAGATATACTGATACATGGTGGGAAAAACAGACACTGACTTTCATCGTATATTATAGATGTCATTGGATGTTTACCCAACATTTTTCTGAATATTTTGTTTGTCCAAACGTTGCATTGTTTGGTGAACTATCCCTTTAAATTGTGCAATCTCATTAGTTTGTTAAATAATAATAATAATAGGCAACTCTGTGGCACAATGGGTAGCGCTGTCGCCTCACAGCAAGAAGGTCACTGGTTCGAGTCCCTGCTGGGCCAGTTGGCATTTCTGTATGGAGTTTGCTTGTTCTCCCTGTGTTGGTGTGGGTTTCCTCCAGGTGCTCCGGTTTTCTCCACAGTCCAAAGGTATAGGTGAATTGGGTTAGCTGAATTGTCTATTGTGTGAATGAGTGTGTATTGATGTTGCCCAGTACTGGGTTGCAGCTGCAAGGGCATCCGCTGTGTAAAACATATGCTGGATAAGTTGGCGGTTCATTCTGCTGTGGCAACCCCTGATTAATAAAGGGACTAAGCCGAAAATAAATAAAATGAATGAATAATTAATAATAATAATAAATAATAATAATAATAATAATAATAATAATGAATTATATAGTGATTTGCATATTTGCATTATATAGTATAATGAAAGCACAGTAACAATTGCATATACATGTTAGGGGTCAGTAGTATTTGTATTTACTTAATTTTTTATTTGAACGATTTTTTATGCCAACCAATGCTTAATTTATTTGATTAAAAATATGTTAAATACATTTTAGAATGCAATTACTTTCTATGATTTAAAGCAAATTATTCAGCATACTGATTTAATACTGAAATAAAACATACTGAAATAAAATCTTTGCATTATATGATAAAATTAAGACACAGTAACAATTGCAAACAAATGTTAAGAGTTAGTAATATTTGTACTGTATTTCAAATATTTTTGTGCCATTCGAAGCTTCATTTATTTGATTATAAAATACAGAAAATATTTTAATAAATTTATTAATTTATTATAATTTATTTAATAATATTTTATTAATAATGTAATTAATTAATTTATGCAATTTATTTCTATGATTTAAAGCAACATTTTCAGCATGCTGATTTGATGCTTAAGAAAAACAATTATTACAAATATATATATATATATATTTTTTAACATTTGCGTGTCTTTTTTTTTTTTTTTGGAAAAATGTTGGAAAAAACAGCCAGTGACTTTCATCATATTTTATGGATGTCAATAACTGTTTACCCAACATCTTTCAGAAAACGCTGTTTGTCCAAATCAAGAAAGAAATTCATGTTTTTTTTAAATGTAAACTTTTGGGTGAACGATCCCTTTAAATTGTGCAATCTCATTAGACTGTAAAAAAATATATACTAAAATAAAATCTTTGCATTATATGACAAAATGTTGGCACACAATTGCATACAAATGTTACGGGTCAGTAATTTTACTCTTTTTTTTTTCTTCCCATTAAAAGCTTCATTTATTTGATTATAAAATACAGTCAGTAAAAATTCAGAAAAAAATATTTTACGATGCAACTTATTTCTAGGATTTAAAGCTACATTTTCAGCACCAGTCTAGTCTTTGTTATCACTTTATCTTTCAGGGTAATATGCTGATTTGATGCTTAAGAAAACAATTACTGTAATATTACTAATATCATTATAAAACATTTGTGTATCTTTAAATAAAAACTTTAGATCACTTCAGTGTATTACCATCACCAGCGATTCAGCATTTGCATGCTAATGGAGAACACTCACATCCAATGCACTACAGATCCCATCATGCACTTTACTCACACACCTTGCCCTCATCCCCCTTGACTGCAATCAAAGGGGGTCTGGGCCACACTGCAAAAAATGCTTTTCTTACTTAGATTTTTCATCTTGTTTCTAGTCCAAATATCTAAAAAGTCTTAAATCAAGAAGAATTTTCTAGACAAGCAAAACATATTGTCTTGTTTTAAGAAATAATATGCCAATTCGAAGTGAGTTTTTCCTCAAAACAAGCAAAATAATCTGCCAATGGGGTAGGCAAAATAATCGTATGTCAAAAGGAATAACAAGATTATTTTGCTTACCCCATTGGCAAATTATTTTATTTGTTTTAAGGAAAAACTCAATTAGTATTAGCATATTATTTCTGAAAACAAGACATTATGTTTTCCTTGCCAAGAAAATGTTTCTTAAAATAAGAATTTTTAGATATTTGGACTAGAATTTGACATACAAAAAAAATCTAAGTAAGAAAAGCATTTTTTTGCAGTACAGGTGTGTGAGTGAAGTGCATGATGGGATTTGTAGTGCAGTCGAATGTGAGTGTTCTCCAGCAGCCTGCAAATGCTGGATCACTGGTAATCATAACAGAGTGCATCTGCTGTAATAAAAATATTTTATATTATTATTATAAACGTATTATCATTTCAGCCCTCCTCATTCTAGTCATAATCAACTTTTTACTTTTTTTTACGTTTTGCCAAAAATGTGCTTAATTGTCATGAAAATAGCCTAGATGTATATTAATTCTTGCAAATAAAGCAATTGTTTTTAAAAATAATTATAAAATATTCTTAATTTCAGTCATGCAAAATATGGCTTATGTACTTTTTTAAAGAGTATTGGCAGGTTTTGTGAGATTCATCCATTAATAAGTTCAGCATTCATGACCTTGTCTATTAATCTTTCCTATTACTTGTGTTATATTTCATCTTATGTTGTAAATATGGTTTTATTGACCTGAATGATTTTTTAATGATTCTAAAGATGGTGTGTGTGTGTGTTTGTGTGTGTTTGTGTGTGTGTGTGTGTGTGTGTGTGTGTGTGTGTGTGTGTGTGTGTGTGTGTGTGTGTGTGTGTGTGTGTGTGTCTGCATGAACATTCACAGTGGATCTCACTAGACGTGTTCATGAGTATAAGTTCAGCTTTGCAATTGTATTTTTTATTTATACAAAGCCTGTACATTTCTTCCATACTTCCTGACTGTATCTCATTTATGTACATTCTTTACCAGAGTTATTAGTGTGAAAGCTTTCTCCCCCATATTTTTACTCAACAAATGATGTGTAACAAATTGCATTATTTGCCTTGACAAAAAGAGAGCAGATAATGGATATGCATTTTCCTGAAATGAAGAAAACTGTCACTTTATTATGAGTCACATGATTTAGTTTGCCTTCTTGTGGTTGACTGTAAAGATTCCTGTAGATTATGACTAAAGGCCCAGGTATACTTTAAGCTAAATCGAAAAAATAACTAAAATGATGTATTTTCTGCCAAAGCAAACTTTGGTCACAGCCATAGCACCCCAAGACTGGTTACTCACTGAAGCTAAGCAGGGCTGAGCCTGGTCAGTACCTGGATGGGAGACCATATGGGAAAACTAGCTTGCTGTTGGAAGTGGTGTTAGTGAGGCCAGCAGGGGGCGCTCAACCTGTGGTCTGTGTGAGTCCTAATGCCCCAGTATAGTGAAGAATTAACAATTATTCCCAGGCTCCTTTGTGTAGCTTCAGTAGCTTCACTTTTATGGCAAGAATAAGTTCTTGGCATTGCCTTTAGGGTGAAATAACTAAACATAAACATAGGTTTTTGAGAAAAATGATCAGTTTAGAAGAAAATTTCAGACAGCACTTAGAGGTGCAACACAGGCTCAATCTGAAAACCTAGCACTATATATATTTCTGGAGATCGCAAATTGTATAGCCAGAAGTACGTATGGCTGCATTTTGTGCAAATGCAAGTGTCTTTATTATGAGCAAAGGTCATAGATAAAAAGGAAATAGTCCAAAATAAATAACAAACAACCTGAATGCCGAAGCAGGACGTGAGTAGAAATAAGTTCTGTGTAGAGCGGCTCAGGAATATCCAAAAAAACGCCAACGAGAGTCCTGACAAAACACAGAGACACCATGAACAAACAAAAAACATACTGACAACAAAGCAAAGGATTGTCGCTCAGATAGGTGCAGCTGAATTTAAGCACAGCTGAAGTGGCTGATCAGAATAGCTGGTCGGCGTTAGGTAATGACCCCATGTGATCATAACACAGACACGCAACACAACGCACGTGAAGTAAAGCGAAACATAACCATGTGACAACTACATAAAAAACCACAGAAAGAGTGTATGCACCCACAACCGTGTAAGTGGAAGTGGTGTTAGAGAGGCCAGCAGGGGATGCTCAACCTGTGGTCTGTGTGAGTCCTAATGGCCTAGTAAAAGTGAAGGGGACACTACACTGTCAGTGGGCGCCGTCTTTTGGATGGGACGTTAAACCGAGGTCCTGACTCTCTGTGGTCATTAAAAATCCCATGGCACTTCTCTTAAAGAGTAGGGGTGTAACCCCGGTGTCCTGGCCAAAGTCCCTTAATCGGCACTTTCCCATCATGGCCTCCTAATCATCGCCATCCACCAAATTGCCTCTATCACTGTCTCTTCACTCCACCAGTAGCTGGTGTGTGGTGAGCGCACTGGCTCCGTTGTCCTGTGGCTGCCGTCGCATCATCCAAGTGGATGCTACACACTGGTGGTGGTGTGAAGAGACTCTCCTCATGATTGTAAAGCGCTTTGGGTGTATAGCCATAAACCATAAATGCGCTATATAAATACACATTACATTTTACATTTACATTACAACCGTGACAGACCGCTTACCTCCCTGTGGACTGCTTTTCCGCTGTTATCAGTTTGTCCAGTGGTTTGCTGCGTGCATCGCCCGGACTTGAGATGCAGAGAGGAGTTGACCGCAGAGATGGGCTGGTTAAGAGAGTCTGGTTAAGAAAGGTTCCAAAAAGCAGGTAAAACAAAAGCCAAAAAATAAAGCAAGTAAATAACAGGGTGAGGATGTGGTAAATTTGTAAAATCAAAAAACATGGTAAAAATCAGGCAGCCACAAAGGCTTTTCTGTTTCTGGATTGCTTTTGAAAACACTGTCGGATGGGTTTAGGGACGTGGGTGGACGGGGGGATCAGTCAGTCAGTCAGTCGGTCGACATTGGCTTCTGATGGATTTACAGCAGGCACTCGCGAGAGAAATTTGAGATGTCAAAAAGCGGAAAACAAAAACTGCAAAAAATGAAGGCCCTGGGACGTATTTGACGTCCTACAGAAATGTATGTAGGGGTACATTTTCAGAATGAGCCTGGGTTGAGGTTTTTGCATCCAAACTCTTTCTTTGCTCTTCCATTTTGTTTAAAGTATACCAGGCCTTAATACTAGAGATCATGGGGTGAGTGTGTGTCTGTGTGTGTGCTTGTGTGTGTGTGTGTGTGTGTGTTCGGGTTGACACTGTGATCTTTAGTGTGTAGTCGTCTCCATGATGTGTTTGTTTGAGCAGGACATGGAGAAAGGAAAAGCTTCTGTCTGCAATGCGTGATTCACAATAAACATCAACTTAAAGGGCTCAGAACAAACGTGCTGCTGTTTTTGAGACTGGAGAGCGTTTGTGTGTGATTGATAGACCACCCATAAGACTTATTTTTATTATTATTATTATTATTATTATTATTATTATTATTATTATTATTATTATTAATTATTATTATTTACTCAACACTGTAAAAATGATTTCTGTTAATTAACAGATTCATGGGTGTTTACGGTTGAGAATTGCATTATGGGACATTGATTTCTGCTCTGTTGATTTTTATTGTTGAAAATTCAACTGTGCAGCTTAACAAAGTGACTTTTATTGACATTTTTGTACTTTTGGAACAATTGTATAGGAAATAATATGTATAGAATTAAGTCTGTAGCATAACAGAATAAGTACTTGCAGTTTATTACAAGGTTTTTGTATTGTTATTTACACCAACTCAGACTATCTATCACTTTAAACTACTAAAAATGTCAAAAAATTTCACATTTCAAACTTTTTAACAAAAATAATCAAAGTCCCATAATGCAATTCAAAAGCATATACAGCGGGGAAAATAAGTATTGAACATGTCAGTATTTTTCTCAGAAAACATATTTTCAAGGTGCGGTTGACTTGAAATTTTCCCCCGGATGTTGGCAACAACCAAAGAAATCCATATATGCAAAGAAAACAAATCTAATTAGTTTACAAATTAAGTTATGTGTAAAATGTAAAAAGTATAGAACACTTGAAGGAAGGAAGGTGTAGAAAGACAATGAAAGCCCAGACAGCAGCTGAAATCTCGCAGTAGTTCTTCAGCAACCCTCTGCCCTTCCTCAGTGTAAATGAATATCAGCTGCATCGGTCCAAGATCTACATTATCAGGAGGATGAAGATAAAAACCAGGGTGGACATTTCAGCAAGATAATGATCCTAAACACAGCCAAGGAATCTTTCAAATGCTTTCAGAGAAAGAAAATCAAGCTGTAGAATGGCCCAGCCAATCACCTGAGCTAAATCCAATAGAAAATACAAATGAAAGATCAGATTTGATAGACGAGACCAACAGAACCATCAAGATTTTTACACTCTGTTGAAGTCTGTGAAAAACTCACACCTGAGCAATGCATGTGACTTCATTCTCCATATGAGAGGCATCTTTAAGCTGCTGTCACCAAAAAAGCCTTTTATATAAGTATTAAGTACATTTCAGTAGTTCAGGATTTTCTCCTTTTGTCATTTCATTGTTTAACTCATTTTTCAGATTTTTGTTTTATCTGTTTATTTTGTTTTATTTTGAAAATCTGGTTCAATTCCATGTCAACAGCTCCTTTAGAAATATTATTTCCAAGAACAAGTTCAATACTTATTTTCCCTGCTTTATATATTAAAACAACATGAATCACAAGATATGGAAAACTGTTCATTTACATACATATTTTTCATTCATTCATTCATTTTCTTTTTGGCTTAGTCCCTTTATTAATCTGGGGTCGCCACAGCGGAATAAACCACCAACTTATCCAGCATATGTTTTACGCAGCGGATGCCCTTGCAGCTGCAACCCATCACTGGGAAACATCCCTACACTCATTCACACACATTCACTACGGACAATTTAGCTTACCCAATTCACCTATAGCGCATGTTTTTGGACTTGTGGGGGAAACCGGAGCACCCGGAGGAAATTGCTGTGAGGCAATTGTGTCACCCACTGCGCCACCGTGCTGCCCATATATACTGTATTTTACAGTGAACCTTATTCAATTCTCTAAACAATGATTTTCTTTAACTTATCTTTAACTTTTATCTTCAACCTTTAACCCGAGGTGTGTTATTTTATTGTCATTATTTATTTATTTTTGGGATTGTCATTAATTAAATCATCATCATTAAATGTAATTAATAAAATATCCCAATATGCATTTCTTCAAACTGTTTAAATTCAGCACAGATTTGTTCATAGTGAATACAATAAATTTTGTTTAGGTAAAAAAAATTTACATTCATAGCTTAAAATATGATTAGCTATTGAATATACTCACCGGCCACTTTATTAGGTACCTTACTAGTACCGGGTTGGACCTCTTTCAACGAGGCACAGATTCAACAAGGTACTGGAAATATTCCTCAGAGATTTTGCTTCATATTGACATGATAGCATCACGCAGTTGCTGCAGATTCGTCAGCTGCACATCCATGATGCGAATCTCCTGTTCCACCACATCCCAAAGGTGCTCTATTGGATTGAGATCTGGTCACTGTGAAGGCCATTTGAGAACAGTGAACTCATTGTCATGTTCAATAAACCAGTCTGAGATGACTCGCGCTTTATGACATGGTGCATTATTCTGCTGGAAGTAGCCTTCAGAAGATGGGCACACTGTGGTCATAAAGGGATGGACATGGTCAGCAACAATAAGGTAGGCTGTGGTGTTGACACAATGCTCAATTCAATTGGTACTAATGGACCCAAAGTGTGCCAAAAAAAATATCCCCCACACCATTACACCACCGCCACCAGCCTAAACCATTGATAGAAGGCAGGATGGATCCATGCTTTCCTGTTGTTGATGCCAAATTCTGACCCTACCATCTGAATGTCACAGAAGAAATCAAGACTCATTAGACCAGGCAATGTTTTTTTCCAGTCTTCTATTATCCAATTTTGGTGAGCCTCTGTGAATTGTAGCCTCAGTTTTCTGTTCTTAGCTGACAGGAGTGGCACCCGGTGTGGTCTTCTGCTGCTGCCCATAAAGAGGCCAGTGAGTGTATGGTGTTATAAACCTTAAATAAATTAATTTAGCATTTTCCTTCTGCTTAGTCCCTTTATTTATCAGGGGTCGCCACAGCGGAATGAACCACCATCTATATACATCTAGTATATGATATAAATCTTTAGGAAATGTTTTTGGTACATCAAAAAGTGTCACCATCCGACAAGCTAATCCAGCAGAAAATTGTGTTTAAAATGCCACTAAAATGCAGTATTTAAACCTCGTAATTAAATAGAAAATGAGGCGAATAACTGCAAAAAGGTCCACTTTTGAGAATAAGACCCACTCCTTCCACCAGGTTGGTGACAGGCCTGTAATGCAAGGTGCAAAAACTGCAGCTCCAGCTGGCATTGAGGCAAATATATGACGCAAATGTTACATTAATTGTTACATGTTACAACTATTCCTTTTTAAGTGTTAATATCTGAAGATTGTAACAAACTCCGCCACTAGGTGTCACTGTTACCGTGATGTTCTGGAAAGCGTTGCACATTTTGGCACAGCATTTTTCTTACCAGGTAGGACATCTATGCCATATGTTCGCTTTCAGTTTAACGGAGGAAATGACATTACGCTAAACCTCTGTTCTTGTGCTCCACAGAAGAAAGGAAACCAGGCGGTGTTTGGACTGTTTGGTGAGTAGATGATCAACGGATTCTTTAATATTTACCGTGTTATAACTAAACGTGCCACCAGAGTGCGCTGTTAAATGAAGGAAATTAAAGAGACAGTTCACCCAAGGGGAAATTGTGTCATCCTTCACTTGTTTCAAACCTGTTTGCGTTACTTTCTTTTGTTGAACACAAAAGAAGGTATTTTGAAGAATGTTGGAAACCGGTACCTATCGACTTCCGCATATACAATGATTGTTTCTAAAATTCTTCAAAATATCTTTTTTTTTTTAGCTTAACACTGCTTGAAGATGAATAAATGGTGAGTAAATGAGTGAACTATTCCCTTTTGTAAAGGCATTTTGACATGCTTTCATCTAAAGCCACGTTTTCATTGCAGCAAAATTTCTGTCTAAATTAAATCAAACGTTGTATTTATTTATTTTGTATTATTTTCAAATAAAAAATAAAAATAATAATTTTGAAAAACTCTTTAAATTTCATCTCTCTCTTTTTTTAAACCTTTGCATCTTTTCAGTTTTACTTTGATTAAAGGTAGTGAGTTTTATGGCATGAATATTTAAATAATTTCATATATAAAAACACTATATTATTTTTAGTTTATTTTTCAATATGATGATGATGATGATGATTAATATCATTATTATTATTAGCACTGTTGCAACGTGGTACCTCAGTGGTTAGCACTGTCACCTCACAGAACGAAGGTCACTGGTTCGAGTCCCAGCTGGGTCAGTTGGCATTTCTGTGTAGAGTTTGCATGTTCTCCCAGTGTTGGTGTGGGTTTCCTCCGGGTGCTCCGGTGTCCCCCACAGTCCAAAGACATGCGGTATATGTGAATTGAATAAACTAAATTGGCCATAGTGTGTGTGTGTGTGTGTGTGTGTGTGTGTGTGTGTGCTTTTTTAGAGACTTTTGCTTGTGTGTGTGTGTGTGTGTGTGAGAGAGAGAGAGAGAGAGTTTCCTGTACTGGGTTGCAGCTGGAAGGGTATCTGCTGTGTAAAACATATGCTGGATAAGTTGGCAGTTCATTCCGCTGTGGTGAACCCTGATGAATAAAGGGACTAAGCTGAAGCAATTTTGGATTCTTCAACATAGGCTTATTCTGAAAATGTAGCCCTATATACATTTCTGGAGATCACAAATTATTTAGACAGAGCTATGTGTGGCTGCATTTCATCTTTACAACGAATGCTATGTGGCGGTTTGACGCTGTTCCTTTTCTCGCTTTTTTACCTCTGTACACTGTAAAGCGTGCAACACTTTACAGAATAGTTTTTGATAATTTGTAAGTTTTACAGTTAAAAACCGCTGTTCTATACATTACATTTCTGTTAAATAAACAGATGTAGTGTAAACATGTTTACAGTCATTTTCTTTAAAAATAGCATTTGTAAATGTTAATTCCTTTACAGTAAACTACTGTGAATTATAAATATGCTGTAAACCTAGCTACATTTTATTTCCTTAATAAACATAAAACAACCGTATAAAATATAATAGTATTTTTGTCTGGTAGCTCGACACGTCGGTGGACTTGAGACGCAGATCGGAGGTGACCGTGACAATGGAGTTCGAGTCTGGTGAAGAACGGTTCCAGAAAGCAGGTAAGACAAAAACAAAAGCTAAAAAATTAAGAAAATAACAGGGTGAGAATGTGGTAAAATCTAAAAACATGGTAAAAATCAGGCGAGGGCTTTTCTTTTTCTGGATTGCTTTTTAAAACACTGCAGTTGGGTTTAGGGAAGTGGGTGGGCGGGTCAATCTGTGCTTTTTAAAACACTATTGGTTGGGTTTAGGGAAGGAGGAGGGTGGGGGATCGGTCAGTCAGTCAGTCAGTCAGTCAGTCGACAGTGGCCTCTGGTGGATTTATGCAAGAAGAGCAGGAGCGAATGGCACTCGCCAGAGAAATTTGAGATCTGAAAAAGCGTACACAGCAGCCTCTGGTGGATTCGCGAAAACAAAAACTGCAAAAAAAAACGTAGCTCCTGGGACATATTTTGCGCTCTCCAGAAATGTATATAGGGGTACGTAATCAGAATGAGCCTGGGTTGCAATGATTATTATTATTATTATTATTATTATTATTATTATTATTATTATTATTCATAAACAGCCAGCAATTTTGTTATATATATTTTTTCTTACTAGAAAGAAATATTTTAGACTATGCACACACACACACACACACACACACACACACACACACACACACACAC
>CAIGQZ010001336.1:823855-845453 GCA_903798205.1 Danio tinwini | reverse complement strand
AAACAAACAGCAACAACAACAAACAACAACAAAAATAAGCAAACAAAACAACACACAACAGGCACTGGAACATCAAAACGCAAGTAGGACAGGGAGTAATACAGTGGCCGAGTGTATAATAAGTACAATTACAAAAATCGCCAGCAAACTGAGAAAAGATCTTCATCTGTTTGACAGCACATGTGCTGCAAATCCTCACAATGCAAACACAAAAAAATGCACTGCATTTTCTCACAACACTAACAATTTTAGAAAACGTGCTGTATTTTTTCACAACACTTGCAAAAGCTTCGGAACACAATGGAAATGTTTTAAGGGGACCCAAAAAACATGACGGATGCCGCTGTGCTGTGACTATTGCTCAGTGAAGTTGTAATTGATCTTTGAAAGTGTTTGAAGTTTTTTTTTTTTGTAATATCTTGATTCCCGTGTCTTTAGTATTTATTAGCCTAGATTACAATTAAATAAACAGCCGGGTCTATCACGTTTTAGGGTCTCCTTG
Organism: Danio tinwini; assembly: GCA_903798205.1. NCBI lineage: Eukaryota > Metazoa > Chordata > Actinopteri > Cypriniformes > Danionidae > Danio > Danio tinwini. The sequence goes on along the minus strand of CAIGQZ010001336.1, from coordinate 844,951 downwards.
AAACATTTTCGTTGGGTTCTGAGCAATCAGAAAATTTAGTTACTAAGTTATTTACATCTATACATTGTGAGAAAATGCAGCACGTTTCTGTAAATTGTTTGCGTTGTGAGAAAATGCTGTGCGTTTTCTTTATTTGTTTGTGTTGTAAAAAAATGCTGTGCATTTTATTATTTGTTTGCATTGTGAGAAAATGCAGCGCGTTCTCGTAAATTATTTGCTCTGTGAAAATGCAACTCCTTTTATTCATTTGTTTGCATTGTGAGAAAATCCTGTGCGTTTTCTTTATTTGTTTGCGTTGTGAGAAAATGCAGCGTATTTTTGTAAATTGTTTGTGCTGTGAAAATGCAGCGATGTTTTTAAAAATGTCTTAATTTGCTGGTGTTTTTTGTAATTGCAGCATGTTAAGCTCTCTCAGCCACTGTATTATTCCCTGTCTCACCTGCGGTTTGATTTTCCAGTACCTGTTGTGAGTGTATTTTTGTAAATAAATATGTGTTTTTGATAATTCCTGAGATCCGAGCATTTGTAAGTGACCCCATTATGACAAAACAGTCATGTTTAATCTATTTAAATGCTCCTGGTGTACATTTATGGCTCATTTTAAAATTCTATTTGACGTATTTCTTTTGTTTCCTTTGCCCATTTAATTTACAGTACACAAATTGAAAAAGCACAACAAAATAAATGTTAATGTATTAAATACAGTTGAAGTTAAAATGATTCACCCTCCTGTAATTTTTATTTTATTTTTTATTTTTTTCAAATATTTCCCAAATGATGTTCAACAGAGCAAATAATTTTTCACAGTATTTCCTATAATATTTTTTCTTCTGGAGAAAGTTTTATTTCGGCTAGAATAAAAGCAGTTTTGAATTTTTTTAAAGCATTTTAAGGTCAATATTATTAGCTCTCTTAAGCATTAGTTTTTTCCAATTGTCTACTGAACAAACCATCATTATACAATAACTTTCCTAATTATCCTAATTAACATAATTAAGCCTTTGAATGTCACTTTAAGCTGAATACGAGTATCTTAAAAAATATCTAGTCAAACGTTATATACTGTCATCATGGCAAAGATAAAAGGAATCAGTTATTAGAAATGAGTTATTAAAACTATTATATTTTTAGGATGCTTTATTTCCTGCTATTTTCTGAAAAGTATTTTAAAACAGCCAGGTGCATGAAAAAGGCAGTGATGTGTGTGACATGCGTGATTGTTGTGCAAGATGTGTGTTTGTCATGTTTATTCCATAGCTGTTACAGTAATATGTGTGTATTTGCATCCTAAAGCGCACATATCTACTCTCTTAATTAAGAATTAACAGCTTCTGCCGAGCATATTGTGAGATGTTGCTTCAGACCTGCGGCGTTTCACAGTGTCTCTTGTTTCGTAAAGGTCAGCGCATCCAAATACACTTTTCGAAAGAGGAATATTGTAATGAAGATGGAGTCGTCGTAGCAACAGGCCATATGCTGTGTTATCTGAAGAATATTGCAGTAATGGAGGTGTCAGAGTAAGTGTCGCCCGGAAGCTTCCACTGATGCATGTTGGGCTTTTTCCTTGCATTAAATTGCATTTAGTGGTTATGCTCCTATTAATATTGGGGGGGGAAATCATGTGTAATTTATTTAAAGCAGTATTTCAGATTCAGAATAACTACATCTGAAGCCTGCTGTCAATTATTGCACATTGCCACATTCATTTATAGTTATTTACATCTATACATTTAGCAGATGCATTTACCCAAAGCAACTTACAACAGAACAATGCCAGGTGTGTGTGTCTTTTGAAACCTAGACTAGATTAAATAAAATAAGTTAAAGTTATTATTATCATCATTATTATCATTATTATTATTGTTGTTGTTGTTGTTGTTGTGGTTGTATTATATTGCAAAAAAGAAAGCTTTTTGTTTTATATCATGCCCCTTTTATTTATTTATTCATTTTTCTTTGGCTTTGTCATTTTATTCATCAGGGTTCACCACAGCGGAATGAACCGCCAACTTATCCAGGATGTTTAACACAGCAGATGCCCTTCCAGCTGCAACCCAGTACTGGGAAACATCCATACACACTCATTCACACACACACTTATAGACTACGGCCAATTTAGTTTATTCAATTCACCTAAACCACATGTCTTTTGACTTTGGGGGGAAACCGGAGCACCTGGAGGAAACCCACACCAACACGGGGAGAACATGCAAACTCCACACAGAAATGCCAACTGACCCAGCTGGGTTTCGAACCAGCGACCTTCTTGCTGTGAGGCCACAGTGCTAATCACTGAGCCACCGTGTCACCCATGCCCCTTTTACTAAGATATAAATCTCAGGTGTCTGAAGTTTCAGCTCAAAATACCCCACAGATCATTTATTTTTTGCTTGTCAAATTTGCCTCTATTTGTGTGTGTGTGTCGCTTTAAATGCAAATGAGCTGCTGCTTTCCAGAAGAGGGTGGGGCCTTTAAGCTACTCTGACACTCTAGAAGCAACACAAACAAAACAATCGAATCTCACACAGTCAATCCAGTGGCAGATAATGATGGAGAAAAAGAGGTTACAACTTCTAGCCCTCTTGTGTAGAGATCTGCGTGGGACAAATTTATTTTCTCCCGCCCACACTCGCAAGGTTTTATTTTGCACCTGACCGCTCCCGCTGTATTTTCTGCCTCGTTTCACCCCCTGCTCAACTCGTTCTGTTTTCTACCAAACCCGACCGTTCCCGCTACATTTGGATCTGGTTTTCAAAATCTCAAGTTTAAATTGGGTGCTACCAAAAGAGAGAGATAACAGATAAAACTGTAGGTTGTGCAAGGATTGTAGGCTAAATGTCAGATTTGTTTGCCCCTTTGTGATGACACATGAGTGCCACCTTAAGCCTGAGGTTACAGTCTTGTGACTGCTAAAGCCTGGTTTATTCTTCTGCATCGAGTGATCGGTGTGACCCACGCCACATGCCTTGCATGTTGTGGTGCATTTATACTTACGCTGTTTGGGTTGCTCTGCAATAACACTTCCACAGTGCTAGCTGGCAGTAGACTTTTATGTTACTCTGTGTCAAGTTTCTTCACAGCTGTTTTGTTTTTTTCTGAATGCTCAAACTCGCTCAGTTTTAGGAGGTAACCAGCGTACATGCAACAACTTGAATCATAAGGTTAAACACAAAACAAAACTTTTCATCTGAAGCTTCTTCACAAGACTCGACACTAGTAAACAATCGCTCCAACGGACTTGCGTGGCTCTTGGTCCTGTCCACACTCACAGGGCTACCAAGCCGACCAATCACAAAGCTTATGCTATGCATCGTTGTGACATGTAGTTAAATTTTTTGAGAGGTCAGCGTCGGCTACGGCGAGGGCTATGCGACCACGCGTAGGCTGCACCAGACCATAGGTGTGCATTTGACGCAGATATATAAATCAGCCTAAAAGGGTAAAACTTTGAGGTATTATCACATTGTGCAAAGGGGCATTTTTTTCCATTTGCATCTATGACACATGAAAAAGACTCCTATATATTAGACTTGCCTGATTTACTGGGTTTTCTAACAGTAAACTGACCATTTTCTAATGCAAGCTGAAGGACAGCACATCTTCACTTAGCTCTCTTATGTTGGTAAAGCCTGCTCTGAGGACCGTTATGCAGATGATGCGCGCACAGACTGTGCGAAAAAAAAAAGCATGTGCAGAAAGCACTGGTCATGCGTTCAGCATGTGTAACAGTCATGAGCACTGGCTGTACTGGTGCTCAATAAGAATAAGGAAATCACAGATATGCTGTTCCAAAATAACTTAAAGGCTTGGGAGCGCTATATTGTTAGGCCGCCCGCTCCTGTTCAAATTACACTAGAGTTACCGACCACTACCGTGTTTTATTATTTTTTTTGTGCTGCAAAAAATCTGGTCGGGTCCTGCAGCAGACTTCTACTCTGGTGATTCTTATTTGTGAATCACACTTGTGGTCTTTGGGGTCAAAAAAGGACGAATGCCTGTAGAGTCCACTCTGTTTTTTGGGGGGGTTTTTTAATAGTAAAATCAGTCTAATTATTTTTTGTTTAATAATATTTTTCTATTTAAAATGTAATTTTGAGAGGGTTTTTGTTGTAATAATTAATGTTTTGGAAATAAAACAATAGAATAAAAAAAAGAATTATTTTTTACCAAATGCCAACAAAGTAGTAGTCAAGGAGTTTTAGACCTTTCCGATGATTCTGTAATTTCTAGAAATTCTAAAACCAAAATGTTTCGGTCTAAAATAGGCATTTACAGTATATCAGGAGTACAATGTATTGCCATTAGAACTGGCACTGGAACACACAAACGTCGTATTGCCCATAGTAAACAATGGAAGGCATTGGCAAACAAAGATGATTTTACAGTTTGTGCCCCCAAAATTGTTCTTGGAACTTTGTATGATTACAGTCACATGGAATATTTTGCAGATGTGTTTAAGCTCCTTATCTAAACGTCCCGTGAACATTGCTATTTATGGAGGATAAGAGAGCTCTCAGATTTCATCTAAAATATTTTAATTTGTGTTCTGAAGATGAATAAAGGTCATGGGGGTTCTGGAATGACATGAGGGTGAATAATCAATAACAGAACTTTCATTTGTGAGTGAACTAACCCTTTAACAACTACTTCTGCAGTGATAGTATTTGTAAACTGATGTATGCAGACATACAGTTGAAGCCAGAATGATTAGCCCTCCTGTGAGTTTTTTTTCTTTTTTAAATATTTCCCAAATGATGTTTAACAGAGCAATAATTTTGTCCACAGTATTTTCTGTAACATTTTTTCTTCTATAGAAAGTCTTATTTGTTTTATTTCGGCTAGAATAAAATTTTAGGGTCAAAATTATTATTATTATGATTATTATTATCATTATTATTTTTGATTGTTTACAGAACAAAGGATTATGTTCAGAAATGTGTTGAAAAAAATCTCTTCATTAAACAGAAATTGGGGAAAAAATATACAGGGGGGTTAATTATTCTGACTTCAACTGTAAGCATGCACATCAAAAGGACTGTTTTGATTGACAAGTGATGTCATCATCTGGACTTTGCCCAGGCAGTGATGAAACAGCACTTCCTGTTCCAGAGCTGCTATGAGTGCCATCATGGACTGGCAGAGAGTCAGAGAGCAGCCGCGCCAGTATGAGAGGCTGGCATTGCTGGAGGAGATCTCAGCACGGAGAGAGCAGAATATTTAACCCTCAAAAACATTACACAGCCATCACTGTCATGCAGACAGTGAGCACAGATGCTCCAGTACTGCAAGAAAAGAGATATATATTAATGCAAAATGATAAGAACTGATATTAATATGCCATTCTGATATTTTAAAAGAGTTTAAAAAGAAGAAACTAAGTGAATGAATAAATGAAAACTAAATGATCGTGTCATGTTTAAATAGTATTTTTTTTTTACTTTCTTTGCATCTAGTTTTAATAATGATAATATTAATGAACAGCATGATACACTCACCAGCCACTTTATTAGGTACGCCTTACCAGTACTGGGATGGACCCACTTTTGCATTCAGAACCTAATCCTTCATGACACAGATTCAACAAGGTATTGGAAATATTCCTCAGAGATTTTGGTCCATAATGACATGATAGCATCACTCAGTTGCTGCAGATTTGTCGACTGCAGAACCATGATGTGAATCTCTTTCCACCACACACAAAAGGTGCTCTATTGGATTGAGATCTGGTCACTGTGGAGGCCATTTGAGTACAGAGAACTCATTGTCATGTTAAAGAAACCAGTCTGAGATGATTCACGCTTTATGACATGACACGTTATTCTGCTGGAAGTAGCCATCAGAAGATGAGTACACTGTGGTCATAAAGAGACGGACATGATGAGCAACAATAAGGTAGGCTGTGGCGTTGACATGATGCTCAATTGGTACTAATGGGCCCAAAGTGTGCCAAGAAAATATCCTCCACACCATTACACCACCACCACCAGCCTGAACCGTTAATACAAGGGAGCATGGATCCATGCTTTCATGTTATTGACGCCAAATTCTGACCCTACCATCCGAATGTCGCAGCAGAAATGGAGACTCATCAGACCAGGCAACGTTTTTCCAATCTTCTATTGTCCAATTTTGGTGAGCCTGTGTGAATTGTAGCCTCAGTTTCCTGTTCTTAGCTGACAGAAGTGGCACCCGGTGTGGTCTTCTGCTGCTGTAGCCTATCTGCCTCAAGGTTTGACGTGTTGTGCATTTAGAGATGCTCTTCTGCATACCTCGGTTGTAATGAGTGGTTATTTGAGTTACTGTTGCCTTTCTTTCAGCTGGAACCAGTCTGGCCATCCTCGTCTGACCTCTTTTAAAATATCAGAATGGCATATTCATATTTCTTATTATAAAAATAATCAAAAATAAAAGTTTTAAAATTCTATTGCTTTCAATAGGGTAGAAATGGATGTTAATTACTCTATAAAAATTAATTATTACAACAAAAACCTCTCAAAATTAAAAATGAAATAGAAAAAATATTATTTTTCAATTTCACTGCAAAAAATCAGAGTGTACAGCCGTTTGTCCATTTTTGACCGCTAAGAGCACAGGTGTGACTCACAAATCTAGTCTAGGTTTCAAAAGGCACCCATACACACACACAATACACAATACCTTTAAGTTACACTGTAAAAACGTAGCTGTTATTTTGTGTTTTCCATTCATATACAGTTGCATTATTGCATTACGGGATGTTTATCTCTGCATTGTCAACTTTTGGTGTTGAATAATCATCATAATAATGATATTTCTTATCATTTTGCACTGATGACATTCAGTAACCGGCCATTTTATTAGGTACACCTGTCCAACTGCTCGTTAACACAAATTTCTAAACAGCCAATCACATGGCAGCAACTAAATGCATTTAGGCATGTAGACATGGTCCAGATGACCTGCTGCAGTTCAAACCGAGCATCAAAATGGGGAAGAAAGGTGATTTTAGTGAGGTTAATTAAAACATTAATACTATTTGTTCGCTGTAATAAAAAAAGGACAAAATGTTGAATGAATTATTATACTAATTAAAACTCTACTAATATTAATGTTTGCCTTTAACTTAAATAATAATAAATTATAATAATTGTACAAAATAACTTTTTAAATTTGTTGGGAAATAATTATATATCATTTAAAAATGTATTCAGATTTTTAATTAGAATAAATGAATTAATATTGACAACAAATAATGGTTATTTTATATTAAAATAGTATTTTTTACTACCTTTGCCTCTAGTTTTAGTAATGATTAAAACAATGGGCAATATTTTTTTATGATTATTGTTTATTTATTCATTCATTTTCCTTCGGCTTAGTCCCTTTATTTATCAGGGGTCGCCACAGCAGAATGAACCGCCAACTTATCCAGCATATGTTTAACAGCAGATGCCCTTCCAGCTGCAACCCAGTACTGTAAACATCCATACACACTCATTCACACACATACACAATGGACAATTTAGTTTATTCAATTCACCTGTACCGCATGTGTTTGGATTTGTGGGGGAAACCGGAGCACCCGGAGGAAGCCCATGTCAACACAAGGAGAACATGCAAACTTCACACAGAAATACCAACTGACCAAGCCGGGACTTGAGCCAGCGACATTCTTGCTGTGAGGCAACAGTGCTAACCACTGAGCCACCTTGGCACCATAAATGATCATGTTATGATATAATTTTTTTACTTCCTTTGCTTCCTTTAATCATGAATAATGTAATGTGTTATCAGTGCAAAATAAGAAATGTTTAATATATATTAGATTTTTTCCTCAAAGGTTTTTCAAAATGAGGTTAAGTCAGGTCATTTTCTTGCAATTCTTGGATATTCCCAGACATTAGACACTTTTCTGATATCCCAGCAACGTTCCCTTTTGATGGGCCTTACTCTTGCAAAACAAAAGTAAAACTTTTAAACTGGAAAACTTTATTTTTTATAGTTATTTATAACATTAATCTTAATTGCTTGCTGTAATAAAAAAAATGACAAGATGTTGAATGAATTATTATAAAAAAAACTATCAAATTAAACAAGAGCGATTGAAATTAAAACTAATATTAATGTTTGCCTTTATTTTAAATAATAATGAATAATAAATACAATGACGATAATAGTGCAATTAGAAAAAATGAATTAATAATGACAACAAATAATTATTATGTTTTATTAAAATAGTATTTTTTACCACCTTTGCATCTAGTTTTAATAATGTTAATAACTGAGCAATATGATTAGTATATTGCTTATTAATTAAAAAACTAGAAGAAATTATGTGAATGTAAAAACAAATCATAATAAATTAATTAAATGAGGAAATGTAAAAATATCAACTCTTTATGTAAGCCTTTATTATATATACATTTCTTATTTTAGCATACGTATTTTCTAGTTTAGATAGACAGACACATAAATGCCATTAAAACATGCTGTTGAATATTTAATTTGACAATATTATACAATATAACAGGCCAAGAAGTCAAAAGGGTTTTGAGATTTTTAGTTCTGAGTCATTTCATTTTATTGACAGCTCTTAATAATAAAAATATAATAGATTCACCCTGAGATTTATCAACCTTCACATATTCGTAAACGCAGAAAAACCATCAGCAGGTAAAATCCATAGGCTCAGTGATATACTGTGTGTGGTATGCATGTTAATGGATTAAACGAACTGTTTGAAGTTATGTAAAAATGTAAGAAGCAGATGTTTCTCCTCTGTCTTCACCTCCAACACTGCTGCCAAATTTCTCCCATGTTGAGCATGTGCTTGTTAACGTGATTTTTTTCTGCCCCGCAGCAGAACATATGAGTTGCTTTCACCTCTCCGTCTCAGATCTCCAACCTCCAATACATTTACATTGTACATTTAAAAAAAACAAATCAATTATTCATGATTTCAGATGCATGTTAATTAGTACTGCATTTCGCCATCTGTGTTTTCATGTTTTTAGGCACCTGAATGTTTCTTGAACGTTTATTATGGCGGAGCACAACTTCTTGCTATAAGAGAACTTCTGCTTAATTAAATGACACGGAGAGGCTGAACTTTTCTTTATTTAACGCTTTAAAGGGGCGGGGGGGGGGGGGGTAGCCTACATTTTAACTCGTTAACCCTGGGTCAAATGGAATCCTTGGAGCTTCGAGTTTCCACTTTTCTCATAATAATCATTAATTAATCACGTATCTTAACTTTTTATACATGAACCATAGACTGTAAAACAGGGCTATTCAATTGGCGGCCCGCGGGCCGAACCCGGCCCCCGAGGCAATTTATTCCGGCCCCCCAAATAGCGTGACCAAGACATAAAAAATAAATTTAGTTCAGTCGAAAATGGCCGCTATCGTTATGAAGTGACGTGCGTCTGTTCATGCAGCACGAGCTGCAGTTAAAGGCTGCGCAGAGCGCGAGTCACCTGACATTAAGTGAGTGGTGCGAGCAGCCGAAAACATTTGGATATGTTTGTAGAAAAGCACTGATATCAACTGATACAACGCACTGATATCGTTAATCGGGATGCAATGATTAGCTGATGGTGATGACCGTGAAACCATGATTATTCTTCAGAATATATAATCATACAGCCAAAATCTATAATCGTTGCATCCCTAATTGTTACGCAGTTTAAAACAGAACATATGAATGAGTCTGAATGTAGAAGAAGCCTACTTGAGCAATGCACTGATTTCGTGTCTCGAAATACATTTGTATATGCTTGTAAAAAAAGCCACATTGTACAATGCAGTGATGTTGTAGTTTCTAAATACAACATATTAACATTTTAATGTAGAAAAAGCTAATGCAAAAATACAGCATATGGACTCTTAAATTGCTGTTGTGTCATTACTTATATTGCAAATCATATCTCTCCGGCCCCCCGTTAAGGATGCTTTTCATAAACTGGCCCCCATGACAAACTAATTGAATAGCCCTGCTGTAAAAGATAGACATTAACCCGTTAAACGTCCTTGTTTACATATTTGTGTTGTCAGTGTCAATCATTGGACGAGCGCAGCACGTGATCTGTTGACGTGTACGCATAACAAGTTGAATCATCTAGGCATATTGTTATTGTTATATTTATTGGTGATGTCTAAAACGGGTATTTTCTTTTGTTAGGGGCATTAAGTTTTTATTGATGTGTAATTATAACATAACCAAAATTCCTGTTAAACTTTCAAATTTCCATCAACAAGTACTTCTGGCCTGGACTTTAATCTATAAACACAATTTTACTCCACACTCATTTTTTATTTGGAATAACCAAAATATTTTATATAAAAATAAATCTCTTGTTTTTCAGTGAATGGTTTAACAACGGTTTGATTTTAGTTAGTCAGTTATTTAACAACAAAGGTTTTTTAATGAATTACTTTGAATTTATTTCTGCATATAACATTCCAGTAAGTCCAAAAAAGTTTGCCATTGTTATGGGAGCTATAACTTCAGGAATTACTATGCTTTTTTAAAAATAGCAATCATCTCCCTCCTAAAAAAACGTACCTTTCTGATCCGACAGAGACGTTTATTGGTAAAATTAGTTTTTCTAATAAAAAAGATAGAAATTACAATATTAGATCTCTTTTTATTGAAAATGTTGTTACTTTGTCCCCTGTGATCTCTTATTGGAATCATATATTTATAGATTTGAAGTGGGATAAAATTTGGTCTTTGCAACAAAAATACTTTCTTAGCAACAAGGTCAAAGAAGTATCTTTAAAATTAATTAACAAATTCTATCCTATTAAACAATTTTTGAAAAAATGTCATTCTAATACTGATGTAAAATGTTCATTCTGTCAATTTTACACTGAAACTGTTTTTCATTTGTTTTGGGATTGTAATTATACTGTACAATTTTGGAAATGTATTGATTCATTTATTAATGATAACATACAGCAAGAGGTTTCTGTTACTTTAAAATAAATATTTTTTTGGTTATCATGATTCTGCCTCTACTAAGAAAAATGCTTGCTTTGTTATAAATTTAATTTATTTTCTTTGTAAATTCCATATCCACAAATGTAAATTTACTAATACCAAACCATATTTTCCAGTTTTTTTGCAAGAATTTAATCATTATTTACATTTAATTTCATTATGTAAAAATAAGAAAGCAAACAGAACTATTTCATTTTGTAATGACTTTAATTTATGTACTCTAATTGATTCGTAAATGTCTTACCCTCAAGCTTATTTCATGTTCTTTATTTTTTATTTTTTATTCCTTCTTTCTCTCCCTTGTATCTTTTTTCATTGACAATGTAAAACATAATTTGGATTGTAAACAAATATTGCTACAAACGTGTCAACTGTTTTTCTGCAAATAAAAAAAATAATAATTTATTGGTGATGTTAACATTGTTAAAGATAAATGTTGTAATAGATATATTAGGAATGTATTAAAAAAGAATCATATACCGTCTTCAACAGTCTTCTGGTCATCAAAATTTGGATACATTGAGTGGAAGAAAGTATGGTTACTAGCAAATAAATGTTTTATAAATAATAAAGTAAGACAGGTATCTTTTAAAATCTTACACAGAATTTATCCGGTAAAAGAGTTATTTGAACGGTTTGAAGTTGATAGAGAAAACACTTGTGATTTTTGTGGTATTGTTAAAGAATCTGTTACTCATCTGTTTTTTCAATGTGTATACTCAAGATTATGTTGGATAGATGTATCTAACTTTATATCAAGGACATTTGGTACACTTATACAAATTGGGTTATATGATGTCATATTTGCTTACAAGATGGAATTGATTCAAAAAGTACAACCTATTTTCTAATACAACTAATAATATTCCTTGGAAAATACCATATTCATGTCAAAAAATGGGCCAAAGCTAAGCCAAATTGTGAACATTTTATAAAGGAGATTAAACAATATGGTGACACACTATGTAACATTAAAAACAGAAAAGCTAAAAAAACATATGAAGCATGAAGCATTACGTAAATGTCAATTGATTGAATAATTTTTTTTTTCTACCCCTGGCATCTGTTTATACTTTGTATAACTGAAATAATGTTTGTTATTTTATTTTTATGTTGTTTATAATTGTTGTGAGATGTATTCTTTTGTACTAAGGTTGTACAGATTTACAAAAAAAAAAATATATATATATATATATATATATTGTTATTTTACAAGGATGTTTTATTTAAAAACAAATCTTTATTTTATCAGAATTGGTTTAATAATGGTATTCTGTTAGTGAGGCAGTTAATTAACCCTCATGGATATTTGTTATCTTATACTGAATTTCCTAAAAAAATTTAAATTAGCCTACCAGTTAAACCGAGAGAATTCGCTATTGTTTTGGATGCAATTCCAAAGGGTGTGGTCTTGCTTTTAAAAACCAGAAGGGATCAGCATAGGTAATCCTTGTGAAAACCTTTTCATTGAAAATATAAATGTTTTAAAACAACAATGTAACAATAAGATTATAAAGAATGCTCTCCGCTCGTTGTCTCTACCTAAAGCAATATATTTTTGGCTGTCATTATTTGATAATATTTCTTGGGTTAAAGCTTGGAAGTTGACAAATAAGTTCTGCTTAAATAACAAAACTAAAGAGGTGTCATACAAAATACTCCATAGAATTGACCCTGCTAAACATGTTTTGGAAAGATTTAAACTTAATATTTCAGATATGTGTGTATTTTGTGGTCAAGAAAAAGAAACAATTTTGCGTCTTTTTTTTCATTGTATTTACTCAAGAATATTTTGGAAAGATTTGGAATTGTTAATAACAAAAAAAAGGAGTATAAGACAGAAATTGGTTTATTTAATCTACTGTTTTATTCTGATAATGAGAACTTGAACTGTAAAGGACAATTTATTTTAATTTGTTTATTTTAAGAAAAAGTGGGCTCAATGTAAACCAAACTTTACCCATTTTGTGAATGACTTCAAAGTTTATGTAAATCTTTTAGAACAATCACAAAACAAAAAAGCAGTGAAAACATGTAATGCTCTGAAAACATTTAAATTCATGTAAATATAATTTTACTTAATTTTTCTCTCTTTCAGAAACTGTGAAATGTAATACCTCTTGTTCTTGTGGCATTGAGTTAATAAAAAAGGCATATTGTTATTTTGCTCATTATATATGGACATTTTTTTATTCATAAATGTAAATGGGCAGTAAAAAAAACGAACTTTAGATTAGATTAGATTAGATTCAACTTTATTGTCATCACACATGTACAAGTACAAGGAATTTCTATTTTACTCACTTTAAAAATAGAAATAAGTCATTACCTATGCACGATAAAAGAAACAAAAAATACCAAAGCAAAAAGAACTGTTAATTATTTTAAAGCCTTAAATTTTGTCTTTGAATAATTGTATTTTTCTTCTTTTCTTTTTATATTGTATTTGTTTTGATGTCAATATAATGTTGTTATTGCCCTTGTATGTTCTGTGTTCTAAAATTGCAAATAAAAAATAAAAAAGTAGAATCATTAAATTATGCTCAAGTTTTATCAAGTTTTTTCCTAAATCTATTAAGGTAAGATTTTGTTTGGATAAGTTCGGATAAGTTTAACAAGTTAAGTTTACTTAAGGCTCCTGCATTGTTAATATATGGCCAACTGTTAGTGTTACAAGCTTTTACCTGAACAGAAGTTTTCAACTATAGCCTGAAGGTAATATTGTTAATGTTCTCTTCTTCACAAAGTGACTTGATTTTTATCATCTATTGATACATGTTTTAGTCAAGCGCTTGAATTATGGTTTAGCCCCTGCTACTGTATTTTTGTCCATGTTCCTGCTTAAAAAACAGCATGTGCTGCTCATGCTGGTTTATTGAGCTAAAGTTGGTTTATATTCGGACTTTCTCCTTAATAATATAATTTCAGAAAAACATTGTTTGCAAATTCCTGATCGTGAAATCATATTAGCAGCCAATATCAAAGCAGGCTACATGTTCACAGTCAGTTAAATAGTGCTAATGTTTTTTTTTTTTGAAGTCATACATGTGATTTCAGAAGGAATATACGAGTTTACACCTTTCTTATAATAATTAATCACATGAGTATTTATATATTACTTTTCATACATGAACCCGTCTTTATTTACACATTGACGAGTGCAGCATGTGATCTGTTGTGTATAAGCATAACAAGTTGAATCATCTTATTTTGCTATCAAGTTTTTTTTCCCTAAATGAACTATAAAGGTAAGAAGTAAATGTTTTGTTCTGTTAAGTTTAACAAGTTAAGGCTTCCTGTTTGTTAGCTAATATATGGCCTGTCACCAAGCTTTTAAGTTATCTGAACAGACGCTTCCAACTAGCCTGAAGGTTAATAATGTTAATTAAATGTTCTCTTTTTCACAAAGTGACTTGATTATTTATCGTCATTTGTTTTTAGTCAAACGCTTAAAGTATGGTTTAACCCCTGCTATACTGTATTTCTGTGAGTTTCCCTGCTGATAAAATAGCATATGCTAGTAATGTCTGTTTTGCTGGTTTATTGAGGTAAAGTTGGTTAATATTCCGACTTTCTCCTTTAATAATATAAATTCAGAAAAGTTTTGTTTGCAAATTCCTTATAGTGAAATCATATTAGCAGCCAACGACTATCAAAGTCCAACATTGTTCACAGTCAGTTAAATAGTGCTAATGTTGTTTTGAAGTCATATTTACATGTGATTTCAGTCAGAATACGCTTCGATTTTCCACTTTTCTCATAATAATTAAGAAATAATTAATCATGGCGTGAGTATTCATATCTTAACTTTAATAAATGAACCCGTTTAACGTCCTGATTTACATATTGGTGTCAGTGTCATTCATTGGACAAGCGCAGCAGGTGCTCTGTTGACGTATGGGCATAACAAGTTGAATGATCTTAAATGGACTATAAGGGTAAGAGGTAAATGTTTTGTTCGGTTAAAGCCGAAGTCACACTAGAGTTTGAGCTCGCGAAATTCTGTCGTACGGCGCTGCGAAAAGGGGCGGGATTAAACAAGATGATTAGGCATTAAAAAAGCGAGCGATTGCTCCATGTTTTAAATTTCAGTTCAGAGAGGACATGTTTTGATCCTGGATTGGTCTCACGCAGTCAAGCAGCAACCTGCGAAAGTCCGACGCATGATCCTGCGTTTCCGGTCTGACGCATTCGCGTGCGTATGAATGGAAGTCTATGGGGAGAAAGGCCCAAATTAAAACAATAATTAAAGATGGTGTTAATAGATTATGGCGAGAGAAATGGGATAAAGATGAGAAAGGCAGACATCTATTCGAAATTCAACCGGAGGTAATAGTCAAAAAGAATAGTTCACTAACACGACAGGAAGAAACATGGCTCACAAGATTAAGAATAGGTCATACAAGGTTAAACAGTGGTTTGTGCATTATAGGGAAACATCAAAATGGAATGTGTTCATATTGCAAAGAACCAGAATCCGTAAAACACATTATATTGTCTTGTGGAAAATATTCAGAAGAACGAGAACAATTACAGAAAATATTTAAGAACAACATGACTTTAAAGCACATATTGAGTCTGTCTGGAACATGTTTAACAGTTATACAGTTTCTGAAAACAACACAGCTAGCAAATAGGACATAGGAAGTTTTATATATATATCCCTAAAGATCACATCTCAGTCCAAAAGGTGGCGGTAATGCACTCAGTTTGCAAGCTGCCAATAAAATACCACAGAAGAAGAAGAAGAAGAGAAAAGCCCAGTGTGACCGCGACTTGTTTCCAACTAGCCTGAAGGTAATAACGTTAATTAAATGTTCTCTTACCCTGCTGAAAAATCCAGCTTAAACCAGCCTACGACAGTTTTTTTTCAGCAGGGTCTTCACACAGTTACTTGATTTTTTTTATTATCATCATTTGATAAATGTTTCAGTCAAAGGCTAAAAGTATGGTTTAACCCCTGTATTACTGTGACTTTTCCTGCTGAAAAAACAGCATATGCTGGTAATCTATGGTTTGCTGGTTTATTGAGGTAAAGTCAGTTTATATTCAGACTTTCTCCTTAATAATATAATTTCAGAAAAGTTTTGCTTGCAAATTCCTGATAGTTAAAATCATATTAGCAGCCAACGACTATCATAGTCCAACATTGTTCACATTCATTTAAATAGTACTAATGCTGTTTTAAAATCATATTTACATGTGATTTTAGTCGGAATATTCAAAGTAAATGTTTTTTTTTCAGACTTTCTCATTAATAATATAATTTCAGAAAAGTTTTGTCTGCAAATTCTAAATAGTGAAATCATATTAGCAGCCATTTGACTATCAAAGTCCAACATTGTTGTCAAACCAAATCACTTTTATCAAATCACTTTTATTGTCACATCATCAGCAGCACGTGTGCTATTATGAGTGAAAAGCTTAGGTGCTGGCTCCAGACAGTGCAAAATACAGATAGTGCAAATACAACGACAGTGCAAAATACAGACAGTGCAAAATACAGACAGTGCAAAATACAGACAGTGCAAAATACAGACAGTGCAAATACAACGACAGTGCAAAATACAGATAGTGCAAATACAACGGCAATGCAAAATACAGACCGTGCAAAATACAGACAGTGCCAAATACAGATAGTGCAAATACAACGACAATGCAAAATACAGACAGTGCACACTCAATTAGTGCTGATGTTGTTTTTGAAGTTAAACCTACATGCTATTTCAGACTGAATATTCAAAGTAGAGTGATGAACAATATGGGGACCACCATGTCAAAAAATGTAACTGAATGAATGTGCCTGTGAACTGAACCTTTAATACCTCAATAACAATAGGGAGCGTGTCACAAGTTGTCACTGAACAAATGTGCGAATATAAAACCAATTCTACCTCAGTTGCTGCTTTATCTTGGTTCTTTGCTGGTGAATTTAACCCTGACCAGCAAAGGATTAGCAAGAACCATCAAAGGGGCTAACAAGAACCAGCATAAAACAGCATCGAAACCTACTTTACCAGCATATGCTGTTTTTTCAGCAGTGCAAATCATGTGAATATGTTGGCTGCTAAATATCTAGTCTAAAATTTCGCATTACCATTTTTTTGGCAACGGAATGCAATGTGTTCATGACCATGAGAATAGTAACAGTGCTAATATGTCATTCATAATTTGCCCCAGGTTAATAATTAATCACGGTATCCCGTTGTTTAGCACTTTGCATTCATAAATCTGGGGTTCACCTCATTTGCATATCAGCGGTGTTGTTGAATGAACATGGGCTGAAATTGACATGTTAATAAATGATTGCTTTGCCCTAACTCATATTTCCATCTGCTATCAAGTTTTGCCCTGAATGGACTTCTTCTACTATTAACATTTTTTAGCATGTGACTACTGTTGCTAATTATGGGTTTCACTTCCGGTTTGGGGTAACCTCAATTCTATGGAACTGAAATAATTTGGAATGTTTTTTTTTTTCTTTGCTCACGCTTTCCAGGTGCACCTAGTTGAAAGAATGTTGCGAACACACCGTGAGTCACGTGACAAAAACTGACCAATCAGCATCATACTTTGAATGAAATATACAAATTTGTACTCCAAAGAGAAAAAAACAAAACAAAAGGAAAATACCAAACAAGTTCATAATAAAGTTGATCAGAGGTGCCTTTCAGACAGGAGTTCAGCAGCCTTTGACTACATTTGTTCTATTTAAAAGGGAAATACTTATCTAATTTTATTTATTTATTTGTTCATTCATTCATTGTTCTGTCATTTTAGTTTCTGTGTAAAATTATTACTTATGTTTAAATGCCAAAAAAAAATTTCTCTTATTTTTAAGTCTAAAGAGAAATGGGCTATAGTTTGTTTTTTTATTATTTTGTGCTGTATTATTGGTTACTGAGCAGCAATAAATAACACTAATATAAGTTATTTAAAAATAACTTTTTAAATTTAAGTTTTCATGTTATATCTAAACTAGTGGTGCTTTGAAATGAATGAATACATAATAATTGTGATACCAGGAAATTATTCCTTAAACTATAACTGTACAACCAAAATCTATAATTGTGGCATCCATAAAGCTAATAGTGTAAAAAAACTAGTAATTGTTATATTACAGTCCTCTCAAAGACGCTGTATCCATCGATTCTGCACTCACAGAAATAAAGGTACACAAGTTGTCACTGGGGTGGTACCTTTTCAAAAGGTACAAATTTGTATCTAAAAGATCCATATTGATACCTCAAGGATACCTAAAAGGTACAAAAGTGTTCCTCTTAAAATTTGTAGGTACTAATATATACTTTTGAGGTACCAATATGGACCCTTCAAGTACAAATGTGTACCATTTGAAAAGGTACCACCCCAGTGACAGGCAGCTCTCGTACCTTTATTACTGAGAGTGTGCCATGCTTCTCACTGACAAAACCGTACTGATATGAAATATGTTTGTGGTGGCTTTCATGTACAATTTACCTAACATGACTTAAACACACCATAACATTATGCTTGGTGTTTTAATGTTGCATTAGTATCACAAGTAGATCTTTGGTCATGCTTCTTAAGTTCACTGTGTTATTACTCCATATTATTTTCTCTTGTTTTGCCTCTACAGTACAGTAATAATCTATATATATATATATATATATATATATATATATATATAATTCTATTGAAATGACAACTTATTTACATTATGGGATGTTTTTTTTTAATAAGTTTACATTTTAAGACGTTTTATTTAAAAAAACAAATGTTACACACGCCCTGTTTGCTATGGAATGCAAAAACTTTGAAGCTCAATATCTCAAAATCATTTAGAACGCAGATAGAACCTTATTTATTCCAAGGTGACGATTTGTAATATTGCTGTGGAAAGACTTGTTTGGAAAGACATGGTCTGTTGAAAAGTATTAGTTAATTATAAAAGGATGTAGGGCTGCACGATATTGAAAATGTGACATTTCTATATTTTGTATTTCTGTAATTTATATATTGTGATATGAATACTATTTCACTAAATAGATTGAATAGCACTATTTGGAAAGAATTCATTCATTTAGATTAACTGGGATGATTCTGTATAAGAGTGAATAACACAAAATAAAATAAACAACATAAAAGCAGAGACTAATAGAGCAGATATAAAAGTGATATAAACAAAAAGCATTATTTAACGATTATTTAACAACATTAATGTTCAGAAATTGAATAATCAAATGTAAAAACACTGTGTAGCCTTCGTTTTTTTTTAGTTTAGTTTATTTGTTTACAGGGTCAATGCACATTAATAAACATTACTGTAAAATGTGCCAGAATTGGCCAAGAATGGCTATTTTTCATCTGTAGACCCCTTACAGAGTGTAAAAAGTCACACCTGAAATTGAAGTACAGCATAATAACAAAGTACACAATCATATATAAAATACAATTAAAAAAGCAAAAAAACTAAAACAGATTGATGGCAGCAGAAAAGGACAAAAAAAGCCAAAGACAAACAGTACAAATAAGTGTCAAGAATACAGTACTAATGCTGACAATGCTGATTTGCCAATAACCAATTTTTAACATAAAACTGAAAAGAACGAAAAGTAAGTGATCATCTTATTGTTGGTGGGATGGTGTTCCATTCCCTAGCGGCTTTAACTGAAAATACCGACTCGCTGAATTAACTTTTTTGAGAGGAATAATACAATCCCCTCTTTCACCACCTCTAGTAGTTCGGTGAGCAGTCGATCTAACTTTCACAAACTGATTTAGTGGTGAAGTCGGGTTATGTAGGGTCTTAAACATTAAGCAAATATGTACATATTTATTTAAATTTTCCCAACTAAGCAGGTTATGTTTCTTTAATATTAAACAATGTAAAAATTATTCAGTAAAATAAATCTTTATTAAAGATACAAATGGTACAATTTCTTGTGTCTGAACAGTTACAGGCTTTAAAAACACTCCGTTATGGTTCAATTCTGGAGTCACTCCACAAATATCATGTGGTCTAAACTGTGGCAATCCCAGCATATAAACTCAACATTCCAGATCCTGCGATGTGCCTATTGTGGATACATATCAATGCTGAAACGATATATTGTGCAGCCCTAATAACATGCCTTTTAGTATTTGATAGATGAACTGTGTGCTTAATGCTACCTCTGTGTACAGTTTTTGAAAGAATCATTTCACTGATTGTTTTACAGTTTAACAGAAGATCAATATTTCATACAGCACATCATGGGGTGTAGGAAAAAAGTGGATAAAGGTAAGAATGAAACTTTTCATTAACTATATTAATGTTCCAGTGAAATCAAGGGTTTTTGATTTTAGTGTGTATAAGCTAGTCTTATAGTTACCTATAAGCTAATGCACCAAAACATGGCAATTTCATTTAGAAGATATATGCATTCAAAACAAAGTTAGTGGCTGTGTTCAAAATCACCTAGCCTACTAGGTTTGAATTTTCTACTCAATCATTAGAAAAGTATGTTCAATAATGTATGAATGTGAGTATTATGAATGGAATTCGGACGCACTACATCCACAATTTTTCTTTATCACATGTCCTACCAGCAGTTATGTTGCTTCACTCACTTTCATGAATTCTCTTGTATTGTATTATGGGATAGCGTAGCGTACGTTAGATGCTCACATCAGAATTTCGCCGGTTGTAGTAAAACATCTAGGTACGTCTTGCATACTGTTTTTCAGATACTATAAATTTAGACATGGTACTCGGCTCGCATACTATAGAGTAGGGAAGTATGATTTTGGACACAGCTCTTTTCTGCAGCCACAGGGTATCCATGGGATCTTAAAAAGTATTACATTTTGAAAACAAAATTTAAGGCCTTCAAAAGTCTTAAATTCACTGAAAATTTGACTTGAATCTAAAAAAAAAAATGGTCTTATCATTTTAAACAGTTCTTAATTTTCCAATGTTCATTTAAAGCTACCCAATCAGTCCAACACACAGTACAGTCACCAACAATACATCTCAATAAAACTTTTAACAAAACTCTTTATTTAACAATATGGTTCCTATATGGCTCCTGACAATTACATTTGTAAGTTCTCCATGTATTTATATCTGGTGAGAACATTGACCTAGACAGACT
>CAIGQZ010001336.1:779884-790141 GCA_903798205.1 Danio tinwini | reverse complement strand
AGTTCTCATATCAAGTCTGCTATGTGTATTGGAATAAAAGCAGTAAGAATCTCTTTATTATAAATATCTTAATATAAGATATGTTGACCTGCCTTTGTCCAAAGAAACATGGAAGTAAACACGACAGATATATTTGACATTTGTTTATACTTGCATTATAAGCAATGCATTTTTTTTAAGATTTCAAAACAAAACAAAAGACATGCTCTTATCACTGTGCAGCAAGTCTGTTTATTATGAAAATTTTTAAGATATGCTGACCTTTGTCTAAAAAAATGGAATTAAACACGACAGATATATTTGACCTTTGTTTATTTGCATCATAAGCAATGCATTTTTTTTAAGATTTCCAAAATCTCTGATGCTTTTTAAACGCCTCCTTTCTGTTGTAGCATAAATAAAATGTATAGTTATCAGTTGTGAAACAAAAAACATACTTTTATTATTATTACTGTGCAAGTCTGCTATAGTCTAAATGTGTATTGGAATAAAAGCAGTAAGAATATCTTTATTATGAATATCCTAATATAAGATATGTTGACCTGGCCTTTGTCCAAAAAATGTAAGTAAACACGACAGATATATTTGATCTTTGTTTATTTGCATCATAAGCAATGCATTTCGTTAAGATTTCCAAAATCTCAGCTGCTTTTGAAACATCTCCTTTCTGTTGTAGCATCAATAAAATGTATAGTTATCAGTTGTGAAACAAAAAACATACTCTTTTTATTACTGTACAACAGCCTTAGTTCTCATATCAAGTCTGCTATAGTCTAAATTAGGGCTGTGCAATTAATCGAATCGCAATCGCAATTTAAAACATTGAAATTAGCTAATCACAAAGGGATGCGATATGAAATATATTTGTATTATTTAATCTCCCCTGCCCAGAGCAAATGCATGACTGCCGTCTGTGTGTGATGGTCTTACTAGCAATTGAGTGAGCACAATTGAGTGATGAGTGTCTTGCTTAAAAGTCAACTGAAAGTATTGTCAGTGACACTCAATCTAGTAGCAAGCAAAGTACAATTTCAGAGTTGTTTCAGCCATGTTAGTTTGCTGAGCGTTCTGTATTTTTATAAATATTATTATTTTATGTTTTTATAATAAGCTACACTATCTCTCTAATTTGAGTTCAACTTGTTTACAGAAAGGTACGGTCATTTTATTTGTGTTTACTGTTTGCTCTAGAGAAAAATGAGTGTTTAATTTCTGAATATTTAAAAATAAAATTGAATAATAATGTTTAAGTAAGTTAATATCTTTTCAGTTCTTTTTTTAAATAACACTCACTGCATTTTAGCAGTAAGAAGCTACGATACAGATTATTGAGCTGAAGCTTGACTCCAAAATGAAATCACAAATCAAATCGAAATCGCAATATCTGTCAAAATAGCAATTAGATATTTTCCCCAAATCGCACAGCCCTAGTCTAAATGTTTATTGGTGTAAAAGCAATAAGAATCTCTTTATTTATCTTTGCATCATAAGCAATGCATTTTTTAAAAGATTTCCAAAATCTCAGATACTTTTTAAACACCTCCTTTAAATAAAATGTATAGTTATCAGTTGTGAAACAAAAACATGCTCTTATGTTATTCTAATGTGCAACAGCCTTAGTTCTCATATCAAGGTCTGCTATAGTCTAAATGTGTATTGGAATAAAAGCAGTAAGAAGCTGTTTATTATGAACGTTGACCTAACCTTTGTCAAAAGGAAATGGAAGTAAACTAATCAGCATAAACATTATTTTTCAACTTTATAAATCTGCCTAAGCATTGTTGATATTTAAATGATTCCTTTACTGCATTGTTTTAGATGATCACACATGATATTATGATGCATTGAAAGCCCGTCTAAAAGAAAGCGGTTTCCTAATTCCTCAATACAAAATTTGATTAAGCAGCCAGGCAGCTGCCTTTAGTTTCAGACACAGCCAACATTCACAATCAAAAAGCCCTGCTCCTTATTGCTTAATTATACTGATTCAAAATTTGATTACAGGTTTTAAGATTTCCAGACATGTACTTTGTGTGAAAAACACACTCCTCTAAAGTGCCACTTATCTGCAAACAAAAGCACCAACACAAGCAAACAATATGGTTTGCATACTCTCATGAATAAATTCTCATATTAAAAAAAAAGAAGAAACAATAACATGAATGCATACATGAGAAAAGATTGCGAGTGAGACATTTTTCACAGGTCTGCCTTATGAAACAGATTTTCTCTTGTCAATCTTGCTTAGAGTAACAAGGTGCTAATTACGCCAGATACATTTCCAGGGCGCCAAAACATATTGGATCTAAAAAGTGTAATTCCTTGTGTGGGAGGGAATGGTGTCAAATTGTGCATTTGTTTCATTTTTTTCTATTTATTTATTCATCCTTTTCTTTGTTTTCTAATCCTGATTTCTTGGTGAGATAAACCTGTTCTTTTGTGCTGGAATTAATTAAATCTTTGCTTTCTTGAAGAGGGAGAGAGAAAGAAACTAGTCTAGTAGCTCTAGTCCCCCGAGAAAAACATAAACATGTAATTATTAGCAGAACTATTATTAATGCATGTACTTAGTGTTTTGAACACGCGCCTAAATCAAAGTATTAAATTGTTTATAATGATTTGTTCTCCAGGCATGCATGTCCCAAACTGTAGATAAGAAGTAAAAATGACTGAATAAACAAATAAATTCACATTTTTACCCTTAATTAATTCTTTTTAAGTCATACCTGCACTCAAACAAAATTTTTGCTACTTGTTTAAACAACTTATTTAAAACAAGCTGTTCCCCAACATTGGGGGACAACTTAAATGTTTTATGTTCAGTCCACTTAAAGGGCCCTATCATACAACCGGCGCAATAAGGCACAAGATGTGTTTGGCGTGATTTGTTGCTATTTTCAGACCAGTGCAACTGTCATTTTCACATTTTGCGCCACGTTTTTTAAATAGTAAATCTATTTGCACCGCTTTGTGGACTCAATGGTGTGCCAGTCTGTAAAGGAGGTGTGTTAGGACCAGTGCAGAGTCAGGTGCTAAAGTCCAGTGCAGAGTGCGTTAGTTATGCGCAGATCCAAACGCTTAACACATTGCTTATTACACATAGAATGTATAGCAATACACAAATATATTTACATATGATAAAAAAGTATTAAATTGTTACAAAAAAATATTTTTATTTTTAAAAATTATTTATTCATGACAATTTGCATTTGTATAATGTTATTATTATTATTATTAGCACTATTATTTATTATATGCATATTTATATTTGTTTAAATAAAAAGAAGTTTAGATTTATCTTCCTGTTGGGTTTTTGGAGACGTATGCATCACCATATGGGGCATAAGAATAAAACATTTGTTTGGATATAGCTCGTTTTTTTTACCACACTTCATTATTATTGTTCATTTATTCGTTTGCTGGAAATTAGAACTGAATTTAGGAATAGTTTTGAAACAAATCTTTGCGCTTAACAAACAAAATTAAATATGTAGTCCAATCAGTGTCTTCAGTGGAGTAAGTACAACACCGTTTCCTTACTCCAGTAGAGAGTAAAGAGTACAGTAAAGTAGAGAGTAAAAGTAAAGTAAAAAGAAAGTAAAGAGGCCGATTGAAAGAGATTCGTTCTTTATTCTTGCGCTGCAGATGGTCTGGTTTTCTCATTAGTGAAGCATTCTGTTTTTCCACTTACAAATTCCCCCATGTAAATAGCAAACTGAATTTTAAAGGGAATGAGAGATGAGACTCTGATTGGTTTAATGCACGTTATGCTCAGAACACACCCAGAACTCATTAAGAGAATAAGCACAACCCTGTTAGATCATGCACCGGAGCGCAGAGAGTAAAATGTGGATTTGGACACCCCCTTAATGCTTTTGCGCCATTCGCTTTAGACTTTGAGTTTAGATCGTTAAAACAGAGCCTGAATTTTTAAGAACAATTAAGTGATGACTTGAGATCATCAAAAATTTTTAATGATCTATTCTGACAATTCAAAGAAACAAAAACAAAGTCATGTCATCCAAAAGTTTGGGTACTACCAGTTTTTTTGTCTGTTTGCAATTCAATCTTTGCATTACATACACTCAAAAAATGACGTTTGCTGTTTGTTCAAACTTCTTATTTAAAATGAGTTGAAACACAATTCTAAAGGTTTTTTATTGTTTTATTTTCAATCCACTTAAATTTGCATTAAGTTAACTTAATTAATGTGTTGTGACATCATGAAGGAATTGTGTGAAACCCAGCATTTTTAGTGTACAAAAATATGATAACTAAAGTGTATTTTTTATGATAGTAATTGTAAAACAAACATCACTACTTTTTAGACACATATACACTTATTTATTTAACAACATACTTTGCATGTCAATTTGCACATAACAGCTGCACATACACTCACCAGCCACTTTATTAGGTACACCTTACTAGTACCAGGTTGGACTTTTTGCCTTCAGAACTGCCTTAATCCTTCGTGGCATAGATTTAACAAGGTACTGGAAATATTCCTTCGAGATTTTGGTCTATGTTGACATGATAGCATCACGCAGTTGCTGCAGATTTGTCGGCTGCACATCCATGATGTGAATCTCCCATTCCACCACATACCAAAAATGCTCTACTGGATTGAGATCTGGTGACTGCGGAGGCCATTTGAATACAGTGAACTCATTGTCATGTTCATGAGATTTTTTTTTCTGGCTTTATGACATGGTGCGTTATCCTGCTAGAAGTAGCCATCAGAAGTTGGTCTTAAAGAGATGGACATGGTCAGCAACAATACTCAGGTAGACTGTGGCGTTGACACAATGCTCATTTGGTACTAATGGGCCCAAAGTGTGCCAAGAAAATATGCCCCACACTCTTACACCACCACACCACCCCCAGCCTGGACCATTGATACAAGGCAAGATATGGATCCATGCTTTCATGTTGTTGATGCCAAATTCTGAAAAAAACGTCCAAATGTTACAGCTGAAATCGAGACTCATCAGACCAGGCAATGTTTTTTCAATCTTCTATTGTCCAATTTTGGTGAGCCTGTGTGAATTGTAGCCTCAGTTTCCTGTTCTTAGCTGACAGGAGTGGCACCCGGTGTAGTCTTCTGCTGCTGTAGCCCATCCACCTCATGGTTCGACGTGTTGTGCGTTCAGAAATGCTCTTCTGCATACCTATACACCAACAACCATTCCAGGTTTAAAGTCACTTAAATCTCCTTTCTTCCCCATTCTGATGCTTGGTTTGAACTGCAGCAGAATGTCTTGACCATGTCTACATGCCTAAATGCATTGAGTTGCTGCCATGCGATTGGCTGCTAGAAATTTGCATTGATGAGCAGTTAAACAAGTGTACCTAATAAAGTGGCCGGTGAATGTATAACGTTGTATATAGTAATATACCTGTACATATACTTGCCAATTTGCATATTTGCATTCACTATTTACTTCTATTTTTAAATAAAGTTATTATCTGTTTTTTGTCATGTCTTTGCAATTCTGTTGCACTGTAAACGCTTATGTCACGATAACAAATTCCTCTTATCTGTGAACATACCTGCCAATAAAGCGCTTTCTGATTCTGATTCTGATAGTCTAGCCTATAGCTAAAACATCTGTTATGCAAAGACTGAATTACAGACAGACAAAATAAAAACTGGCAGTATTGTTGACATTTTCGATCGATAGCTCACAATTATTGTTACAAAGAATAACTATACAGAAAGAGCTGCAGAAACGAAAGAGATGGAGCCTTTGATTCTGTTGCTTGAATATTCGAGGAAGCAGTTTCCGACACACGGCTTGTAGTAAATACAGATGTCTGTCTCAAACATAAGGTTCAGATTGACTAACATTTCACTGTCTTACTAAGAATGATATTTTTATTGTAGAATGTAATATATTTTTAGCTTCGTCGGCTATAAGTTAGACTTACATTTTTACAGATGCTTTGAAGACAGTTACATGGCAGTTTTGCATGCTCATGTACGCAAGTCAACTAGGAGGATTACATTAGCCAGAAACACTCCTGATTTTATTGCCATTAATGGTTCTACAGAGAAACTTTAACTTTTCAGCAGAAGGTTCTTTATCTGTGAAAAAGTTTTTTTTCAATTATGAAAATGTTCCTTGTTCCTAACTCAAAATGTTCTGTTTTACTTTTTACATTACTGTGAAAATATCTTTTTGGTTCTTCATGGCACCTAATTTTAAAAGGTAGTCAGATTTGAATCAATATAATATATAATAAATAATAATAAAAAATATAAATGATAAAAAAGTATAATGATAGATGTATGAGATAAATACATGTAAATGATATTTGTAATTATATTTGGAGGTGGGCCCAAGTTACAAGCTGGTTAGTCCAAGTTAACTTTTCAGCTTAAAATTTACCAGCTTTTTGTTGTTGTTGTAACTGACTTTAAAACATTTTTACCAGTCTTGAAGGTAAAAAAGATAAGGTTGCTAACTTTTTAAGACTTGTCTAAACAGTATTGAACTAGCCCCAGTATACCTTAGAATCACCTTAGCGACCACCAAGTAACACTATTGCTGAATTTTTTTTTTTTTTACCAAGGGAAGTGACAGTATAAGGCCTTGTTTATAAGGTTTTCTAATGACCGCAAGCGTTTTGTGCGCTCCTTATGTTTTTGATGGTGCTCTGTCCGCCTGCAGTTAAAAAAAGTCAACTCTTGGCGGAAAAGTGTGCTATGTCAGTCGTGTCTTTTTTCATTATCAATCCAATTAAATGAAAGCAGGAGCAGGGATTGTGTTGTCAAGTGGACTACAGAGACTTAAAGATGGAGGAGAAACTTGTGGTCGCTATTTTGAGTTTTTCGGAGCTGTATGACTTTACAAATCATGAATATCAGAATATTATTAAATATTACAATTATGACAATGTCAATAGCAGAGCTTGCAAGGCAAGTTTATTTATATAGCACATTTCATAGTTGCAACAGTCGGACAGGTGTGATGTGCTCTGATTTCCTGGTTCTGGTCAGAATCCTGGCAACAGCGTTCTGGATTGAGCTGCAACTGTCTGACTGTCTCTTTGGGAAGGCCAGTGAGGAGGCCGTTACAGTAATCCACCCTGCTGCTGATAAAAGCATGAACAAGTTTCTCTAAGTCTTCACTGGAATCAAAGCATCTAATTCTTGCAATGTTTTTGAGATGATAGTATGCAGATTTACTAACTGCTTTGACATGACTATTAAAACTCAGATCTAACTCCAGAGTCACACCAATTCTTGACCTTATTTTTTGTTGTTTGACCCTTAGAGCCAAGGTACGCATTCACCTTGAGAACCTCATCTCTGTTTCCAAACGCAATGACTTCAGTTTTCTCTTTGTTTAACTGAAGAACGTTTTAGCACATCCAACTGTTCATTTCATCAATGCATTGGCAGAGGGTGTCAATGGGGCTGTAGTCATTAGGCAGTAAGGCTATGTAGGTCTGAGTGTCATCAGCATAGCTGGGGTAGGAAATTTGGTTCTTTCTCATTATTTGGCTCAGAGACAACAAAAAAGGCAGTGCAATGCACCTTGCATGCTCATTACAGAAAAGCACTGGTGTGTCCGTCCACTAAGACAAGTCACTGCATTGTATTTTCAAGAAATGTTGAGATTTTGTGCAACTTTGCCAGTGGAAAAAAAAACTTACAAGTGTAAAAGTTTAAAAGTTGTTAATTTTTAATTAGCTTATCTTATTAGCTTAAGTTTTAATTAGCTTGTTAATTGTTTTTTAGCTTTCATATGAATATCTTAATTGCAGTACATATATTTAGATGTTGTTTTGTCAAAGAGCTATCTTTGTTATGCACTGAGTCAGAAACAGTTAACATATATTTAGCTTAATTTAAAGAACATTTAATTCCTAAAATTTGTTACATTTTCTTGCTTTTGACAGCATTTGTCAATTTATCAAGTGAGATAAAATCTCCCCTGTGGAATACTTTACCTTATGCCATTATAATCATACCCATATTTTGAACCAGCCTTTATCTAATGTTCATAATTCTGTAAAAATATGCAAATGAGTGCATAGTCAAAGAGATAATGAATTGACATGTTTAAGCATAACATTTGCTAAAACTTGAAGCTCAAACCAAGTGTCCTAATATGAATAACTGATTACAGTAGTATTGCGAGACGTATTGTTTACCCTGTGGTGTCTTGCCCCAAAAGTTGATGCCATTTCCATGGAAACCTCAATCTGCTTTCATCATATATGCCTTTTAACAGCCCCTTTGTGCTTTGCAAACAAACTTCCAGTCTAATGGATGCAAGGGCATATGCTTTTACATGCATAAAAAAACAATCACACTTGCACATAAGAGTGCCCATCCACCATGTTAATGTATAGATGGTTTGATGATGGCAATGGCGGCAGTTGATCCACGTATACGGCTCAGAGAGCTCTGATATCCTCGGGCACCGCTGCCAAGCTGCCAGTCGGTATCGTCACACCTTACTGCCTTTAAAGATTGCCCTGCAGAGACAGCAGGGAACGCTGAACAGCCGGGCAGCCCTGGAGAGTTACGAGGTGGGAGCCATGCCAAGACGTGCCCACCAGAGAGAGAGAGAGAAAGAGGGGGAGAGGGAGGTATCCATCCACAGCTATCATGAAGGACAGAGACAGGGGGGATTTTTAAGCGGACCGACACGGATCCTACATGTACCTGCACAGCCAATCAATTGTGCAGAGTCTTTGCGGCGATGCTGCGTGAGATATATGCGCAAACATGCAGGCTTGCGACGCCATAATCCACAGAAATGGCAATGGAAGACAGAATGTAAATGAGGCTGTTATTGCACAGTCGCGTTCATCAAACTGAGCTGGAGAGACTTCAATGGCCCTGATGAATATGCATGCAAATTTGTTAATTAAGTTAATTATTCTGCTGAAAATTCATTTGTCTTCCCAAGGACATTTCTGCAATGATTTTAACATGTTTCTACCATTAGTCATGCACAGTGCGGTTTAAAATCACTTTGTCCACTCTGTTTATTTATTTATTTCGGCAAAAAAGTTTGGCTCCCTGTTGGGGGGGGAGGGGGGCGTGCAAAAGAAAACGACGAGGTCAACAAGGGTTACGCATAAGTGTGCGTGGTGTGTTTAAGAAAAGCAGGTTGGTGGCGGCTTAAGTTAAGAGGTCACTGGATGGCTGGTGTCGTTGAATAACATCGGAAATGTAAATAACACAGAAACCCATGTAAGACCAACTGAATTTCATCAAATGTCGTTAACTTGTCAAACTTGGTTGTCCGAACAAAGAATTTTAAGTTATACATGTTACGACCCTGGTCTAGGGACAAGGCTGCAACATAAAAGATCACCAGACAAAAAAAATCACTTTGTAACCTTTTGGAGTCGGCTCGGTTTATTTGGCTTTTTTTTTTGGCTTTTTTTTTTTATCACCCAAAAATGTGAAGCCAACTACCTCAGAGTGGACCCACAGAAAAATAATAAACAAAAAGTTCAGACTAACCCAAATGAAACTAACTAAACTTAACAAAATAACAGAAATAAAAATACAAAAGCTACCCCTACTTCCCTAACTAGTTATAAAAACAGGAGAAAATATTTACAGAAAAAAAAATGTGGTGTCCAACCCCTACTGCCTCTTATCGTGTACAATATTCAATATTTACAATATTCACAAAAAAAAAAAAAAATAAAAAAATGAAATAATAGGAGGGGAAAACATGGTTGCAAATACAACAAGGAGTCAAAACTTACACGGAAAACACTATCAACAATAACACTTAGCAACAATATAATTTTATAGCACATCAATCTCAAAACAACAATACGCCAACCGAAAAACGCTCTCCCGCCCCACGCATGTTTTCCCTTTTTGAAAGGCGGTGTGCAAAAGAAAATGACGAAGTCAGCAGGTGTTATGCATAATTTAAGATGTCACTGGATGACGATTAGTGTCGTTGATTAACATAAAACCGGAAATAACACAGAAACCCGTGTAAGACCAGCTGAATTTCTTCAAATGTGGTCAACTTATTAAACTTGGTTTTTCCGAACAAAGAATTTTAAGCCAGCAGATACACAACGTCAAAAGACGTTAACATAAGGTTAGATTAAGGTCGCCAGCGTCTAGGGACAATGTAATTTTGGCATCTAATAACGACGTCTAATAATGACGTTGATATTTAGTTGATTTTAGTTCTCTGGAAAGTGACCAAAGTCCAACGTCGAGCCAACATCTTAAACCAAAAACATATTGACGTGAAATACTGA
>CAIGQZ010001336.1:763923-779874 GCA_903798205.1 Danio tinwini | reverse complement strand
GTCGAGCCAACATCTTAAACCAAAAACATATTGACGTGAAATACTGACATTGATTCGTCTGGTATGGCAGCCAAAATCTAACATCTGATACATGTCATAGTGGTAACGTCCACACAATGTCAAGCTGTAACATCATTAGACGTCAATGTTTAATTGATTTTAGGTTGTGTTGGAAAGTAACCAAAATGCAAGATCTGTCTGATGTTGGACATTGACGTCGGCCTGACGTTGGGTTCTGATGTCAACCTGATTTTTATTTCCAAAAAAATACAATGTCAAGTGTTCACGGTTGGGGATCTGTCTGTTCCTCTTCTGGTGTGTGTGTGTGTATATGCAGTCACGTGCTCAGTTGTCATCAGCACACCACAGGTGCAGCGCATCACTGCACCTATTTCTGTTCAGCGTTCGCGTCTCTTGTTGTCAGTTCGTTGTTGTTGCTCGTCTGTGTTTGTTCTTGTTGGGCTCGTCCCGCTGTATCCGCTGGTGGTGAGTTGATCTTAGACACTGTTGCTTTTGGATATTGTCAGCACAACTTGACTTCACCGAAGTACTGTTACCGCTGTTTGGCGTTGTGGAATTCTATGAGAGATCTCCCTGGATCTGTCTCATTGAGAAACTATCACTGCTGTTTAGCGTTGTCGAATTCCTTGAGAGATGCATCATTGCTCTATCCTTACCCTCGATATCTGGTGAGATCTATAGCAGCGGTTTTCCTATTATCCCTGTTTAATAAATCAACTTGCATTTACTTGCACTTGGGTCTCCTGCGAGTTTGTAACACAGTGATGTTGGGGCACAACGTCAATCTGACATCATGTTGACGTCTTGTGCCTGCTGGGAAGTTAAACAATACTGCTGAAATGTTTTTTTTTTGTTTGGTAGTCAGTGCACTGAAAGTCCCACAATGTACAGTACCATGAAAATCAGGGAGCGTTGATGCTCACTATGCTCCCTTAACAGATCTTCCAATGTGTGAAACATGAGTCATGTGAACCAAATTGTCAAACTTTATGAAAACGAGATCTGTTTTTCGAATCAGCCAATCACATGGCACCAACTCATTTATGCGTGTACACACATAGGGTGAGTCTCAATCAGCTTTCTTGTTTGGTAGTCGGGGAGTCAGCCATGAAGTGCTGTCTCAATTACAAAATTCTTTCAGTGCACTTAAATGTTCACTTCCTGAAATGTCCCACAATGCACCATGAAAATCAGGGTCACTGGATTGCTAGTGTCATTAAATAACATAAAATCTGAAATGTGGGTAACACCAAAACCCGTGACCAACCAGATTTTTAAAGAGCCCCTATTATGGGTTTGACAACAACGTGACGTTGTTCTGAAACATAATGGTTGCGCGCGCAGACCTGGCAAAATTCAAACCTGCGGCCCCGCCCACTAACACAGCATCAAGACGCTCATGAAGACGCTGTGTTTACCTGGATATTACTGGAAGTGTGAGGGAAAGGAGTCGTTCAGAAATCTGCACGTTTACAATGGGCGATCTATCACTACACAGCTCATGCATTAGTTTCTTCCTCTATCTTGTAATGGACAGACAAGACACCAGGGGTGCAGGCAAAATAAGGACAAAATATTAGGTACACCGGCTGGCTGCTGAATGATGGGCTTTGGGCTGGTGAGCAGCACTGAAAAGGCTTGCGAATGAAGAGCGGGAGCCCGCAGAGATAGCTTGTCAGAGGACAGAGGATGCTACAACCTCCCGGCTGGGGATGTGATCGTTTAGAAAAGCAGAGTACAGGTAAGCACTTAGAACATATAGCAGTTCACGGACGAGGTGCCACAGCAATGATTGCAAATAGAAATGATCTACATGTTTTGTTACTAGTAACCGCGTGTACTGTATCAGGTTAACTCTTTATATTCTCATATATCTGCATAATGCAACGTTGTAAACGCGGCGCGTGCTGCTTTGTTTACAGATTTAAATGCTTTCGTGAGCTCGTTCCACTGCCATTTGTCGTTGCTATGGCCACCGTTATCTGGTCCTGCACATGTGCAGCGGTCAAGGTTCAGAATAGTTCAGCTTTTGCTGCTGTGTGGATTAAAACTGAAGGTATGTCATGCATATGCTAGAGTTTAACTGCACTACTTTCGGCGCTGAGGTGTCTGAATAACACTGTTGAGAACCGGGTACTGTTTACTGTGGTGTTAGTAAGTTTACTTTGAAGTGTGTTTCGAGCGTCCGCTGCGATCGGATCCTATACCAATGTTGGCGACCCGCGGGCTTAATAAACCACGCTGGCCATTTTACTGTCTCGCGCTGAACGCTGTCGACCAATGGCAACAGGTTGTCATCGGTCCAATCAGCGCAGATTAGCTTCGCGCTAAGCAGGGGTTTGGGAACAAATGAATCGCTGAACGATTCATATGGAAGTCGCTGGGATAATTAGGTAAAAATAAATGCATATTATAAGACCATAAACCTGTTTTTTGACCTTGCATACATATCAGTATGTTGTTAGAGACCTATAAAACCGAAATATGACCCTTTTCAATGTGTAATAGGGGCTCTTTAAAAAATGTGGTCAACTTGTCAAAGTTGGTTGTCTGAACAAAGAATTTTAAGTTAAACAATACTGCTGAAGTGCTGACCTCCTAGTGTGTACACTTACATATCACTTTAGGTGCAACTGTTCAACTGTGTGTTAATGCACATATCTAATCAGCCAATCACATGGCAGCTAGTCATTTAGGCGTGTAGACTTGGAGTGTGTCTCAGTCAACTTTCTTGCTTGGTAGTTGGGCAGTCAGCCATTAAGTGGTGTCTCAATCTTAAAATTCTTTCAGTGCACTTAAATTTTCACTTCCGGAAATGTCCCACAATGCACCATGAAAATCAGGGTCACTGGATCTGTGTCATTAAATAACATAAAATCTGAAGTGTGAATAACAATGAAACCCATGTAAGTGAACAACTGTGTGTTAATGCAAATATCTAATCAGTAAATCACACGGCAGCAACTCATTTAGGAGTGTAGACCTGGGGTGCGTCTCAATCAGCTTTCTAGTTTGGTAGTCAGTGCACTGATCAGGGAGTCAAGCTGTCGAAATCACGAAACTCTTTCAGTGCACTTAAGGTTTGCTCCCTGAAAAGTCCCACAATGCACCATGAAAAATAGAGAGCATCGATGCTCACTATGATCCCTTAAAAGAACTTCGGAAGTGCGAAACATGAATCATGTGAACCAAATTATCAAACATTACAACAAACGAGATACATTTTTCTAATCCACCAATCTCATGGCAGGAACTCATTTAGGCATGTACACTTGGGATGCTTCTTAATCAGCTCTCTTGTTTGGTAGCCAGTGCACTAATTAGGGAGTCAGCCTTTTTAAGTGCTGTTGCAATCCCAAAATTCTTTCATTGCACTAAAATGTTCCCTCCCTGAAAAGTCCCACAATGCACCATGAAAAACAGGGACCATCGATGCTTACTATGCTCTCTAATCGAATCCCTAATTAAACATAACAAAGAAGAGACGTTTTTCTAAAAAAGAAAGTGTTATTTATTAATATTTAACATAAACGAAGATAGCTAGACAGGTTAAAAACAATTTAAAAAACATTGTATACCTGTTTAATGGTTGAAATGATGCTGGTAAAAAAAGCAATGTACTAAAACTTTGTAAAATTAATATATGAAAAATATGAGTTCTGCTGTTGTTTATAAATTCCAGATTTTAATGTTGTAAAATGAGAACTTTCCCAACGTGTCACAAACAGCTCATCAATGTCCTAACCAGTACTCAAATCTGTGTACAGTACATGACCTACCGATCCACAAACTCTGGAGCTAGAGAGCTGATTGAGACACACCCATGGTTAAGATAATCTGCTGAAGTTCAGACCGAGCATCAGAATGGGGAATTAACTGTGAATTTAAGTGACGTTGTTGTTGGTGCCAGATGGGCTGGTCTCAGTATTTTAGAAACTGCTGGTCTACTGGGATTTTCAGACACACCATCTCAGGGGAGATCTTAGAGAATGGACCAAAAAAGAAAAAAATAACCAGTGAGCGGCGGTTCGGTGAATGAAAATGCCTTGTTTATGCCAGAAGTGAATAGCCAGACTGGTTCAGCTGATAGAAAAACAACTGTATCTGTAAAAAACAATTGTTAGAGCTGAGGCAGAAGAGCAAATCTGAACATACAACATGGCAAACCTTGGAGCAGATCAGCTACAACAGCAGAAAAAAGAAGAGCTGAGAACAGAAAACTACAAAGAGTCTACAGTTTTCACTGACTCACTAGAATTGGACAACAGAAGAGTAGAGATATTTTGACAAGTCTCAGTTTCTGCTGCAATATTTAAATGGTGTTTAAACGATCCACGAAAGCTTGGATCATCCTGCCTTGGATTGACAGCACATGTTGCTGGTGGTGTAATGGTGTGAAGGACATGTTCTTGGCACACTTCAGGCCTCTTTGTTCTGTACTTACTGAGCACTGTTTAAATGTCTACCTAAAATCTTTTTGCTGGTCATGTCCATCCCTTTATGACCACAACATACTAATCTCATTATAGATACTTCCAGCAAGAAAATACACCCTGTCACAAAGCTCAAATCATCACAAACTGAGCAAGAAAAAAGTATTCTCTGATCTGTAAGGTTTGCATGTTCTCCCCGTGTTGGCGTGGGTTTCCTCCGTCCAAAGACACGCGGTATAGGTGAATTGAATGAGCTAAATTGGCCGTAGTGTATTAGTGTGTGTGTGTGTGTGTGTGTGTGTGTGTGTGTGTGTGTGTGTGAGTGTGTGTGTGTGTGTGTGAGTGTAAATATGAACATTTATTTTGGATGCAATGAATTGCAATTAATCATTTGACAGCACTACTTTAAATTGGGACTATAATTTGTTCTAATATTTTACTATTTTAATATTTTCAAGCAAGAAATATATAAGAAATATACAGTTGCAATCAGAATTATTGAACCCCCTTTTTGAATTTCCCAAATGATGTTTAACAGAGCAAGGAAATTTTCACAGTGTGTCTGATAATATTTTTTTCTTCTGGAGAAAGTCTTATTTGTTTTATTTTGGCTAGAATAAAAGCAGTTTTTAATTTTTAAAACCCATTTTAGGGTCAAAATTATTAACCCTTTTAAGCTATTTATTTTTTTCCATAGTCTACAGAACAATCCATCATTATACAATAACTTGCCTAATTACCCTAACCTGCCTAGTTAACCTAATTAACCTAGTTAAGCCTTTAAATGTCACTTTAAGCTGTATAGAAGTGTCTCAAAAAATATCTAGTCAAATATTATTTACTGTTATCATGTCAAAGATAAAATAAATCAGTTATTAGAGATGAGTTATTAAAACTATTACGTTTAGAAATGTGTTGAAAAAATCTTCTCTCCGTTAAACAGAAATTGGGGAAAACATAAACAGGGGGGCTAATAAATCAGGGGGTTGAATAATTCTGATTGCAACTGTATTAAATATATAAGCAAGAAGGTCGCTGGTTTGAGTCCCGGCTGGGCCAGTTGGCATATCTGTGTGGAGTTTCTGCATTTTCTCCCGATTTTTGCATGGGTTTCTTCTGGGTGCTCCAGTAAATCTGTAAAACTTGAGTAGTTAGTGGTTCATTCCACTGTGGCGAGACCTGATAAATTAGGGACTAAGCCGAAGGAAAATCAATGACAATTAAATGAATGTAAGTTGCTTTGGATAAAAGCATCTGCTAAATGAATAAATGTAAATGAACTTTCAGCCCCAAAAATTCTTAACAAGTCTTTTGGACAACCAGGAGAAAATAATCGAGAGAAACAAAACAGTGAGCAAACACAACAAAACACAAACTCAAAAGAGCTTTGGCAAATATGTACATTATACTACATTGGAAAATTAATGAATGAATATGAGTGAATGTATTTCAGTTCAAACAGGTTATATAAAATACATATTATACATACCAAATTGTGGTGGCAATTTTCTTTTAAGGAGGCTCTCTCAGTGGTCAAGAAGACACATTCTTATCCAAATTGTCTTTTAAGGTTTTATTCTTTGCAAAGAAGGTCAGACAATCATACAGCAATGCAGGTTTCTGCAGAGAGTGAGATGCTGAAACAGAGTGCGTTCTCTTTTTATCTAGTTTGTAATGCCCACAAGGTCATCAGTGACATACAGGATGAATCACAGTTACATCAGCGCTCAACTTTATTTTTGACCATCTACATTTCAGTCTTACATCCCATCCGAACATGTAGCTTGTTAAATCACCATGTACTTATCCAGATTTTATCTGATGATATACAGATGTTAAAATGGTCACACTTGGTCTAACTTAAACAGTATATCAATGGAAGAATAAAAGAACAGACCTTTATAATCTATATAAATGAATATATAAAATAGGTAGTGCTGTCGCCTTACAGCAAGAAGGTCGCAGGTTCGAGCCTCGGCTGGGCCAGTTGGCATTTCTGTGTGGAGTTTTCATGTTCTCCCTGTGTTCTCGTGGGTTTCCTCCGGGTGCTCTGGTTTCACCCACAACCCAAAGACATGTGGTATAGGTGAATTGGGTAGGCTAAATTGTCTGTAGTGTATGAGTGTGAATGAGTGTGTGTGAATGTTTCCCAGAGATGGGTTGTGGCTGGAAGGGCATCCGCTGCGTAAAACACATGCTGGATAAGTTGGCGGTTCATTACGCTGTGGCGAGCTCAGATTAATAAAGGGACTAAGCTGAAAAGAAAATAAATGAATATAAGATAAATAAAATGAATTTCCACCACAATTCCTCTCTTTTTATCATTCATTGATAACATAACACTAAATTCATATTATATTAGCTTCTAAAATCACACAGTTCATAATCATGATGTTAATCATTTAACAGGTTTCTGCACACACCATATACACTAGAGATGTTCAAACATTTTTCTTAATGTAGTTTCCCTATTAAGGTTTACTTTCCAAAACATCCCCCTTCCCTGGAAGTCGGGCTAAACGAATAATCACTGTCATTGCGCTCCTGTCCAAAGACAGACCCTCGGTCACTCCCACAGAGGATTAAACCACAGAAATTGCCTGGTAATTTTATACTATAGGTATTTCATACACAAAGTACATTTTGTTAAACATTGCTTCAATCAGTTACAAATCACTAAAACTATAAATCATTAGTTCATCATTAATAACATCCACAAATATTGGAACAAGTAAAACACGGTGTTTCTGCACTCTTAAACATACATTTACACTCTTTTCTTGATTTTCATGTAAATGATCACTCTTTTAAGATTAACTACAGAACACATTGTTTGGACAGACCAATATTATACATGATACATTTATTGTTTTATTATTTTCATAAACTTAAAGGCGTATACCTTTTTTGTTAAACTTTTTGAATTTATTCAGTTCAATTTCTAAAGTAAACTTTTGTTCATTTTTGGTTAAAGTTTTTTTTTTTTAAATGCATATTTTACATGATATTATAAAATATACATTTATTATTTTTATAAAATTAAAAGGGACACAATTTAAATATGTATTTAATTTGTTAAAAAAAAAACCTAAAAAGTAAATTTTTGATTAAAGCAGGTTTTATAAATTTATTATGAACTATACATTTATTGTTTTATTTTTTTTATAAAATTAAAGGCACAATTTTTTGTTTAACTGTTTGAATTTTATTAACTTCTATTATTGAAGTCCTTTTTTGTTAAAACAGGTTTTATGAAATAATTTTTATTTGGTTAAACTTCATAAACGTTTTTTCACTTCAATTATTGAAGTCAATTTTTAGTTAAATCAGGATTTATAAATTACATATTTTGTATAATATTATAAAATATACATTTATTGTGGTGGTTCATTACACTATGGTGACCCCTGATAAATAAGGGACTAAGCCGAAGGAAATTGAATGAATGAATATATTTATTGTTTTATTATATTCATGTTTATTATATTATATTATATTCACTAACTTTCAATTCAATTCAAAACAAGTCAGTTTTTGTACATTTTTGGTTACATTTTTTTTATAAAATACATATTTTATACATTTATTATATTCATAAAATTAAAGGCACATAATAAAAAATTTATTTAACTTTTAAAAGGTCAATTTTTGAAGTTAATTTTTGGTTGAAACGGGTTTTTATAAATTCATTAACATATACATTTATTGTTTTATTATTTTCACAAAATTAAAGGTTTATAGTTTTTTTATTAAACTTTTTGAACTTTTCACTTTAGACATTTTTAAAACATGTTTTTATGAAATACATATTTTTATAATATTATAAAATATACATTTATTGTTTTCATAAACTTATAGGCACATACCTTTTCTTTGTTTGTTAAACTTTCTGAACTTTATTCACTTCATCCACCTAAAGAAATCATGACAAAGTATGTCATTTAAGTTCTTAAAAGTTTTAGCTTCCACATCTGGTGACTTTGCAACACCAATCCGCATTGAAAATCAATCACAAACTGTTAGGAACCTCAAAAGGTAACATCTATTCTATATTTTTTTAGAAAACAATGGTCTAAACCTGTTCCAAATATTATGAAAAAACCTAAAGATTCAGTTTGTTTCAGTGTAGACTATAACTCACATCCTGGTTTCTCATCGCAGTTTTTCCTCATGTTTTTCAGGCTAATTCAAATCAAATACCTCCAAACTGCCCATATTAATATAGAATTGTTTTCCACAATATGACAAGTGTCTTCTTTAAAAATGAGACCAAGCGT
The DNA here is from genome assembly GCA_903798205.1 of Danio tinwini. NCBI lineage: Eukaryota > Metazoa > Chordata > Actinopteri > Cypriniformes > Danionidae > Danio > Danio tinwini. Next base: position 771,143 of record CAIGQZ010001336.1, on the reverse strand, counting down.
TGAAGGTTGGCAATCATTTAAAGTTGAACATGTCATTTTCAGATTCATCTTCAAAAAGGTTATATATATTTATTCTCTTATGTTATGTATATCTCTGGAAGTAGATTTGATGTCCGTAGCAGCAGAAACGGTGCAGAACGAGTTACATGTGTGAAGCACAAGGGGGTTTGTTCAAATCCCGAACCCTAAAGTACGCCTCAGCATGCACTAATAAATCAGACGGTTCTGCTTATAATGAGGAAGAGATTAGTATAAAAAAAATCCTTCAGAGAACAGATGTCTATCGGCTTCAATCGATGCTACACCTGGTTATTAAAATGCATCGTTTCATAAGCAAGACCTTTGAGCGAGCAGAGAATAATTCCTTTGATATTTAGCAGAGAAGAGTTTAGTTGTAGCAAGACGAGACTCGTAAATCTCTGTCCCGGCAGTTAAATTAAAATCATGTCAATAAAGAGCTCTAGATGTTGTGTGTGAAAATCAAAGATATACAGTTAAAGTCAGAATTATTAGCCCCACTGGTATACTTTTTCCCCAATTTCTGTTTAAAAGACAATTTTTTCAACGTGTTTCTTAACATAATAGTTTTAATAACTAATTTCTTTTATCTTTGATCTATGATGACGGTACATAATATTTTACTAGATATTTTTTCAATAATCTTAAAGTGCAATTTAAAGACAACTAGGCAAGTTTGGGTAATTAGTCAAATCATTGTAAAATGATGGTTTGTTCTGGAAGACACCAGATCTCAATCCAATAGAACACCTTTGAGACGTGGTGGAACAGGACATTCACATCAAGGATGTGCAGCCCACAAATCTGCAGCTCCTGCGTGATGCTATCATGTCGATATGGACCCAAATCTCTGAGGAATATTTTCAATACCTTGTTGAATCTATTCCACGAAGGATTAAGGCAGTTCAGGGAGTGCTACCCGGTACTAGTAAGGTGTCCCTAATAAAGTGGCCAGTAAATTCTGTTTTGAAAGAATTCATAATTTATTGTACATTGATTATGACGATTATGTAGCGGAGTGAAACTGAAACTAACCTAAAATGGTTTGACAACAACCATTCAATTTTGAAAAACATTTTTGATCCACTTCAAATGTGAACTACACTTTATGAAAATAATTAAATACATTTAATTTTTCTTAAGACATTTTATCATTTCAAGAGTTCACACTTAACAGATTATTGGTAATAAGTAGGGCCAGACGGAATCTGCTGACATTTTTTGCAATTTCTGCAGAGAATTTTGGTAAAAATCTGCGGATTTCTGCTGAATTATTTTGTCTCATAACTTAAACCTTAATATGTGAAATATGTGTAATTTAAAAACTGAATAAATTCAGATTTACACACATTTACTCAAGAAAATAAACAGAATTAATGATGGGCTAAAAAACTGAGAAAATCTGTGGAATTCTGCGTGCGCAGATTCCGTGTGGGCCTAGTAATAAGCTTGTTTGGCCTTCTGTCTCAGGAGAGAGCCCCAAGCTTATAAGATTCTCGAGTCCTGGGCTCCCTCCCGTTATTAGGGCGAGAGGGGAGTTTGAGCTCAGATCTCGAGAACTCCCCTAACTTATTTCTGTCTAATGACAGATATAGGGATAGGATATTCAGCTTGCTAAGAGCTTGACTATGATGCCAATTTGGTATGTTCAATTTACTTAGGTTGCAAGTTTTTTGGACTGTGGAAGAAAACTGGAGAATCTGGGGAAAACCCATGCGAGAACAGGAAGAAGGATCAAACTCTGCACAGAAATGTCAACTAGTTTAGTAGGGACTTTAACCAGATACATTCTAGCTGTGAGGCAACAGTTCTAATCACTGGGCTGCCGTGTTGCCCTATCTAGAAATAAGGGGGACTAGGGGTGGGTAGGGGGGGATTCTTCAAGATAAATATCCTGATATAAGGCACTTTATTTATAGTTAGTTAGGGATCGTCTGATTGGTGAATTATGTGTTCGCTAATGCAGGATCAGCCGTGGACAATCATAAGCACATGATCCTCTCGAAATTAGCTTATGAATAAATTTCACTTCAAGAGTTTTTTTAAGGATTAAACTTTGTTCTGAACAGTTTGCTTGATAATTTCATCCCAACTTGACATTGCAGATCCTGCGATGCGACTACTGCAGATTTTTTAACTTCTTTCATTCTAGCCAAAATAAAACAAATAAGTAGAAAACAATATTATAGGAAATACAGTGAATAATTTCTTGCTCTGTTAAACATCATTTGGGAATTACTTGAAAAAAGGGATGGCTGCTGATTCTGACTGTAACTGTAGAAAGAAATTGAGATGTGTGTGATGAACTGCTTTCTAGACACGTGAATGTGGTCTGAGAGTGTATAATTCTGCTGTCTGACCCTGTAGAGAAGCTGTGCGGTGAGACTGGTGTTTTTTGGCTTGATCAAGGATGATTTGAACACTGTGTTTCACTCCAATCTGCTCTCAATTAACCTGCTGTCCTCCGAGGTTTGCCTGAGGCATATGCACCTCTTTTTCTCTCGTACAATAAACATCCAGTACCTGCAAAAATATTTTTAAATACAGCTGAAGTCAGAATTATTTGCCCTCCTGTGAATTTTTATTTCTTTTTCAAATATTTCTCAAATGATGTTTAACAGAGCAAGGGCATTTTCACAGTATTTCCTATAATAGTTCTTTTTCTCCTGGAAAAAGCCTTATTTGTTTTATTTCAGCTAGGATAAAAGCAGTTTTTAATTTTTAAAAAAACATTTTAAGGTCAATATTATTAGCCCTCTTAAGCAATATTTTTTTTAGGATTGTCTACAGAACAAAACATTGCATAACTTGCCTAATTATCCTAACTTAACTAATTAACCTAGTTAAGTCGTTTAAAGTCACTTTAAGCTGAATACTAGTATCTTGATAAATATAAATAAATAAATGTCAAATATTATGTACTGTCATCATGGCAAAGATAAAATAAATGGATATGAGTTATTAAAACTATTATGTTTAGAAATGTGTTAAAAAAAATATTTCCATTAAACAGAAATAAGGTAAAAATATACTGGGGGCTAATAATTCAGGAGGGCTAATAATTTTGACTTTAACTGTATATTTAAAAATCAAGCTTTTTATTTATTTATTTATTTATTTATTTTATTTATTTTATCATTCATTATATTCAGTTGATGTAATAAAAATATATAACTTTTTTAGTATTAAGTATTTTCCTGTGTTCTTTTTAAATATGTTTAATTAAATATTTATTTATTGATGTAAAATATTTAAGATTCACACGTTAAAAAGCATAACAGTAATATGCAACAAAGAATAAAATTACGCTGCTTTAGTGCACAATAAAAACTGTAGAAAACAAACTCCTTTCGCAACTGAAATATACGAAAATTTGATGTTTTTTTTCAGAATATAGTTGTTAATATATAACAAAATAAAAATAGAATTAGTAATAAAATACTATACTACATTCTTATGATAATCAAATACTCTGCTGCAAAATTAATGCATGTATTATTAATATAATTATGTATTTAAATTGTAATATTTAATATTCTAAATATTGTTCATTCATTCATTTTGCTTTGGCTTAGTCCCTTTATTCATCTGGGGTCGCCACAGCGGAATAAACCGCCAACTTATCAAGTATATGTATTACACAGCGGATACCCTTCCAGCTGCAACATATCACTGGGAAACACCTATTCACACTCATTAACACACATACAATACGGACAATTTAGTTTATTCAATTCACCTATAGTGCATGTCTTTGGACTGTGGGGGAAACCGGAGCAACCGGAGGAAATCCACAACCACTCGGGGAGAACATGCAAACTGCACACAGTATGCTAACTGACCCAGCCGGGACTCGAACCAGCGACCTTCTTGCTGTCAGGGCAATAGTGCTAACCATTTTTGGTCAAAATAATTGTTTTATATAACCCAACATTAAACAACTCTGCATTCTTTTAGAGAGGGAGAGTGTGTGTGTATTCTGTTTATTTGCAGAATAAAAATATATGTTATATTTAAAAAATATATATGTTACAATCATACCTGAATAATACATCTTTTAAAAAATATCAACAAAGAAATTTAGAGTTTTTACCTCAATAAGCATCTCATCAAAGTAAAACCGATGTCGTGACACTATGTGGGATGAGTTGTCACAGCAGGACCCTGCCATTAAACTGCATAAAAAATGAAACATTCAAACTGCAAATGATAACAAGACAAGATAGAAGTAGACCATTGCATGCTTATTTTATCCAACATAAACCCAGCTTAAAGAGGTCGTTTAACCAAAAATGAAAATCATCTCATCTACTCTCTCTAATACCTGAGTTTCTTTCTCCTGTTGAACACAAAAGATTTTATTTATAGAAGTTTTTATGAAAACATAACACCCATCAGTGTACATCATGTACAGTTGAAGGCAGAATTATTAGCCCCTTTGTTTATTTTTTCCCCCAATTCTGTTTAATGGAGAGAATACTTTTTCAACACATTTCTAAACATAATAGTTTTAATAACTCATCTCTAATAACTGATTTATTTTATCGTTGCCATGATGACAGCAAATATTTTACTAGATGTTTTTTTCAAGATGCTTCTATACAGCTTAAAGTGACATGTAAAGGCTTAACTAGGTTAATTAGGTTAATTAGGCAGGTTAGGGTAATTAGGCAAGTTATTGTATAATGATGGTTTGTTCTGTAGACAATCGAAAAAAAATTCTAGCTGAAAGGGGCTAATAATTTTGACCTTAAGATAGTTTTTAAAAATTAAAAACTATTTCTATTTTTTTATTCTAGCCGAAATAAAACAAATAACACTTTCTCCAGAAGAAAAAATATTATCAGGCATACTGTGAAAATTTCCTTGCTCTGTTAAACATCATTTGGGAAATATTTAAAACAGTGGGGCTAATAATTCTGACTTCAACTGTATATGTTTACAAAATTATCTCAGTGTTATTACCTGATACCAACTAGAACATGCACCAAAACACTAGCAAACAATACAGCAATTTTACAGCACCATCTCAGCCAGACTAATAGAATCAGAAACGAAATAGAATGGCATGTTAAAGGAGAGAGAAAAAAATAATCACAGTGACATTATTAACACATATATCTAGGTTCTGATCATATCTTATGTTTGCCAAATCTAAAGAAATGTAACCCTTTAAAAGAAGATATTTTGAAGAATGCCAATGCTGTCTTACTGCAATTGGTAACTTTTTGATTTAGCAATTTGTTTGAATTTTTATGATCTTATTCATACATTTTAGTACAATTTGCACATCTCCCAATGATGGGTTTAGAGGTGAGGTTTGGTGCCACCACTCCACTATAAAAAATGTCAGTAAATTAACTTTACTTTATCTTAATTAGTTTTCCGTATTTTGTCTTTCATGTTTTAATTATTTTTTTATTTTCCCCTGTTTATTTATGCTTTTTTTTTATTTATGCATCATTATGGGAGCTTGTGCTTTCTTCTAACAACTTTTAACCTTTATTAAAATCCCTTTTATTACCATTTGTAAAAACCTTGTAATGAGCTGCCAGTACATTTTTTGTTATTCATTTATTCATTCATTTTCCTTTGTCTTAGTCTCTTTATTCATCAGAGGTTGCCACAGCGGAATGAACTGCCAACTTATCCAGCAAATGTTTTTCACAGCGGATGCCCTTCCAGCTGCCACCCAGTACTGGGAAACACCCATACACTCTTGCATTCACACTCATACACTACAGCCAGTTTAATTTATTCAATTCACCTATAGTGCATGCCTTAAGACTGTGGAGGAAACCCACCCAACATGGGGAGAACATGGAAACTCCACACAGAAACACCAACTGACTCAGCCGGGGCTCAAACCAGCGACCTTTTTTGCTGTGAGGCGACAGTGCTAATCACTGAGCCACCGTGTCACCCAGACTTATTTGTCAATACATTATTTCTTATGCATTATATTATTCCAAACTACTAAAATGTCAATAAAAGTCACTTTATTAAATTGTAGAGTTGAATTTAAAAAGTCGACAAAGCAGAGATCAACATCCCATAATGCAATTCACAACCATAAATAAACGGAAAAACACTTGTGAATCACAAAATACAGAAACTTAAGGTATTTATTCATTCATTCATTACCTTTTTAGCTTAGTCCCTTTATTTATCTGGGGTCGCCACAGCGGATTGAACCGCCAACTTATCCAGCATATGTTTTACGCAGCGGATGCCCTTCCAGCTGCAACCCATCACTGGAAACATCCATACACACTCAATCACACACATACACTACGGACAACTTAGCTTACCCAATTCACCTATACCACTTGTCTTTGGACTTGTGGGGGAAACACAAGGAGAACCTGCAAACTACACACAGAAATAGCAACTTTGACCCAGCCGAGGTTTGAACCAACGACCTTCTTGCTGTGAGGCAATCGTGCCACCCACTGCACCGCCGTACAGCCCAGAAACTTAAGAAAATTGTTTTACAGTGTCCTTTAAAAAATCTTACATTTTCATACGACTGAACTTATATGAGTTCATACAAATCTGCCCCTAAACTCACAAAACTAAAATAGTTATGGTAGCTGTTACCAATTGACTTCCATAGGAGAAAACCTATGGAAGTCAATGCGTGCCATCAACCAGCGTTCTTCAAAATATCTTCTTTTGTCTTCAACAGATTAAAGAAACCCAAACAGGTTTTGAACAAGCAAAGAACAAGTAAATGATGATAGAATGTTCATTTTTGTGCATGTGTACTATCCTTTTAATCACATTTATGTAGCAATGTAGTGCATAAAATAATCAATTCAATGTGGCAAATGTAACATTTTGCCCTGACCAGACATTTGCAAAAAAAAAAAAATTAATTAAAAGAAGAAGACAGGAGTTTGCTCATGACCTAAACTAGAAAACAAGGACATTAAAAGGCAGCAGGAAAAAAATCCAGGTACGTTAAATAAAGACAGGAGGAATGCAGGTAAGAACAGGAAGGTCTAATGAGACACTATTGAGCAGAAAACAACATCTGTTTGGCTGCTGGCGATAATCTGAGCACACATTCACACACAGAGGTACAGTATGGAGAACGGACGCGTCCATCATCAAACTTGCAAACAGGTGCACAAACAGATTTGTCTGTTCTCAACTTTTCCAGTCACGAGAAACTGTTTCCGTTCAAAGCAGAGATTTTT
>CAIGQZ010001336.1:723194-740729 GCA_903798205.1 Danio tinwini | reverse complement strand
TCTGTATTATTCTTCAGAATGTGTTATTTAGTGTTTAACAGAAAAATGAATTTCATAAAAGTTTAGAACCACGTGAAAGCGAGTAAATAGTGCAATTAATTTGCAATGCTGTTTCTAAAGTTAGAATAAATTTCCTGAGTAAAGTTTACAGCTGTCTATAATTCTTACCTAGACTCTTTTAATCTTGTACAATCGAGACAGGAAATAACTAAAAGCTTTATCTGGCGACCACATTTCACAAGTCGAGTATGTATAATTGAAAAGGTGTGAAACTTATGGTAAACCCATAAGATCTGCTGGAAGAAAAAGAAAGTAAAAGTAATGTTGCTGGGTAAAATGTATTCTCCCTGATCCATCTCTTAATTAGCAGACACCCCAAAAACATTCTTTAATGACTTAAGTAATGTATGTTTACAAAATAATTTATGTTCAAGTCATTAGAAATAAGCTATTTTACTAGTTTGCAGAGTGTGTGCTGTGTGTTAAAATAGCATGTGTCTTTAATGGGAAATGTCTCATTTATGTAGACCATAAAGTGATTTTTGAGTTGATTGTGTGTTGATAAATGTAGTTTATGGAAAATTACTAATTTAGAATGAGGCTAGCAAACATGCTGATATTTTACATTGGATTTAGTTTTGCATGCACATGCACATGCACAGGCACAGGCACACATGCACACACATTATATTTGCAAACTTTTAAGACCACAGTATGGTTAGCTGGTTAGTCTTTACAAAATGTGTTTGCCATGGTTGTAAGTGTTCTCACAGGATTTCTAAAAATATGTCAAGTTTTTCATAATTTCTTTGTGTTCAGTTTACTGTTCCTTATTTATTATCTCATATTAAGGTAAATGTAGGATATTTTTACTATTCTAAAAAAATATATAAATGCATAATATGTAAGATTGGTTAATGAAGATATCCAAAAACCAATTTACATTTTTTCACTTATACTGTACATACATTATCACAAATGTTTCGAAGAATGTTCAAATGCAGACAAAGCAGTTTTTACTAGTGTATGGAGCAACTTTTACCAGTGTACAGATCGTGTGCTGTGGGTAAAAATTGCATACTGTGCCTTTAATGACCAAAACCAGAATGAGGCCACAGCAAACGTGCTGATACAATATTTGCATACAGTAGTTTTAAAACCACGGTGGGGTTAGCAAATTAGTCTTCACAAATTGTGTTTTTCATAGTGGTAGGTGTTTCAATTAGTTAAAAACAGAACATTTCCTCATATTCAGTTGAGCAAGATCTTAGCCTCAGATTACGGTTTAGTTTCTCTCATGTTACTAATTCATAGAAATTTACCAATTTGTTCACTTTGTTTTGTGAATTTCTTTGGATTTCTGCATTATGTCTAGCTTTTGAGGATCTTTTGGTCTACTTCACTTTGTCAGGCAGCTCCTATTTAATTGATTTCTTGACTGTGAAACCTGTCAAGATCAATTAAATCAATCAAATCAATTTAAAGTGTCTTCACAAAATGTGTCTCCCATGGTTGGAGGTGTTTAAAACTCACAGGATTTCTAAAAATATCTTAATAGATTTTTCTTCATGCTCATTTCTTTATGTTCAGTTTACTGTTCATTATTTATTATTTCATTTTAAGCTAAATGTTGGATATTTTGACCATAAAAAAACATCAGCTGATGTACCTCCAGTTACGTATTTGAGCCACAATGAGCCTGGGTTTAAATGACCCCATATACTCATTCTCATGACATCCGGGTATATGATTTTTTCTTTTTCTTTTTTTCTTGTACAGTATAACTGTAACCGGGAAGTGACACTGACAATGGAGGTGAGGATCCAAATGCAGGGTTTTATTAACAGCATGTTCAGGCAAGCAATGATCAACACAGGAGCAAACAGATGTATAAGGAAAATCCAGAGTCGTAGTCAAAATAACAGGCAGATAGGGATGGCTGAGGTGAAACTTTCTTTTCAACACAGTGTCGAGATCCCAAAGCGCAAGTGTTTCGAAGCATGATCCGAAACACCCAGGTCACATGACTAAAGTGTTTCGAAACACCTGGTCAAGTGACTAAAGCGATTCAAAGCATCGATCAGTTCAGAAGCATTTCGAGACCTGGCGAATCTGCATTTGACTGACGGGGTCCGAAAAATATCCTGCCTCATATGGCCTAGTGGTCTGTGCGTGCACACGTTGTTAGTTACTGTGCTTCAAATTACTTTTGGGTTTGAATCCCGACTTGTACAAATACTCCGAAATCATGATTTTTATGTATTTTAATCTTGTTACTGTTTTATGGTGTAGTCTAGATAGAATACAGCTGCTGATACGCCATCAGTTTAGCATCAGTTTAGCATCATTTTTATAACACAAAAACAACAATTATAAAACAATAATTAATATATTTACAGTATTGTAATGGTTGGGTTTAAGTTTTGGGTAGACATTAATAAAATACAATAAATGGAAAATTTAATAAATAATATAAATAATTCTTGTTAACTTCTGGCTACAACTATGTCTGATCTAGCAACAACCCTGTTTTATGACCAAAACAAGACATATTTATTCACAAAGTGTTTATTCAGTTTTCAGACCAACGTTGAAACAAAACGATACAAGAACAGAGCAACTCAAACTGATATTAAAGCATTTCAAAATATCTGTATCAGCCTGGTTTTAAAGCCACTATATTTCCGCAAGGTAGTCAGGAACCTACCGCTCCATTAAATCACTTGTTGATTCAATCCTACAAAGTAGGGTTTAATACCTCAATTTGCTCAACTATACTTTGCTGGAGCTGGTCCAGTGGAAAAGCTAAAAAAATGACCACTAGGTGTCACCATAGAGTGGGGTTTCAAAACGTTTCGAAGCTTCGACACATTTGCTTCGATTGTTTCAGTGTTTCATGAAGCCTCGCTTTGCCCACCACTACAGGCAGATGGTCACAAGGCAGGTAGCAGACAACTTAAAACAAACAAGGCGAGGGTCAAAATAACACAGCAAAACAAGACAAAGGTAAAGCTTTGTAGTGTCACTAGAACAGATAACAAGACTCAGCCCTATTGAATGTGTTTAAGCTGTGCTTATAGTCCAAGTAATCAGTCTGTGAGCAGCTTCAGCTGTGCGAGTCTAATCAATGGTGACTTGGAGCAGGTGAGTGTGTGTGTTGCATGACTGGGATCTGTAGTCCATAAACCGGCAGATTTGTAGTTCATGTGAATGTAAGTGTTTACCAGCGATCTTTGGTTGTTAGATTGCTGGTGATCGTGACAATAACGGTATTGAGTAGTGACCCTTTTTATTTGAAGCAAACAAATATAAATAGGGAATTAATGCATGTTTTACAAAGCAAATTAATGTTTTTGTAACAAACCTACAAAGAGGATGCCTTGAGGGTGAGAAAATTATAGGGTAATTTTCATTTTTGGGTGAGCTATTCCCTTAATAATGAAAATTACTAAAATTTACACTTTTCTAATGGTGGTTTCATCGAACTAATTAATTCCCTCATTTCGAGGGAAGGGAGCAAAGTACAACATTGCATTAATTTAGTAAAATTACAGAATATGTGCAAACGGTTTAAATGAGAAAAATAGCACATAGCCACCAAAAATACAGGCAATATCAAGGCCATGAACATGTTTATATAAAAAAATGTACTAAAAGGCTTTGAAAAAGGGAGTTGCAACCCCAGCATCAAAACATTATTATTGGGGAGCACCTTTCTCCTCTTACAAAAAAAAACCAAAAACATAATAATGTAGACTATGCGTCCACACTTGTGTATGCTTTCGTTTGTTATTTCGTAATGTCTGGAAGATATAACATTATCTGGATTGGGAAAAACCCATAGTAGTTTATAATAAACATGTTTTTGAACCACATAGTAAAGTGTATAATGTGTACAACTCTTTGTTAATGAATGCTACAGTATACCGTTGCATAGTAAACTGATAAACTGTAATAAATACTGTAACGTTAGTGTAAACTCTGCTGCATTGTGATTATAGCGTTAAAAACTAAAGATTCTTGGATAATTTGTTTATTACTAATGTACCACAGCAACAATATAATTACTACAACAGTATAATTGAACTAATTATCTATAGTATGAGGCGTCACGGTGGCGCAGTGAGTAGCACAATCGCCTCACAGCAAGTAGGTTGCTGGTTTGAGCCTCGACTGGGTCAGTTGGCATTTCTGTGTAGAGTTTGCATGTTCTCCCCGTGTTGGCGTGGGTTTCCTCTGGATGCTCAGTTTTTTTCCCCCACAAGTCCAAAGACATGTGGTACAGGTTAATTGGTACATAAATTGTACGTAGTGTATGTGTGTGAATGGGAGTGTATGGGTGTTTCCCAGTGTTGGGTTGCAGCTGGAAGAGCATTGCTACGTAAAACATATGCTGGATAAGTTGGCGGTTCATTCCGCTGTTAAAATGAATGAATGAATGATCTAAAGTATGCTTCCAAACACTATTTATTATGTTTCATGTAGCGTAATAGCTTATACAGTATCTACTGCCTCGATGACAGGCAAATATAGTTTAGTTCAGTAGAAAACCCAGCCCTCTTCATGATATAAGGATTATGCCCAACATATGTGCTTATTTTCTATTTTATCTCCTTTGAAATATGGTATAAATCGCAAAAATACTGACTTTCCTCTGTCTCTCATTCAGTTTTTTACTTTCTGCCCTCCATCTGAATTTTGCGCATCACCAGAACCACGTGATTAAAAACAATCTATTATTTGTGGCATAAATGATATTACAGTGACAGAAATAATGCCTTGTTTTGCAATGAGAAGTTCACATCCATGTTAAAAACAAAACAAAACACAGAACTACATTAATGATAATAATCCACACATTTTGTGTTTGAAGAAATTTTATTTTGTTTAATTTTTGTACCAAAATACAGATTTTTTTTCCAAAATTCTTTTTAATAACAACATTTGAAACATTGTACAATCACACTGTTTCTGCTTTCTATATTTGCATTTAATATGATTCATATACATATACACATGCGTTTATTTATTCATTATTTATAGCATGAAGAATTAATGTATTTTATGTATTAATGTATTGTTTCACTCTTTATTATATATATATATATATATATATATATATATATATATATATATATATATATATTAGTCAAAGACATTAGCATTTACAATGATTTCTTTATTATTTTTATATAAACATACACACAAAGAATTCATAATTTGCAGCATCAATCATTGTTGCCAAAAAGAAATGAAAAGGAAATACAATATTAATGTTTATTAACTTATCATAATTGTATACATCTTGTGATTTTTTATTTTTTTTTTTGCATGCATTTTTATATACGTAATGCAATTATTACTATTTAATATAAAGCACAATATAATTAGTTCGTTACAGAACAGATACTTTGCATTCACTGTGTTACACAAAATCGACATGCAATGTTCAACCTTACACTAAAAAAATACTGCTTGACTTACCTTTTTAAGCTCAATCAAATGAACCTTTTGAGTCATTTGAACTCATATTATATTAAACTGATTTAAAACAGCTTGCGTAACTTACAAAATTAAGTTAGAACATGATTAACTTGATTAAGAACAAGTTTACCAAGTTATACTGAACTAAAAACATGTTGATCATATGTTGACTAATTGATTATGTAATATTTACAGTGCGCTATTAGCTCACCCTGAAGTGGTTCCAATGCTTCACAAGTTTCTTTATTTTGTTGAGCACAGATGAATGTTGAAGAAATCCTTTAACCATTGACTTCTATAGTAGGAAAATCTAATTCTGTGGAAGTCAATAGTTACAGGTTTACAAAAATAAAATATTTTCTGTTGTGTTTAACAGATGATAGAAGAAAGGTTTTGAAAATATAAAGGATACACCTGATTCGAATCTTATCACTCGATTCAATGGGCGTTATCAGTGGTTATCAGCTAATAGATATCGGCCAGTAGGGGCCTTCTGCGCCTACTGGTAGGCTCAGAAGGCTGTTATCATCAATCCGCATGGTTAATCAGCCATATTAATAGAGAAGACTCCAGATCCAGATCTGTTTTTACATTACTGTGATGGTCGGGGTGGGGGTAGATGTTAATAAAATACCATTAATGGGAAATTTAATAATTAATATAAATAATTCTTGTTAACTTCCGGCTGAATCATATGTGATCTATAACTGATTAACCATGTGGATGGATGATAACAGCCTTCTGAGTCTACCAGTAGGTGCAGAAAGCCCCTACTGGCTCATATCTATCAGCTGATAACCACTGATAATGCCCATTCACTTAATCCAGGGATAACATTCGAATCGACTGAAGGATGAGTAAATGATGACAGATTTCTCAGTTTTTGGTCAACTTTCCCATTATTTACTCACCCTCAAGTGGTTTCAATCCTTTAAGAGTTTTATTTTTCCTGTTTAATGTTAAAGAAGATATTTAAAAAAATGTTGGAAACCTGTAATCATTGATATTCATAAAACATGACATCCAAACCTGTTTGAGTTTCTATCTTCTGTTCAAAATATGTTGAAAAATGTTAGAATCTAGTATAGTTAATGATAGTAAAGTATAAAACAAATACTATGGAGATCAATGGTTACAGGTTTACAGCATTTTTCTAAATATTTACTTTAACAGAAGAGTTTGTTGCAAGTGAAGGTTGAGAATGATGACCAAATTTTCAATTTTGTGTGAACTACCCCTTTCAGACCAGGAATGTCTAATACATGGATATTTCTTCGCCGTTGGAGTAAATAATCCTGCTGTTTCGATTTGGAGGCTCCACATTGTTCTTACACAAAGTCCACAACATTTTTTTCAAGTGGTTTCTGAACTTTATTCCCATAAAAACGTAAACCACCGGATTCAGGCAGCAGTGTGAGAACGCCACCATCTGAGAGACATACATCAAGTAGTCGATTGACTTACTGACCTCACATTCATTAAAAGGAGAGATATTCCACGAAATCAGCGAGTCCAGAAATATGGCCACGTTAAACGGCCCCCATCCCAAGAAAAAAAACAACACAATGAAGAAGATGAGGTGCACGGTCTTCTTGCGAGTGTGAGACGTCGGCCGAAGCAGCCGGGTCAGAATCACACTGTAACAGAAAGCAATGATCAGGAAAGCCACAATGAAGAAGCCATTCTGTAAGTACGTGCTCCAGAGCTTCCACTTAAGTTGACCGTCAAAATCACAGAGCTTGAATGCAGCAGAACCTTCGTTTTGGGAGTCAATAGGGTTTCCCACAACCGTTTTGAACATTGCTTGTGGGACGGCAGCGCATAAACTGATGATCCAGACCACAATTGATGTGGCGTAGCAGTGGATGCTCTTTCTGGACATGACCACTGACATGGGGTGGACCACAGCCACATACCTGTGTATGGTCAAAACCGTCATGAATATAATGCTGCTGTAATATCCCGTGTAAAACACGTAGTTGACTGCTTTGCAAGCGGGATCTCCAAGAGTCCAACCGTAGATGTAGTAGTAGGCCCAGAACGGCAGGCCGATGGTGAAAATCAGATCAGAGATGGCCAGATTTAGCAAGAACGTGTTGGTGAGGGATCGCAGATTTTCATATTTCACGAGGACACACAAAACCAGCGTGTTTCCCACGCAGCTGAACACAACCACAATGGGGAAAATGATCGGAGTGACGGTCGTACCAAACTGGATAACGTTCATCTTGTTACAGGCTTCATCAGGGTAATCTTCAAAGTATTCATAGGTAGATTTTTCATACTGATTTGGTGGAGTGGAGTAGAAATCCATCCTGATTCACAATGTGAAAAAAGAGATATTTAATTCAACAAAAAGTCTGGAAAGGTGTCAAATCAATTTTATGACTGATCCATATAGATGATTTTATGGCTATATTTCTCTTTTTAACAACACTAAAAATATATATTCTTGCTGCTTGTTCAAACTCTTTTTTTTAATGAGCTGAAACAACAAAATTCTTGATGTTTTTTGGGGGGCAACTTAAATGTTTTATGTTCAATCAACTTAAAATTGTAAAAACCATTGGGACATGAGGCAATTGTGTGAGCAGTGAATGTGGAGAAATAATAATTGTGTACACAATCTCTTTAACATCCACTGTTAATGATCGTAAAACCTTCTAGAATCATTGCTGTATGTGCTGTTTTAAATGTAAATTGTTAAACAATTTACAAAATGTCCAAACATCAAGATTTTCAATTTACAATGAAATTAATAAGGCATTAAATTGAACTTTTTTTTCTATTCATGACTGTAATAATCAACCAAAAACAAAAATGTCTTTATTCTATTGAAAAAAAAAGATTAAGTTGTTTTTACCCATTAATATCAACAGTGGTATTCTGGTAACAAATTGTAACTTTGAAGAGTTACATTTTTACAGTTGGAAGTTCTCGTTATTATCCTCATAACAGATCCATATGGATGATTACAATAATTGCAAAAAATAGAAGTACTGTGCTATATCAATGTAATAGTCAGTGTAATCATTGATAAAGTTTTCATACTGATTTGGAGCCACTGATTGGAAATCCATCCTGATGCAGTGTGAAAAAAGAGATATTTAATTCAACAAAAAGCCTGGAAAGGTGTTAAATCGATTTCATGACAGATCCATATAGATGATTACTAAAAATGCAAAATATTGCTATATTTCTCTTTTTAGCAACACAAAAATATATATATTTTGCTGCTTATTCAAACTATTTATTTAAAATGAGCTGAAACAACACAATTCTTGATTTTTTGGGGGGAAAACTTAAATGTTTTATGTTCAATAAACATACAATTGTAAAAAAACTTTGACTTAACTTAATCGATTTGCATTGGGACGACGTGAAGGAATTGTGTGAGAAATAATAATTGTTAATGCAATTTCTTTAACATCCACTGTTAATGATCATAAAACCTTCAAGGAACATTCCCAATGTAATTGTTAAAAATGTCCAAACATCAAGATTTTCAATTTACAATGAAAAAAGTAAGGCATTAAATTGAATATTGTTTCTATTAAGACTGTAATAATTGACCAAAAATAATAATAATAAAAATGTGCTTTGTCTTTATTACAGTATATGGAAAAAATAGACTTTATTTTTTTTACCCATTAATATAAACAGTGGTATTTTGGTAACAAACTGTGAATTTGAAGAGTTAAAGTCTTTACAGTTTGAAGTTATCATTGTTATCATCGTAACAGATCCGAATGGATGATTACAATAATTACAAAAAATATTAGAAGGCTGTACTCAATGCAATAGTCAGGGTAATCATTGGTAAAGTTTTCATACTGATTTGGAGTCACTGAGTGGAGATCCATCCTGATGCAGTGTGAAAAAACAGATATTTAATTCAACAAAAAGCCTGGAAAGGTGTAAAATCAATGTCATGACAGATCTGTATAAAGGATTACAAAAATAGCAAAAAATTGCAAAAGATTGCTATATTTCTCTCTTTAACAACACTAGAAACATTTATTTTTGCTGCTTGTTCAGACTACTTATTTAAAATGAGTTGAAACAACACAATTATTGATGTTTTTGTGGGGATAACCTAAATGTTTTATGTTCAATCAACTTAAAAATGTAAAACCCTTTAAGTTAACTTAATCAATGTGCATTGGAACGACATGAAGGAATTGTGTGAGCAGGGAATGTGGAGAAATAATAATTGTTCACGCAATTTCTTTAACATCCACTGTTAATGATCGTAAAACCTTTAGGAACATTCCTGTATTTGTTATTTAAAATGTTAATTGTTAAAAAAAGTTACAAAATTTCCAAACATCAAGATTTTCAATTTACAATGAAAAAAATAAGGCACTAAATTGAACGTTTTTTTTATTAGTACTGTAATAATCAACCAAAAAATAAATAAATAAAAATAAATATATATATATTTTTTTACCATTAATATCAACAGTGGTAATCTGGTAACAAACTGTAAACTTGAGGAGTTAAAGTCTTTACAATTGGAAGTTCTCATTATTATCATCATAACAGATCCATATGGATGATTACAATAATTGCAAAAAATAGAAGTGCTATGCTATATTAATGTAATAGTCAGGGTAATTATCTGTAAAGTTTTCATACTGATTTGGAATCACTGATTCGAGATCCATCCTGATGCACAATGTAAAAAAAAAAGAGATATTTAATTCAACAAAAAGCCTGGAAAGGTGTAAAATCAATTTCATGGCAGATCTGTATAGATCAGAGATGCAATTAAATGATGTAAATTAATCAGATTTTGTTTAAATGTACAGACTGTCACTCGACAATGCAGAGACTTTGGTGAGCAAATTAAGTTAAGGCAGATTCTGCTTGACTAGTGTATTTTAACTCCATTGTGTTATAAATGTGATTGCTTATGTTTTTATTGCAATAAGTTATCATTTGTAAAGTTACACTGCATTAGTGAATACAATTTAAAGGGCACCTAGTTTACCCCTTTTTCCAGATTTAATATAAGTCTTTTGTGTTTCCAGAATGTGTGTGTAAAGTTTCAGCTCAAAACACCCATCAGATTATTTATTATAGCTTTCACTAGTTTGTATATTATAGCTCTTAACATATTTTTGCTGTTTTTGTGTACTGCGCCTTTAAGGCTTGTCCTCCCCGCCCACTGTTCCCACATGCCTGCCAGCGTGCCTCAGTCTCCGCCCTCTGCTGCCTCAGACAACTGACACAGACATACAGGAAGCAGATCTCACGTAACGTTTGTGAGGAAAAACTACAGTAAGAACTTTCCTAATGATTATTTGATGCAGTTGTTGTGGAGCTGCAGGATGAGTCACACACAATATCATTACAAAGTTCACGTACACACACAGACACACACACACAGCGCAGACACACACGCACATACATACAGAGCGCATGTTTAGCTTTGCACTGCCTTTGCACGCAAATGTGACAGGATACAGGTTCATATCCACTGCTGTATGGATGTCTGTTACGTTAATGTACAAAATAAACCTGATTTAACGTCCACAAACTGGAATTAAAGCATCTTCTTTTATAATTGTACTGACTGTGTGGCTGTGTTGAAGTAAATGGCTGTAATTCATTACACACATGCACTGTTTTAAAACATTTTAAACTTGTCAAACTCACTCTTGATCACATTTGATGATGATTGATGTCCTAGCAAACTAGGATCAATCAATTCGGTGGGTGGGGGGACCGCACTTCTACGTCAAGTCGGTCTCAAAACCGCTCCAATTGGTCCACCGTTTTAAGGTTGTTAAATTGAAAAAAAAAAGCACTGGGTGTGTTTATATCACCCCAATATGACAGTATATACACTATACCTACACATATGTCTGTCCAAACAGCTTAAAAAGTAGGTAGGTTAAGCATAGGTCTTAAATTTGATGGAAGGCCCCAGCTCTACACAGTTTTGCTCCAACTCTAATCAAACACACCTGATCCAACTAATCAAGGTGTTCAAGCCTACTATAGACTATTAATCAGGTGTGAGTTGAAGGTGGTTGGGACTAAACTATGCCGAGCTGCGGCACTCCAGGAATTGAGTTTGAGATCATTGATTTAAAGTAATGTTTTCTATTTATTCCAAAATATTATTATGATATTTGGTTTTTGTTCCTTCATGCGAAACAGTTTGGGCAACCCTGGTATAGGGGAGAGCAGGGCACAAAGTAACACTTTTTGGTTTTGGTCAAATAATGAACATAGTAATAGGGTTAGACAAACCATATTTTTTACCAACAACACACAAGCCTCTCCTACAAATGAGCACTTAATTTATGATTGCCAGACCTGTGGCTTCTGTGCATTATTGCCAAAAGTGCCAGGAGTAAAAATGTTACTATTTACCCCACCTGCGGGGCAAGTTGTAACAGACAGGGGGTTAGTTGTAACATATGCTTATGAAGGCAGATTTCACACAATTAATTTAAATCCAGTTTACTTTAAATAGAAGCTATATTTTCTCAGTAATTGGCTCATTTCTTTTTTATTCTACATAGCACAGTATGTTTATTTATTTATTTGTTTATTGGATAAACACATTTGAAATTATTAGCATTTTAATCCATTATTATACAATGCATTTATTTGCATTATTAGCCATAAATAGATATAAATAAATATTAGCAATATTTTTTTTTAATTAAAACAATATTTTCTATTAAAAAACATTTTTAAAAAGTTCTTAACATTACACTCAAAATTCAAACATTATTTAGTTAGTTTAACTGGTGTCCAACAGTGTGTGGCTTAATTAAAACACCCTGTTACAACTAACCCCGCTGTGTCATGTTTTCCTCAAAACTGGCTGGCAGTCTCTGTGTTTTACAGTATATACGGCCGTACTCACACTATGTACATTTGCCTTGAACCGGGCCAAAGCATGCTTGTCCCCCCTCCCGTCTCCCCCGACGGCCCGCACTCACATTACATTCGGGCCTGGGTGCGCTTACGTCATCGATGATGCGCTTCTCAGATGTCTTTAGTTATATCGTTTAAGTGGTTTGATATGCCATAACATGCAGTGTAATATTTCGCCGAACAGATCAGCCACTTTTGATGCTCATAAACAATCATTAAGTCCTCGTGCTGCAGGAATTAGGAAGTTTGCTGAAGGCGCAGCTGTCGTGCAGTGAGGGATTTGCTTCTTTAATAACCTACGACAGTTTGCGTTCATTGAACAGTACAAATGATTAATTAATCCATATGAAACAGTCCCTTAAGTCACGTCTCGCTTTCGGTTTCGGGCTTAGGCACGCTTGCACTCACACTGTAAGCGTACCGCGCCTGAGCCCAAGTGAACCACGCTCAGGCCCACCTCTTCCAACCGGGCCAGGGCCGCCCAAGTGAACCGTGCCTGAGCCCGATTCAGAGCGCTCACACTTCTTAAACGATCCAGGAATTGGGCCTGGGCACGGTTCGGATAGCATAGTGTGAGTATGGCCTACATCTTTCAAAATGGTTTCATATTTTAGCCTAGAAGATGGTGATTACAACAATATATGATTTTACTAACATACTTTCACCTATTTTTTTTTATATAAAAAAATATTGACTGTAAAAAAAATGGTTTCTCTTGTGTTTTTCATCCAAATTTCATTGAAATTTTTCAATAATTGTCAGGAAGACGTCTGCCGACACTGTGGTGAAAACCTCGCAAGCATGCCATGGTTAATCCTGAGCAAATACCTTAAAACTCTGTTACATTCAACCCCGCGGAGCTTTGTGCCCTGTGCTCCCCTAAATAGTTGCAAAAAATATAAGATATTTCTCACTTTAACAATGTGGAGAATTAAAAATTGCGTAGATAGTAATCAGTGTTGAGGAAAGTTACTTTTGAAAGTAATGCATTATACTATTTAGTTACTTCCCAAACTATAGTGTAAAAGTATAGGCTAATGGTGCTTTAAATACCCTGTTGAGTACTTGAGGAACTTCAAAATGTATTAAGTGCCTTAAAGCTCTCTCTCATAAAAAGGTTTCTGGAGGAACCACTGACAGTCTTTGCATTACTTGCAGGACCCTTTTTAAAGTAACTGGGATACATCAAGCACTTATTTTTAATACTGAGTTTCTGCAGTTCTTACACCGAGACCTCTGAGCACTTAGAAAGTTATTAGAGGAACTCAGTGTCACGGCCACACAAGGAAGACAATGGGGGTTAAGACTTACAAGTATTTATTCAAGCGAAACAGCAAGAACAGATTGTGAAGCAGGTAAGTGAAGCAAAGTTCTGTATGTTGAGTCCAGTTCAGTAATAACACCACACACACACTTATCAGACACTTCCCTTTAGCAGGCTGTTTGTATCCACAGGAGAACGGGGTACATCACGGAAGAGCACAGGAGATAACAGGGGATCATAGAAGAGCCGATGAGGAAGGACCATCTGACTTTGATTCCAGTCGGTGAGTGACAGGAGAAGGTGAGATTATATAGGGAGTGCGTGATTAGGGTACCAGGTGTGGGCAGTTAGTATTCGGGTGATGGTTCACGTGAGTGGTGGTTGGTGATTGGCTGAGGTGGTTGGGACTGCGGGAACGAGCTGAGGGTGTGACACTCAGATTCCAAAAAAGAGATCTGTAAACCACAGGTGTCAAATGCGGTTCCTGGAGGGCAGCTCTGCACAGTTTAGCCTTAAACCTAATTAAACACACCTCATCAAACTAATTGAGTCCATCAGGCTTGTTTGAGACCTACAGGTAAGTGTGTTGAAGCAGGGTTGGAACTAAACTGTGCAGAGCTGCGGCCCTCCAGGAACTGGATTTGACACCTGTGCTGTAAACTTATAAAATGATGCCTGGTGGATCTCTCTTCTGAAAGCCAGCACTTATGGCCTGTTTCCACTGAGTGGTAAGGTACAGTATGGTTCGGTTCGAAACCGAACTGTACCGTGCCACTTTTTCTGCACTCTTTCGAAAGGGTACCAAATACAAGAAAGGGTACCAAAAGGTGGAGCTACATGGGCAGCTGAACGCTAATTGGTTACAGAGATACGTCACGAGCTTGTGGAGCTAGCCAGAATCAAAACAATGGAGCCGCCATGTTTTCAATACACACTACACAGCCGAGACAACTATATGCATATAATAACAAGAAATGGATGACCCGAACAAAAAACAACTTGTTGTTGTCTTGATGTACAGCCACAATGCGAAGAAGAACAAAATCTGCCGTGTCCTGTTGTTGCTTTACGAGGCTGTCTAAAAGTGCGAGCGGTTGTTGCTTACTTCAGAGAGCTTGCGATCGCATCTATATTTGATATAACAAACTTCTTGAGCTTATGATAATAACGTGTGTGATTATTGAAGTGTCTTCGACATCTGATCCATTCAGAAAAGAAAAAGACAAACGCGAGAGTGAAGCGCGGAAAAAAGGAAAAGCCCGAAAAAACACAGGAGCGACTTGTTTTCAGCAACCTGAAACATGATCAAACTGTCATGTTTATCATCGCCTTTTGGACTATTTATGAACTCTGAATGACAAAATGACTCTCTAACAGAGGCTACATGTGCTGGTGAAGATTACAGACACAGATGAGAGGTTTGCTCTGACTGGGCTATATTCTGTGTTGTTTTTTGAACTCAAATAAGGACTAAATGTATGCTGTGTGTAGTTTATCTGCCATTAGTAACATATCGGAGACTGTAAGGGTCTGTATGTGTTCATGTTGCATTTATATATTTATTTTATATAATAGCAGACGCTACAGTAGGCTATTTCGCACTGATATTTTCATCATTGACCTGCAGTTATAATCAAATCATGTTCATAGAAAGGTTAGAAATAAACATTTATACACAAGTATTTATCTGTTTTGTGAGAAGTGCTTCTCATATGATTTGCGAATGACCTGTACGGCTTTACTGTAGACATTTATTCGAGCGAAAATGACGTCGACTGAAACTCTGTCATACACCACGCCCACCAAAAGGGTACCCTTTGTAGTGGAAACGCAAGCTTGATAAAGGTGACCCGTACCGTACTGTACCAGTCAGTGGAAACGAGCCATTAAAGGAACCAAGAGCTTTTTGTGACCATTAAACAGGACAATGGTAGAGACCAGAAAATGAGATGCATGTTTATTTAATATTTACTTAGTTATTTGTGCTTCGGTGTGACATTTGGTGTTTTTTTGTGCCTCTTATTGAATACACAAGAATATCATTGCTTAGAGTCTAAATGTAAAAAAAAAGTATTAAACTTGTTTGCACTGGGAAATTGTGAAAAAATATGAAAACGTAAATACAGTAGTAATTTTGGAGGGTAAAATACAAATAGAAAAAAAGAGACAAAAATATGCACAATTTTTACAGTGTTCTTGCGTTACTTAGCTATTTTTTATGCAAAGTAATGCTATATGGGTTTTTTTTTTTTTTGTTACTTTTGCATTACTTTTTCTTACCTGGCTGAGGCTTGATCTCTTTCAGAACGTGCAGCGTGTTTTTTCCCCTTCCTTTTTTAAATATTGGAGTTCTGCATTAAACAACACATTGTATAACAAAAAAATACATTAAATAACATTAAATTAGGATAATGTTATCTTTTAAAAAGTTCCTCACCCCAGAGCTATGCATACTGTATGTATATACAGTTTAATGAAAGCTTAAAGAAATGACTTTGCTACTTTTTGTCTTTTAAGTTCATTAAACTCATTGAGACAATCCCCATTTCCATTTTTTCAATGTGTTTAAAGTAATGAGAATACCTCCATCATGTAATGTAAGGCTCTGGTCTGTCATCTTCATTTCTGTGTGTTCCCTCAGAGAGCATGTTCTCTCATTAAGTGTGTGCTTCAATGTGACTATGCTAATTTTAACTCAAGTTAATTTTTAAAAGCTAATTTATTCAATTAAAAACTAATTTGCATAACATTTTTCTCAACTCAATTATTGTTACTTAAAATATTTTTAAAGCAATACATTTCTTTACTCGTTAAAATAGTATTTGTGCATAGAAAGTAATATTTGTTTAAAAAAAGTATTTGCGCATTTCAAATTGTGCTTCATTCAGGTGAGTGGCCTTGACAAACCACCTGCATAAACACTTCTCATGCATCTGACACTTTTGCTAAACTCCATCTTACAAGGACTCAATAAGGAAAATGATGTTTACTATAAATGTACCACAATCATGTTGCACTGCCTGCTTCAACCTTAAATAACTCTTTTGTGCAATATAAAACCTTAAAGGTGCTGTATGTAAGTTTTTGATTCTTCAAAAATGCCATAATATGTGTGCAGATATTTAAGAAAACCTCCCAAGTGAACATACTTGTTTAACTGAAAAACAATGCTGAAGTCAGATATTCTGCTTTGAAAAAGTTTTTTCCGTGCCGGAACGCTGTCTTTGTTTAGGTAAATTAAACCTGCACAATGCCAGTTTAGCCAATTATAATTCAGCACTCCGAGTTGCCTTGTTAGAAAACAGAGTATTTCATTTATTCATTCAGAAAGACTCTGAAAGCATGCGTCCGTGACCGAAAATGCAACATAGCAGATGTCGAAATGAGACAGATTCAGTTCCACATGAGGTTATTAATTAGCAAATTATATAAATATTACGAACGTAAACATTAGGTGAGCAGGTTACATTGTAACCGCGTGTCCTAACAACACGCTTCATGATGAGATATGCAGTAATGAGCAATTTGACTGTTTGCACCAGACGAAACACAACAGAAATGTAAATACAGCCATTCAGAAGCACAGAATATGCACTCACACACAAAACGGTAAGGTTTATAATCTATTTAATACATGTTAACATCATTAAATGTAGATGCTGAATCATTTATATGTGTTTAGTTCTAAAGTTCAATTTCAAACGGTTTATTGTATTTTCAAGATCTGCGGTGAACTATCTGCTGCTGCTTTCAGTATAAGACAATAAATGTCATGTAAAATGGCATTCAAACTCACATTGTTAGCCTTTAGCACTTAATAAAGCACATGAGGTTTACCTGAGGTGATCACTGTCATAGGTTTCACATGTTCAGCTGTGAGAAATAGAAGC
>CAIGQZ010001336.1:680162-717003 GCA_903798205.1 Danio tinwini | reverse complement strand
AGAGAGAGAGAGAGAGAGAGAGAGAGAGAGAGAGAGAGAGAGAGAGACAGAGAGAGACAGAGAGAGACAGAGAGAGAGACAAAGAGCAGTAAGTAGGCCTCAAAGAGAGCCTGATAGCATTAGAGCCAGAGAAGATAGCCTCCTGAGCAGAAGAGGAGCAGAGCAGGAAAGGAGACAGAGCAGAGTTTAACTCTCTTTTAGTTTATCTATTTTGTATCTTTCTTGACCATGTGATCAAAGCCCAAAATACTAAGACATTCAAACGGATCAATTTAAAATACTTGACCTTATTTTTTGTTGTTTGACCCTTAGAGCCAAGGTACGCATTCACCTTGAGGACCTCATCTCTGTTCCCAAATGCAATGACTTCTGTTTTCTCTTTGTTTACCTGAAAAAAGTTTTGGCACATCCAGCTGTTCATTTCATCAATGCATTGGCAGAGGGTGTCAATGGGGCTGTAGTCATTAGACAGTAAGGCTATGCATATCTGAGTGTCATGAGCATAGCTGTGGTGGGAGATTTCAAAGATAGGAGTTTTTTACTGTATCAAAAGCAGCAGACAGGTCCAGTAAAAGCTGAACGGATGATTTATAACCTGCTTTGGCAATCCGCAGGGCTTCAGTGACTGAAAATAGTGCAGTCTCAGTGGAATGTCCACATTTGAAGCCTGATTGGATTGCATCCAGGAGGTTATTGTAAGATAAAATTGTGGAAATTTGGTTAAAAAACAACTCTTTCCAGTGTGTTGGCAGCAAAAGGAAGGAGAGAGACTAGTCTGTAATTTTCGACCAATGAGCTGTTGAGTGATGTTTTTTTGAGCAGCAGGGTTACTCAGGCTTGCATAAAACTCGTTGGAAATATTGGGAATGTGGAGTGAGGTATTGATGATGTGTGTTAGGGCCGGCACTATGGCCGGGGAAATGTCCTGCAGGATGTGTGAGGGAATACGCTTAATTCACGTGGCCGTCATTTAAAAAAAATGAAAGCGAGGCTGCAGTAGGAAGAAACTCAGAGGTATTTCTTGAAGTCACACAGGAACAATAGCGTCTGTGTAACTGGCTGTATATCTTATCAGCAAAGAGAAAGTGACACTAATTTATAATTTCACTACTTTCCGAGTGACCCGAGGTTCGTTCTGAATGGACAGTAAAAATAAAAAGGGATATCGGAGCTCATTTTTATTTGGCAGGCCAGTGGCCCCAGTGGCAGGCCACATCCGATGCAATATAGAAAGTGAAGAATGGGGTGGTTGTGGGGTGGGTGGGGGTTCAGTTGAGATGCGCAGCAAGCCAGAATCACGGGGGCAGGCCAGATTGACCTTCAGGCCACCGGGAAATGTCACGGTGCTCCCTATGGCCAGTCCGCCCCTGGCCACGTGATATCAGTCTATTAGGTTCAGGGGCAGGTTATGGGATGGGAAGATAGGAGGAGTTTGGATACTTCTTCCTCCAAAAGGAGTGAGGAGGAGTAGAGTGAATTTTCTTCAGAGGGTGTTGTTTGATGGAGATTTGGGAAGGATGTGTTGGAAAACAGATTGCAAACTTGAGTATTTTTTTGTGTAAAAAAGGAGGCTAAATCATCAGCTGATAAGAAGGTGGTGGAGGAGGACATATCAGGGTATTAAACATCCTGAATAATTTGTGGGTGGTAAGTAAATGAAATAGGTAGGAAGGCTGGACTACTGTAATGCTCTGTTCGCTGGTTGCCCAGCATCCTCTATTAACAAACTTCAGCTAGTACAAAATGCAGCTGCCAGAGTTCTTTCCAGGTCTAGAAAATATGATCATATCACCCCAATTGTATCCTCCTTTTTTCCTTGTATCCTAAGTTTCTATTAAATTGCAAATTTTTTTGTTGTTAGATAAACATATAGCTTTAGGCAAGAAATCAATTTCAATAAAAAAATGAGCAAATGTGGGTAAGGATTTAAGAAATTTTTGTTTGTGGATAAAGATTTTCAGATATAATATATAAAAAAGTTATATATATATATTCTTCGATTTTATTTTTTGGACTAGAATAATAACGAATAATATCTTTTGAATTTAAAGATTTGTTTTGTTGATTGTAATTTATTCAAATAATTATATAAATCTGACCAAAACTTTTGTGTGATTTTACATGTAAAGAACATGTGAGTCAAAGTTTCCTCACTTTCCTGACAGAAAGAACAAGTATCAGCAATATCAGTAAATTTTGACACAAATGAATTGTTTACATTACATTTACCGCGCAACCAAGCATGACTATTACGTCAAAGTAATTTCGGCTTCCGATTGGATTACTTTGCTGTCCGTCAATTTTAGTAACCGCCCCTTGACATGGCCGCAGGATTGTATCTACTGTAAATAATCCATGAGGAAGATCATCTTTCTGTATAAAGTATGTCTTTATTTACGTCTATTTATCAGTTTTTACGTCTGTTGGTCTTTAATACATGTATGTGTCGTTATAATAAAGCAAAAGGCAGAAATATGACTAACACGCTGAACGCTGTTGAGAAGTTGTAAACTGCAGCAGGTGCGTTTGTCTCCCCCGGTCTCATTTAAATATTTAAAAGTAACGCTTATAGGTTATGTTTCATAATTGAGGTGTTTACAATATATTATTTAAGGTGTTTTGAATTTTGGGCTGTACATTTCCTCACGTTTGAAAACAAAAGTAAAACCGCAGTACTTTAACAGGTCACACTTTACTGTAAGGTTTTATTAGTTAATGTATTTACTAACACGAACTAATAATGAACAACACTTAAACAGCATTTATGAATCTAAGATCAATACTTACTGATTCATGATTAACATCAAAATTCACGTTTGTAAACATCAGTTAATACACCTTGGGTTAGCATGAACTAACATTGCACAACTGTATATTCAATAACTAACATGAACATATGCTGTGATAAATGCTTTGTTCATTGTTTGCACATGTTGGTAAATGCATGAACTAATACAACCTTATTGTGATTTAAGTGTTACCTCAAATTTCATCAAACAGCACACGTTTATAAGAGCATAGTTCTGTATTTTGTACATTATGCTAAAAAGCTTAACTCAAACTTGTAAATTGTAAAAACATGGCCTTTTCATAACGTTTTAAAACATCATAAACAGTCTGAGATTTACTGCTTTATTGTCGTCTTTATTCTTTTAGTGTAACCTTGTTTTTTTGCTTTGTTTTACAGCCATAATGTTAACTTTATGAACCATCCACACTAATATATTCAGCCCACAATGAGTACAGTCGGAGAAAACCAGCTTCAGAGGATCATCAGAGACCTGCATGGTAAAACCCCACATGAATGATGTATTTTTGCTTGTGTGTGTGTCTCTTAAAACTTATTTAAAAGGATGATAATTGTCAAAATGATAAATCGGTCATTATTTACTAGTTTCTTTCTCATGTTGATCACAAAGGAGGATATTTTTGAAGAAACCTGTAACCATTGACTGCCATAGTATTTGTTTTTCCTACTATGGAAGTCAGTGGTTACAGGTTTTCAGCATTCTTTGAAATATCTTCTTTACTGTTCATCCAACAGAATAAAGAAGCTCATAAATGTTTGGAACCACTTGAGAATAAATGAAAATAAATTTTCAATTTTGGGTGAACTATCCTTTACTAAGTATATTCTGGGAACACTACAATATTTCCATCCTCATTATTAATTATAACAGGACAAGGAAATGTAATAATAGATGTTTTTAAAGCATGTTAGCTCCATGTGCAGATTTACTTGTACTAATGATCTTTGAAAACTTCTTGATTCAATTCTTTGTGAGTTTCTTTCTTCTGTTGATCACAAAGAGAATTTTTTTAAAGAAATCTGTAACTATTGACTTCCATAGTATTTGTTTATCCTACTATGGAAGTCAATGGTTACAGGTTTATTCAAAATATCTTCTTTACTGTTCATCAACAGAATAAAGAAACTCATAAAAGTTTAAAACTACTTGTAGATGAGAAAACAGTGAGGAAATCTTTGGGTGAACTATCCCTTACTAAGCGTATTCTAGGGACACTGCAATTTTTCCACACATATTCATTGTTATTATTAATTATAACAGCACAGGAAATGTAATCATAGATGTTTTCAAAGCATGTTAGCTCCATGTGCAGGTTTACTTGTACTAATGATCTTTGAAAACTTCTTATTTCAATTCTTTATGAGTTTCTTTCTTCTGTTGATCACAAAGGAGAATATTTTTGAAGAAATCTGTAACCATAGTATTTCCAGTGTTTTTTTTTTTTTCTACTATGGAAGTCAATGGTTACAGGTTTATTCAAAATATCTTTTTTTACTGTTCATCAACAGAATAAAGAAGCTCATAAATGTTTGGAACCACTTGAGGGTGAGAAAATAGTGTGTAAATTTTTTTATTTTGTGTGAACTATCCTTTACTAAGTATATTCTGGGAACACTACAATATTTCCACATTTACTCATTATTAATTATAACAGTACAGGAAATGTAATCATAGATGTTTTTCAAGCATGTTAGCTCCATGTGCAGATTTACTTGTTCTAATGATCTTTGAAAACTTATTTTTTTCAATTCTTTATGAGTTTCTTTCTTTTGTTGAACGCAAAGGACGATATTTTTGAAGAAACCTGTAACTATTGACTTCTGTAGTATTTATTTTTCTAGTGAAAGTCAGTTGTTGCAGGTTTTCAGATTTCTTCAAAATATTTTCTTTACTGTTCATCAACAGAATAAAGAAACTCATAAAAGTTTAAAACTACTTGTAGATGAGAAAACAGTGAGGAAATTTTTGGGTGAACTATCCCTTACTAAGCGTATTCTAGGGACACTGCAATTTTTCCACACATATTCATTGTTATTATTAATTATAACAGCACAGGAAATGTAATCATAGATGTTTTTAAAGCATGTTAGCTCCATGTGCAGATTTACTTGTACTAATGATCTTTGAAAACTTCTTGATTCCATTCTTTGTGAGTTTCTTTCTTCTGTTGATCACAAAGAGAATATTTTTAAAGAAATCTGTAACCATAGTATTTCCATAGTATTTGTTTTTCCTACTATGGAAGTCAATGGTTACAGGTTTATTCAAAATATCTTCTTTACTGTTCATCAACAGAATAAAGAAGCTCATAAATGTTTGGAACCACTTGAGGGTGAGAAAATAGTGTGTACATTTTTTATTTTGTGTGAACTATCCTTTACTAAGTATATTCTGGGAACACTACAATATTTCCACATTTACTCATTATAAATTTTAACAGTACAGGAAATGTAATCATAGATGTTTTTCAAGCATGTTAGCTCCATATGCAGATGTACTTGTACTAATTATCTTTGAAAACTTATTTTTTTCAATTATTTTTGAGTTTCTTTCTTCTGTTGAACACAGAGGACAATATTTTTGAAGAAACCTGTAACCATTGACTTATATAGTATTTGTTTTTCCTACTATGAAATCAATGGTTACAGGTTTTTAGCATTCTTCGAAATATCTTCTTTACTGTTCATATAGTGTGTGAATTTCATTTTTAGTTGAACTATCCCTTACTAAGTGTATTCTAGGGACACTACAATTTTCCACACATACTCATTATTATTATTATTATTATTATTATTATTATTATTATTATTATTATTATTTATAACAGCACAGAAATTATAATTCATATGAAAATAATGTAAAAATATAATGTTTTTCAAGCATGTTAGCTTTATAGGCAGATTTGCTTTTACTAACGGTCTTTGAAAACTTCTCCACTGCTGTTGATCTGCTCATATTAATGTTTCTCATAACTGTGAACTAAACTTTCCGCTGTCATGGAAAAACATACTAAAAAAAATCTGAAATCATCAATCATGTCATTTTTCGGAGGTTGCACAGATAAGTCCATATGTGTCCATATGTTTTTGCAGATGCAGTTTCTGAGCTGAGCAAGGAGCATTGTGACACTGGAGAGCCCATCACTGATGACAGCTCCAGCCTTCACAAGTTCTGCTATAAACTGGAATACCTGCTGCAGGTATGGCTTTTTGTGTGTTCGTTTTACTTTTTTTTGGTAGAGGGGTGTGTGTGTGTGTGGGGGGGGGGGGGGGGGGGTCATTGTGAACTTACTCTGTTAGTTACAATTAGGTGTAGATTGAATTTTCACTAGAATTAAGAAGAAATATACATGAAAATGTAAATGGTTGATGTAAGTATTAGCTACCAATAAAATTGGAGGACTTTTAGATCTATTTAACAGAATTAACCATATTTAAATAGCAAAATATGAAAAAATATCTTACATTATGCTTATTATGAGTCATTCATTGGTGAATTAAATTAATAGATTAATAGATCCTTTTTTACAAGGACTCAATAAGAAAACCTTAAATACCTCTTTTGGACAATATTCACCTTTAATTCTCTTGTACACAATATCCTGCACAACAATGTTCAGTCTCATGTAAAAGTACCTGTATAGTCTGTCTTATGTGTATAGTTAAATATCTTATAGTATATGTTAGTTATAAAAATGTTTTTTTTTAAATAGATCTTATGTCCAGTGTTGTGTTTGTATTTATGATTGATTTATGTAGCACTGTTGTGCGAGACACGACATTTTGTTCCACACATGTAGCAGAATAACAATAAAGCTCAACTTGACTTGACTTGAATTTTGTTCATTCTATTATAAACATTAAATACAGAACAGTAATATTTTATTGTTTTTATAGACTTTGAATCCATGTATTGATATTTTGATATAATATTTTTATTATCAGTTGATGAAAATGAAAACAGCTAATTTAACAGCTGTCATTTATGTAAATTGTCTCCTGCAATTAGTGCAGAAATATGGAAAAAACTGAAAACTTTGAACTTCATTCATAGATTCATATATTTTCTTTATGGCTTAGTCCCTTTAATAATCTGGGGTCCCCACAGCGGAATGAACCGCCAACTTATCCAGCACGTTTTACGCAGCAGATGCCCTTCCAGCTGCAACCCATCTCTGGGAAACATCCATACACACCCATTCACACTCATACACTACGGA
Organism: Danio tinwini; assembly: GCA_903798205.1. Classification (NCBI taxonomy): domain Eukaryota; kingdom Metazoa; phylum Chordata; class Actinopteri; order Cypriniformes; family Danionidae; genus Danio; species Danio tinwini. The sequence continues at coordinate 709,974 of CAIGQZ010001336.1, read as the reverse complement.
CAATTTAGCCTACCCAATTTACCTGTACTGCATGTCTGTGGAGCACCAAGAGGAAACCCAAGCGAACGCAGGGAGAACATGCAAACTCCACACAGAAACGCCAACTGACCCAGCCGATGCTCGAACCAGGGACCTTCTTGCTGTAAGGCGACAGCACTACCTACTGCGTCACTTCGTCGCCCAAAACTTTGAAATCTTTCCTTTCAAAACTTAATTTGTAAGATGTTACGCTATTAACAACAACAATAACATGTAAACATGTAACCACAATGTTGCATGTCTTATGTTGTATCTATACTTTTTAGCAGTAATACATTGTATGGGTCAAAATTATGGATTTTTCTTTTATGCCAAAAATCATTATTAAGGATATTAAGTAAAGATCATGTTCCATGAAGACATTTTGTAAATTTCCTACCATAAATATATCAAAACATAATTGCTTGCATTGCTAGGAACTTAATTTGGACAACTTTAAACACGATTTTTTTTCAATGTTTTGAACCCTCAGATTCCAGATTCTCAAAAATATGATATGTATTTTTGACCAAATATTGTCCTATCCTACAAAAAAAGTACAAATAAAATGAAATAGATTATTGAAATATATTCCTAAACAACTAGCTTTTCAACCTTAAAATTACAGACTGAAATTGGTGTGTTTCTTGATTTTTCTTTGGAATAATTTGAAGATCAGTAGCCATTAATACTGAACATGCTATTGTTTTTCTTGAGCATTTTATTTTACTACAATATTTAGTTGTTATAAATGGTTTACTATCTTGCATTTTTTGTTTTGTTTTATGTTATCATGACATGGTGACCTACTGTCTACAAAGATGTCTACAGTCAAACCTAAAATCATGTTTAGAGTGATTTATTTTTTTTATTATTATTATTAACTTGCTGACCATTGTGTCTAGTTTGACCAGAAAGAGAGGACCACATTTCTGGGCAGCAGGAAAGACTACTGGGATTATTTCTGCGACTGCTTGGCCAAGATTAAAGGAGCTAATGACGGCATTCGCTTTGTCAAATCAATCCCTGAGGTAATCCACCACACAAGTCCCAACATCTGCTGGAAACGCATCTCTCCAGCCTGTGCATGTGTGGCTCCAAACAACCTTCTCATTTCTCTTTCGCAGTTTCATTTCACTGCTTTTCTGACATTTTACGTACGTCTTTTTTGTTTGTGCACACCTCTGTGGAGGGTTTCGAGCAGGAAGCAGTGACGCTCAGCCTCAGGTTGGTCTTGTGTTGTAGGTGTTTGATTAGCAGCACTATTACTAAAAATATTCTTTCTTGCTTAATATTTTAGTTTTTTTTTTAATGCAAATATTTCAACAAACTTAAATCAGGATGCATACTTGAAAAGCAAAATGACTAAAGATATTAAAGCCTTGATTTCAGATTTAAATTTTTTTTTTTTATTAATTAATTTTAATCTTAAAACAAAAACAAAACCCTGTTTGTTCTGTGCATTATTCTTCATAAAGAATCACTTAATATGCCATTTTAAGTGCATGCATCTTGATTTAAGAATATTTGGATATTTGTACTACAAAACAAGGCAGAAATAGTGAGTCAGAATAGTTTTTTGCAATAAGTTGAGGGTCTCGCAAACATTAGTATATGGCTCTTGACCAAATAATTGTACACATACAGTAGATTTTTTCTTTTCTTTTTTGTGATTTTATTGCAGTTTGCTAAGGCATGTATAACTGTTTTTTTTGTTTGTTTTTGTTTTTTTAAGAGAGACAAACCCTTCAGGCTAATTTAAACGTTGCTGTTCAACTTATTCCATTGTTTGTCATCCTGACATGATACCTTAAATCACGAGGCATGTTCAGGAAAGTGGGCCGTTACACTGTTTCACAGTTTTTTTATTAGAAACCATTTGGTAACATTAGGTATGTTTCCATCCAAAAATGCCAATTAACTTTATGCGCAAAACCTGGATTAATGCATAAAATAATAAAGAATAAAGCAGCGTTTCCATCCAACGAGTCAAAGTGAACAAAATGGTTACTTCCTGATTAACTGTGGCCAAATATCAACAGTAAAAATGGAAATTGCTGCGATAGGAGAAGCTGCGTCAATCTTTTCTTCATTTAATAAATGACTTGCGCCTTAGAATGCAATCATGACACTCAGTGAATGCGCGGTGGCGTTTGAAGCCGTGAGACACAGAGGACAGACGCTCTTGATTCTGGTGGTAATTAATAATATAATAACACTAATACTGAAACGGTAAAGGCATTTTAGAATGACCAAAACAACGTTTCAGATGTTTTACAATTTGCTTAGTCTGCTGGTTTATCCATTCACATGCATTTTTTCATCACATGATCTCTTATAACAAAATCTCATGACTTTTTTTTTTTTATGCACATACTGGAATGTGTTTGGTAAAAGTGTTTCTATCGTAGTTTATGTGCATCTTTTCTTATCGAATAAAAAGTTTATCCTACTTAGTTATGCGCATAATTTTTTATGTGAAAATTTTCAACTTATGCACATCTTGGCGTTTCCATCAACTGATTTTTTTATGCGCATCTCCAAAATGCCTAAATTTATTTGTTAGGGAAAAAATATTAACATTTTTTAAAAAAGAACAAGAATCAAGAGAAACTTAATAATAATAATATTATTTGCAATATTTTGTTTGGTGATTAAAATATTATTTTAATAAAATAATCTGGTCAAGAACGGTTCCAGAAAGCAAATAAGACAAAAACAAAAGCTAAAAAATAAAATAAAAAAGTAAATAACGGTGAGAATGTGGTAAAATCTGAAAACGTGGTACAAATTAGGGGGCTTTTGTTTTTCTGGTGATCGGTCAATTGGTCAGTCAGTCAGTCAGTCGACAGCGGCCTCTGGTGGATTTACGCGAGAACAGCAGGTGCTAATGGCACACGCAAGAGAAATTTGAGATCTGAAAAATCGTATACAGCGGCCTCTGGTGGATTTGCAAAAACAAAAACTGCAAAAAAAATGCATAGCTTTTAGGAGGTACATAATCAGAATGAGCCTGGGTTGGTTACAGTACGCCCATTAAAATAGGACTTTGGTTACCTAACATCTTTAGGAATAGAAAGATAAAGCATTTAAAGTCAAATGAGTTATTGCAAAAGTTTCAGCTAAATAAAATCAATTTTGTAGATTGTCTCTTTTTTTTTCCTGCCTGTTTGCTAAAATTTTATTAAATTTTTGTCCCCAGCATATTAATTTGGGTGTACAAATTTTTGCACTGTGATCTTTGATCTGTTTTGTTCGATTAGTTCCAGTTTTTGCTTTGGTACTGACTAATCTAATGTATATGCACACATATAGTATTGTAAAGCACCCTTTAGAAAGTATAAATTTAAAAGAGAGATCTGTGAGGGGTTTACTCATTAATGCTGAGCAACAGATCAAAACTATCTGTTATGCAGAGTAATAATTATTATTACCATTATTTAACCCACACTTCTGATGTTTTATTTTCACAAAACATGACCTGCATTTAATGTGTCTTCTATGTATATAAAATTTATTCTAAGGCAGACACTAAAATCCGACATCTTTTCTTTGACCCATATAGAAATCTCTTCAGAATTCCTTTGCCATTGAAATGCAGCTTTTCCGTGAGTCTTGAATCCAGAATAAATCCAGAAATCCCGCATCAGCTGTAGTGTAGGGTTTCCATCTGTTGTCCTTATGCTCTTTGGTCGCCCACTGTAATCCTCCATCTGCTCTCCCGTCAGTACTGTACCCAAGACGACCATTGTTTGTGTTTAGAATGGCATATTACCATACCACTCAATGCAATATTCTTCAGTATGCAGTGTGTGCGCAAACTACACACTGTACAATATGCAGATTACCAGTACACATGGAATGTAGTATTATATTGGCCAAAATGTGCAGCGTACAGCCCAAAGCAGATAATGTATCTATCTATGCAGTGAACTCAGCTTGACCTTCCATTTCTAGTATGCCGAATCAGCAGGCGGTAGATTTAGCATGACCTTTTTTTGACATTGATCAGACTGAGAAATGTTTATTATTATTATTGCAAAAAAAATAAATGGTCCACAAAACCCTAAATGGTCTCATGTTGCATCAGAATTAAAAAATAAATGGTCTCATGTTGCATCAGAATTTTTTTTTTTTAATTGCATGGGTTTTAAATTGGGTCAAAATTACTTATTTTTCTTTTAAGCCAAAGATCATTAGATTCTTAAGTACATTTAATATTCACTTCATATTTAATAAAGTCATACATGCTTTAATATTTACTTTATTAATTTATTTTTTTTATTATTTTTTTATATTAATTATTTTTATAATATTAATTTATTTTTTTTGGCAACAAAGCTCTTTCTGATTGAGATTCTAAAGATCATGAGCCATGAACATATTTTGTGAATGTGCTCCTGTAAATATATTCATTTATTCATTTTCCTTCGGCTTAGTCCATATTTGTTTAACTTATCCAGCATATGTTTTACACAGCGGATGCCCTTTCAGCTGCAACCCAGTACTGGGAAACATCCATGCATACAATTCATTCACACACACTCATACACTACGGCCAATTTAGTTTATTCAGTTCACCTGTGTACTGCATGTCTTTGGACTGTGGGGGAAACCGGAACACCCGGAGGAAACCCACACGAACACGGGAAAAACATGTAAACTCAACACAGAAATGCCAACTGACCCAGCCGGGACTCGCACCAGTGACCTTTGTACTGTGAGGTGACTAACCACTGAGCTACTGTGTCGCCCTCCTGTAAATATATCAAAACTTAATTTTTTATTAGTAATGCTTTGGAATAGTAATTGCTAAGAATTTTATTTCTAAATAAAATTATTAAATAAAAAATTTTATTTTTGTTAAATTCTAATATGCCAAATCAGCAATGAAGGTCTTTTAGATTTTGATTCTAAAGATCATGAGCCATGAAGATATTTTGTAAATGTTCTACTGTAAACATATCAAAACTTATTTTTTGATTAGTAATGCTAAGAACTTAATTTGGACAAAAGTATAGGATATTTTTTTTCTCAATGTCTAGATTTCTAGTATGCCGAATCGGCAGGCGGCTATGTTTAACATGATCTTTTATTTTAAATTGATCAAACCGAGTAAAAAGAAACTAATCCAAAATGTGACCCTGGTCCAAAAAACTAGTTTTATGTTGCCTGGGAATGTTTTTAAAACGGCCATTGTAAGGGTCAAATTTATTTATTTTTTAATGCCAAAAATCAATAGAATATGAAGTAAATGTAATATTTATTCATTCATCTATTGTTCTTCGGCTTAGTCCCTTTATTTATCAGGGGTCGCCACAGCGGAATGAACCACCAACATATCCATCATATGTTTTACGCAGCGGATGCCCTTCCAGCCCAACCCAGTACTGGGAAATATCCATACACACTCATTCACACACATACACTACAGCCAATTTAGTTTAATCAATTTACGTAAAGCACATGTGTTTGTACTGTGGTTGAAACCGGAGCACCTGGAGGAAACCTACACGAACACGGGGAGAACATGCAAACTCCACACAGAAATGCCAACTGGCCCAGCCAGGGCTCGAACCAGCAACCTTCTTGCTGTGAGGCGACAGTGCTAACCACTGAGCCACCTGGCCGCCCTGTGTAATTTTTAATAAAGTAATATTTACTGTAATATTTACTTAATAATTGCCATTTTGGCAGTAAAGCTATTTCTGATTCTGATTCTAAAGATCACGATCCATTAATATATTTTGTAAATGTCCCACTGTAAATATATCAAAACTTATTTTTGATTATTATTGTGCATTGCTAATAATTTAATTTGGACAAATTTATGGGAGATTTTTCACAATCTTTAGATTTTTTACATCAGATTTCAGATTTTTCGAATATTGATCTTCTGTGGGGATGGAGTTTGCCACACTGTTTCATAATATAGAGCACAGGTGTCAAACCTAGTTCCTGGAGGGCCACAGCTCTGCACAGTTTAGTTCCTACACTAATAAACACACTTGATCAAACTAATTGAGTCCTTCAGGCTTGTTTAAAACCTACAGGCAAGTGTGTTGGGACAGGATTGTAACTTAACTGTGCAGAGCAGTGGCCCTCCAGGAACTGAGTTTGACACCCCAGATATAGAGGCATTCCTCAAACTGTCATTTTTAGCAGATGGACTTCAATATAATGTGTTTTTAAGATTAACTGTTGAGTTCTGAAGTGTAAAGAAAGTGTTTATAATACAGTCACCTTTTATTTGCGATTAATTTGAATTCTCAGTTCATGATCCCTATTATGCAAAAATCACTTTTATATGTTGTTCAACCACAGTTGTGTGTCAACAGTGTGTGAATATAGCCAGCTGATAATAGTAAAAAATTATTCAATTCTACTTTTTTATAATTACACTTCATAAAAACAGTCTGCAAAACACTTGATTAATATTCTCTCTTTGAACATGTCATAAGAGGACAAAAGCCCCACCCATTAGTGACGATCTCTCTCTTTTATTAGCAGAAACAGCACTGAGTAAGAAGCAGCCGTCTGTGAATAGTTTTTGCACAGTACCTACCGAAAATAATCTAAAGATTTTGAGATAGTAGTAGTCTTTAGGATAGTAGTAGTCTTCATAGACTACCATCTTCTGAGACACTTCTTTTAACATTTTTAGTTTTTCAAAAACATAACGTTAGTCCTGTGTGAAATCTCCCACTATGCTGATGCACAGGCGTTTGTGGCTTCGCCATCTTTTTTTTTTTTTTTCAAAGAGCACCGTCACATTTCAATTTAAATTCACAATGACACCAAAACAGTACAATTAGGATCAAAGCCTAAAAGAGGCAGTTTTAAAGTTATACAAAATTATTTGTGCGGTATTTTGCTCTGAAACTTCACATATACACTCCAGTGACATCAAGAGACTTATTTTACATCTTGTTGAAAGGGGCATAAAAAGTCCCCTTTTAGTAGGTAATCTGCACAGTTAAAAAAAGCAAACTGCTTCCTTGGAAAACTCAAATAATTGTCAGGTGTTGTTACTGTTTAATAACACTTAATAAAACATTTCAGCATTTACTGTAATTTACATTTAAAGGGCTGGTCCAGAGTGTATTTTTTAAAGCTTGGTTCTGTTTATGAGGTGCGAAGCAATGTGTGCTCATGCTTCACTTGTAGAAAATCACGTTATTTTTTCATACTTCTTACTTTGATTATATACAGCTACTCAGCTAACATGAAAACCACTGTCATATTTTCTAGTTCCTCTGAAAGGCCCGCCCTCAAGAGGCTCTGATTGGTCAGCTAACATAATGTGCTGTGATGTGCGGATCAGCTCAATGTCACCAGGAAGCATCCTGCTATAACATTACAGCACATCTGGCCACACCCCTTTGCTGCACGGGGTGTATGCTTGTAACCTGAAGGGTTTATGACATCATTAACCAGGATATATTTTTTGTTGTCCCCAAATTCATTCGCTGTAGGCTTTGCCAAGCTAACTCTGTAAAAGCCAATGTCTCCCTTTGCATTGAACTTTGAGCATCTTACATTCAGAGATGTTATTTATGTTCACACAGCTATTTCAAATCAACTAAAGTTTAAAATATGATATCGTTGTGGACCACCCCTTTAAATCTATTCCTATGTAATTATTTATAATGAAATGTACAAATGACTTAAGTGAAAATACTTTCCGCACCATTTAATTTCACAAGTTCACATGTTGTGTTGTTGTTGCTTAAACATTATCATAAGGATCTCATGGGTTATGCGATCAACAAAATGATAAGCTACTGGTTTGTGCAGAAACGTGGGCTATTTATCTTTAGCTAACCTGAATGTATTTCATTCTCAGGTCTCAGCGTTCATATCTTCTCTATTACATTTGTTTTCACTCTTATTCTTTAGCTGAAGACTTCGTTAGGGAAAGGACGGGCTTTCATCCGTTACTGTCTGGTGCATCAAAGACTTGCAGACACTCTTCAGCAATGTCTCATAAACCTCAAAACCACAAGGTAATGTGTTCACCAAAAATATATGAATATTGCAACTAGTCCGTTTAATTATGACGCATTGATGAAACTGCAATTTCATCAATATATGATTTGGGTTTACAATAATTAGCAATGAAGATTGAAAGTAGCAGTATGACAGTGTAATATAGATAATATAATTACACTGTGTGAAGGAACTATAGCTCAGAATCAAACCCATAAACAACTACTTCAGTAAAAAGCATAACCACATTCCACTTGCACAAGGTTGGTTTCAAATTCACATGAAAAAAGCATGTAGGAAAAGAGAAGTCTGGGATTTGTGCTGTAGCAAGTTTGTTTGCAATATAAATAAAACAATTCCTAACACATCATGGCCAAATGAGCATAAAACTGTATGTGTAAAATCAAAATGAGTAACCATATAACTTCTGCTTTAATGCACAATTTTGTATACAAATTTGTAATCAGTAATGCTACTATTTAGCAAATCTGTTTTTTTAAAGTACAAGATGTGAAAGTGTTGATTCTGACTTTTCCACACAATACATTTCTCTTCCTCTAACTGCTTTCATTTCTCCTAAGATATACACTTCCTGTCTCAAAGTAACATGCTTGCATGAATTGTCAGTGGTTTTTTATGTTTTTTTTTTATTGGAATACTGACTACAGGTCAGGTTAAATTGATCTGTAATAATGTTTTGACTTTTTGTTTTCTTTTTTTCATGTTCACCCAAAAATTACATAATTTACCCATCTTCCTCTTGTTCCAAACCAATTTCTTCCGTTAAACACAAAACAAGATGCTGCAAGAAAAAACATCTATTGACTTTCATAGTCTTTTCTGATCCTACTATGGATGTTAATGGTTGCTGGTTTCCAACATTCTTCAGAATATCTTGTTTTGTGTTTAACAGTAGAAAGAAATTCATATAAGTTTAGTATCACTTTGGGGTTAACTGTACCTTTAAGATGCTTTGATACAGTCTACACTGTAAAAGCATGATGACTTAAATTCAGTGATCTATACACAGTGTACACTCATCGGCCACTTTATTAGGTACACCTTACGAGTACCGGATTGGACTCCCTTTTGCCTTCAGAACAGCTTTAATCCTTCATGCCATAGATTTAACATGGTACTGGAAATATTCCTCAGAGATTTTGGTTCATATTGACATGATAGCATTATGCAAAACCTTAGAGTTTCTTGTGCATGAAAATCCCAGTAGATCATCAGTTTCTGTCTGGCACCAAGAACCATGCCACGTTTAAAATCACTTAAATTACCTTTCTTCCTCATTCTGATGCTCGGTTTGAACTGCAGCAGATCGTCTTGACCTTGTCTACATCCCTAAATGTGTTGAGTTGCTGCCATATGATTGGCTGATTAGAAAATTGCGTTAACAAGCAGTTGTACAGGTGTACCTAATAAAGTGGCCGGTGAGTGTATATTGGTTCATTTTAACAAAACAGTTTCTAATATGTTTTAGAAGTTGAAGGATAATACCATACATAATACAGTGGCCAATAAGTGTATATCTCATCAGTATAGGTCTTATAAATAACCATTCTGTGAATTTCCTGACTTGTTTATGAAGGCTCAGTGATTTTTGTTTATCATTCACAGTGAGTGGTATTATGAGCGCAGTCCATTCCTGAAGTCCCATCTGAATATTGATATCATCAACCACCTGTATGAACTCAATGAGGTTCAGTTTGATGTAGCATCTCGAGGTTACGACCTGGACTCTCAGTGGCCCACATTTGCAAGGTAATTCATGGGATTCAGATCAATTATACAGTATTACAAAAGAAATGTGTTGACATGTCTAGAAGGTTACAACATATCTAGTTAAATTTCATTTTTTGATTCTGCTCTTTGATCATAAAAAAATCTACAAATGTCTTGAGTGGCACAACCATTTATAATAATAATAATAATAATAATAATAAAAATAATAATAATAATAATAATAATAATAATAATAATAATAATAATAATAATAATAATAATAATAATAAAGGTTTATTAAGAAACAAAAAAACAAACATTTATTACTATATTTTTTATAGCCCAGGATGCTTATTATCTATTTAAGTAAATTACTAAAGCAAATGCTTTATTATGCAAATGCTTTATTATGCAAGCAAAAGCTTATAATACAAGTTTTTTTTTTTTTTTATCACAGTACACTTCCTGACAAAAGTCTTGTCATCAATCCTAGTTGGAAGAGCAACATATAATAACTTCACTTCTATTTGACATTTGGAAAAGTGACAGAAGGTAGATTTTTCCAATGAATCATCTGTTGAGCTGCATCTCAATTATCACAAATACTGCAGAAGACCTATTGTAACCCGCATGGACCCAGGATTCTTACAGAAATCAGTCAAGTTTGTTGAAGGAAAAATCATGGTTTGGGGTTACATTCACTATGGGGGCTTGCGAGAGATCTGCAAAGTGGATGGCAACATCAACAGCCTGAGGTGTCAAGACATTTGTGCTGCCCGTTACATTACAAACCACAGGAGAGGTCAATTTCTTCAGTGGGCTAGCGCCACTTCTCATACTTCAGTCTTCACATCAAAGTTCCTGAAAGCAAAGAAGGCCAAGATGCTCCAGGATTGACCAGCCCAGTCACTAGAAATGAACATTACTGAGCATGTCTGGGGTAAGATGTAGGAGGCATTGAAGATGAAACCAAAGAATCTTGATGAAGTCCTGCAGAGTCCTGCGAGAACGCTTTTTTTGTCATTCCAGATGACATACTTACTATTAATATTAATACGTTATTTAAGTCATTGCATAGATGTATGGATGCAGTCCTCCAAGCTCATGGAAGTTATACACTATTAATTCTTTTTCCACTGCACCATGACTTTATATTCTATACTGTATATTATTTTTTGTTAAGTGACAAGACTTTTGTCTAAGCAAAATCAGACCTTACTGTTGTAATTAAATAGTTAAAAATCAAGGCATGATCATGTTTTATTTTGCTAAAATAAGCGTAATCTAGAGGCCTTTGCTTTTCTTTTAAGCCACTTTTGATACCAGATTGGATATGTGACAAGACTTTTGCCATGTAGTGTAGCAAAAAAAAAAGTGTTTTAGTTGATTTAGTTAATAATCAAATGAACCAATGAGTAAAACAAATGACATTCTTAATATGGATGTTTTACCCATACAGAAGGACTCTGGGATCCGCTGTCTCGCCTCATGTCTGGAAACCCCCCAGCCGCTGCTCTAGTGTCAACAGTCTGGTCAGCAGTTACTCACAGGTTTGGAAACACATTACAAATACTTTTAAAGTGGCCAGTTTTGCTCATATTGTCCCAAACTCTAATTATGTTCCTAACATGTAATATCTAGAAAAACCGCTGGCAGATGTCTCACTTATTTTATTCTTTGTTATAGGCAGTTTTTTTTCTGCATTTTCTGTCCTGTTACTATAATTAGTTAATCCTAAAGTGTAACCTTTTTGAGTTAGTTCTTTTTTTTACTTTTAATCTTATATTATTAGTATTTTATTATGAATTATGTATTTTATTTTATATTTATTTTATATAAATTATTATTTATTTTATTATAGATTTTTAATTAGTTTTATTTTAGGTTTAGTTAATGATAAACAGTGATACCAATGCCCATATGTCTCTCGAAGACCCATAGATAACAATATAATAACTGGATAAAAGTGGCAACACAACAACTGTAATATTGGAATGGGTGAGGTTTATAGGTGTGTCCAACAATAATTAGAGTTTTTTTTTTTATTAAGAAAGAAATCTGACAATTATTTTATAAAGTGCAATCATATTATGTGAAACATCATCGCAAATATTATTTTTTCCTTTATTTGTACTACCCAATTAAGTTTAGTATTTGATTTTACACTATAGTTATAATGTAGTACCCCCCACCCCCAAACCAACACTATTTTGTTTTATTTTTGTTGTATTTTTGTTGACCTTAAATACAGAAGACTATTATATTTTAGCAACATTGCAACAATCATCCAAAAAAAGTGTACCTAATTCAATGCGTACACATCATTTCTGCTTATTCATTTAAATGTATTTACCCCTCATGTAGCAAGTTCAGGACTTCCTTCCTGGCCAAGATTTCAGCTCCAGTCTTTTAGGTGATCTAGGAGAGCTAGGCGAGCTGACATGTAGCACTTCAGAGGACCTGCGTATTGAGCTTGACCAATCAGAGTTAAAACAGCAACAGCTCCAGAAGAAAATCCAACAGCTCACCGATGAAGCAGCTGATCTGAGGGCTGTTATCAAAGACTTGGAGGAACAGCTCTTGGCTAAAGGTCCCGTTCAAGAGAAAGAAGGAGAACAGCAGCAGGAGGTGGTGAAAGCTGTCAGAGAGTGCACTGACCGCCTCAGTACCACCACACAGGGGCTGGAGGCTCTGAGGACTTCAGAACGCAACCTCGAAGCCAAGCTGAGTGTTGCAGAGAACCGGAATATGGAGCTATTGACAAAACTTGATGGAGCTTTAAATGAAAAAGGACAGCAGGCTGCAAATTACTGTGATTCAGCTTGGAAGATACAAGAACTCCTGACCAAGGTTAAGGAGGCAGAAGAGGAGAGGATTGAGGCTAAACGAGAAAGCGAAAACCGTGCTAGAATTGCTGAGAGACTTGCTCAGGAGATAAAGCTTCAGGAAGGGAAACTCAAAGAAATGGAGGGCAATCTGGACATGTGTAGAGTCTCCGCTGACAAAGAACGAACAACTTTAATGCAACAGGCTGATGAGCTGCAGATGACCATTAACCGCCTACAGGGAGCGTTATCTCTGAAGGAAAGAGAAACAGGGAACCTGCGGACTCAGCTTCAGGATGTGCAGAAATCACTGGAGGCCCAGGAGGATCAAATAGAGGAGCACATGAAAAAGATCCAAGAGGAGATGCAATGTAAAAGTGTACTTGAAGAGCAGCTGAATGCAAAGATGAATGAGTTGTCTGATAGTACCCAAAAGATCCGGCAACTGGAGAACCACAACCAGCGGTTGATTGTGGAGAGTCAGAGCTTCCAAGCACAAGCCAAGAAACTGGAAGAGTACAAGAATCAGTGCACAAGTCTAATGGAGATCAATGCCAAGCTTATCCAGACTGTGAAAAGAAACGAGGAGAGCAGCATGGAGTTGTCACAAATCAAGACTGCTCTAGAGAAAGAATTGAAAATCTCACAGGCTTCAGAAAGTCAACTGAAAACCAGACTCGTGTCAGCTGCACTGACAGTGGAAAATATAAATCTTGAGGAGTGCGTTGAGAATGGCCAGATGGACAATGAAGAAAATGTGTTTGAAAAACTCAATGAAAGTACTACAGTCTTACAGGAGAACAAGAGGACAACCTCTGGACTCCTACAAGAAGCCAATGAATGCTCAAAAACTAATCATGTAGAATCTATGTCCAGGTTGGCTCTGGCTGAGGCCCAACTTGAACTCAACATGAAGGAGGTTTCCAGACTTCAGGATGAGGTCCTGGAGCTCCGGGCACAGCTTTTGGTGATCTCAGAGGAGAGGATGAAGATCCAGGCTCTGCAGGAAGTGACGGAAGCCTCCAGAGAAGATCTCCGGGCTCAAACAGAGCAACTGAAGTCCCAAGTGGAGGAGCTAAACAGGAGGCATATTGAGGAGCTGCTACGTTGCCATGAAAGAGAGGAGACTTTGGGAAAAGAGAGAGATATGGAGGCCAAGATGCGTGCCGAAATCCAAACAAGCATGACTTCAATGAAGGAAGAGTGTCACACTTTGAAGAAGCACAACAGCACACTTGCACTTGAGAATGGAGAGGCTTGTGAAGCCTTACACAGGGCCAACACTGAGACTGCAGAACTCGGGGTTCATGTTTGCATGCTAACAGGGCAGAACGAGGAAGCCAAGCTACGTTGGGAAGAACTTTCGAGCAAACATCAGGAGCTACAGATGAAGGCACAGCAAGAGGTGCAAGCTCTAAGTGATTCTATGGAAAGCTTAAGGAAAGATAATGCAGGACTCAAAGAGCAGCTAAAGCAGATGGAGGGACTCCAAGAAGCCTTGCAGAAGTTGCAGGAGAAACTGGAACAGGCAGAGGATGAAGGCAGAAGTCTCCAGGATATCCGACAGAGGGAAGTGGCCACACTAAGGTCACAGTTGAGCGATGAGGCCACACACCATCAAAGTCAAGTCCAGGTAATTACTATAAACGTTGGTCATGGGTGTTGGCTTTGTTCTATTTTGCTTAGAGATTGTGAATATATGATTATGCGTGTATTTCTAAAGGGTATGAATGAGGATATGGATGCACTGAGAAAAAGGCTGGACAATGAAGTTGAAAAAGTTTCAAGTCTTGAGGCCAAAGTAGTGGAACTTGAGGTAAGCCCTTATGCATTACTTGAGAAATTCTGTCATCATTTACTCACCCTTATCTTGATCCAAACCTGTTTGGCTTTCTTCTGTTGAAAACAAAAGAAGATATATTTTGATGTTTAACCTATAATCATTGACTTCCATAATTATAAGGATGTCAATAGTTACCAGTTTTCAGCTTTCTTCAAAATATCTTCTTTTGTGTTTAACAGAATATAGAAACTCAGGTTTGGAATTGGGGTGGCTGAATAATCACATTGAAACTGTAAACTTTTGATTAATCAAAAGCTGTGCTTATCATGCACATCTTGTTATGGGAGTATAGCTCTGGGATTATTTGTAAATGTCCTCCGAAGGCCAGAGGGCTCTCTTGTGCGGAAACTCCCATTGGAAATCCATGTAGTGGTGATTAAATGGGAGATTTAGCAACTTTCACTGATTCACCGTGACTAATCATCACACTACTACAACATTTTCTCACAGAATGATTTATTTCAAACATTCCACTTATGCTATAAATTAAGTTTGGAGAAAAATCATAGTGATCATATTTGGTATTTTTCACATGCTATCTGATGAAGCAGCATTTACCACACATTTGAATTAAATTGAGAATCTATGCAAACAGCTATCATTATAACAATGATTATCTCGATTTCACAATCGTTCTGATTTTGTGTAGCATAATAGTGAACAACGACTCTGTGTTCCATCTGAGAGCATGTGCTGGAGAGTTGCTAGTGCTGGCTTTATTGACATAATGTGCATGACAATCACTTCAGATTAATTGCGCAGCCCTAGTTTTTTAAGCACTTAAGAGTGAGTAAATTTAGATTTTTGTGTGAACTATCCCTTTAAATTAAGTCAATTATAAACTATTAATTTGAAGAGATTGCTTTAGTCTTTGCAAGCATACAGCCTACTGAAATGGGACATTAATGAACAATGTGCTGTTGCATACCACTGTGCATTCTTTCAATTGTTTTTTTAATGAAAATATGCTCTCAATGAATGTCTTCTTACGTCTCTTCATCTTAAGCCTGAGCACAATATCTAGTAAAAGAGGTTCAACTTAAAATGGCGTCTCTGTATTCTTAAATGGATAGTTTATCCAAAGATTTGGACAATTTCTTCACCATTTACCTGCACTAAAGGGGTTCTAGACTATTATGAATGTGATTCTTCTAAAGCATGTTGGAAACAAGCAGCTATTTACTTTCAAAGTAAGAACAAAAAACAAACACTATGGAAGTCAATAGCTATTTTTTCCAACATTCTTCAGTATAACAGAAGAAAGAAACTCAAACAGGTTTGGAAGAAATGGTCAATGATGGCATTTTTTATTTTTTATTTTGGAGTGAACTATCCCTTTGAATGCAATTAAACAAAAGTAGCAAAACATCTTTAGTATTTTGATGTATATTCTAATGTATCAGACTTGATATAAAGTCAGATTGGTTGACTATATCCATTTTTAATGACCAGCTTAGATGTACTGACCCAAGAAAGCTTAGGCCAAAAAAAGTAAACTGAAACAAACACTGTTTTCAACAGTCACAGACAGAATATTTATATTTGCTTTCTGTACCATCCTTAAAGTTTAGCAAACATTGGGTTTAATGCAGAAAACAATTAGAAGAGCTTTCAAGCTTTAGTGGAGTATTTATTGTAATACTGTTTGTCACTGTTGTTTTTTAAGTGATGAGCAACTGGTACTGACTGGAATATCCAGTCTGCTTACATTGCAGATGCAAATGCACATGTTCAACTATTCATATTTACAGTGAGGGGAAAAGTTTTGAACATGTCATGTTTTTGCTGGGAATAATATTTCTCTGATGGAACTGTTGACATGGAATTCAACCAGATTTTGGTAAAGACAAAAAAGGAAAGTCCTGAACTACTGAAACGTATTTAATACTTCACATAAAAGGCTTTTTTGGTGATGGCAGCTTAATGATGCCTTTCATATGGAGATTAAAGTTACATGCATTGCTCAGGTGTGAGTTTTTCGAAGACTTCAACGAGTGTAAAAATCTTGAAGGTTCTGTGGATCTTGTCTATCAAATCTGAGCTTTATTTTGTATATTATATTGGATTCGAGTCAGGTGATTGGTTAGCCCTTTCTACAGCTTGATTTTCTTTCTCTGAAAGCATTTGAGAGTTTCCTTGGCTGTGTTTTAGATCAGTAGTTATGTTTCCATCCAAAAATGTATATTAACTTTTTGCGCAAAACTGGATTAAGTAGAAAACTGGATTAAAACTAAAAAAGACAAGATGGCGACGCGTACACATCGCAAGGCTCGGCGTCTCTCCAGTTTCTGCAGTTTTGCAGTATTTTTCCTGCTCATTTCAGGTCTGTTCATGCAGAACAGTAATGCCTTTACATCGTACACTCGACAGGAGATCTTGGATATTGGTTTGTGCATTCCGGACAGTTTTATCAGCAATCTTCGACTCATTTCTGAGATCGCCAAAACACCCGAGGCTGAGCGCTCTGCCTGGCCGGGCGGAAGTGCTCGAAGGCGGCGGTCCCTGGTGAACAAAATGGATGAGATTTGACTGCGCATCAACCACACCAAAAGATTATGGCACTGTAATGTCATGATTTTTACAGAAACATGGCTAAACAGCGGGATACCAGACAACGCTGTATCTTTAACTGAGCATCACACTTTCCGGGCAGACATAGCGGCGGATGACTCCGATAAGACCAGAGGCGGAGGATTATGCATTTATATTAACAAAGCTTGGTGCACAAACTCTGTCAACGTTGGGAGACATTGCTCTGTTAACCTGGAATTTCTAATGGTTAAATGCAGACCGTTTTATCTGCCACGCGATTTCACCTTCATCATTATAACTACCGCTTATATTCCACCCGATGCTGATGCCAAGCTTGCCAAGCAACAACAGACTGCTCACCCCGAGGCTGCTTTTATTGTTGCGGGGTATTTTAATCACTCAAACTTAAAGACAGTGCTTCCCAAATTCCATCAAAACATTTTCTGTCACACAATACTTTGGACCATGTATACACAAACATGGCTGAAACCTACGCTGTGACCCCCCCTCCCCCACCTGGGTCAATCAGATCACCTTTTTTTTGTTCCTCACCCCCAAGTACTCACCCTTCATTAACCGTGTGAAGCCATCAGTGAGGACCATCAAAGTGTGGCCAGCGGGGGTAGACTCCACACTCCAGGACAGGTTTCAACACACAGACTGGAGTATGTTTGCTTCCCAGGCCACCTGTGGCTCTCACATAGACATTGACAGCTACACTTCCTCTGTTCTGGAATACATCAACACCACCATAGACAGTGTTACAACCCAGAAACAGATCACCACATACCCAAATCAAAAGCCATGGATGAACAAGGAGGTCTTGTACATGTGTAATGACAATAAAGTTGAATCTAATCGAATTGAATCATTGCAAATAATGAAGCATTTCCATCCAAGGAATCAAAACGAACAAAATCGACACTTCCTGATTAACTGCCGCCAAATATTAACCGTAAAAACAGAATTTTCTGCAGTAGGAGAAGCTGCTTGAATCTTTACTTCATTTAATAAATGACTTGCACCTCAGCAGGCAATCTTAACATGCAGTGAATGCGCGGTGGCATTTGAAGGCGTGAGGCACGCAGCACAGACGCTCTTGATTCTGAAGGTCATTAATAATATAATAACACTAATACTGAAACGGTAAAGATGCTTTAGAATGACCAAAACAACATTTCAGATGTTTTACAATGTGCTCAACCTGCTGTTTTGTCCATTTCACGTGCATCACATGACCTCTTATAACAAAATCACATGACTTTTTTTTTAATGCACATACTGGAATTTGTTCGTTAAAAGTGTTTCCATCACAGTTTAAGTGCATCTTTTCCGTTGCACACATATGTTTTTATGTACATTTTATGTGCATTTCCATCGACTGATTTTCTTGTGCGCATATCCAAAATGCACATAAAAATAGGTGGAGGTAAACATAACTACTGTCTTGCTGAAATGTCCACCCTGGTTTCATCTTCATCATCCTGCTTATGTAGATGTTAGACTGAAGCAGCTCATGTTGATTTATACTGAGGAAGGGCAGAGGGTTGCTGAAGAACTACTGAGAGATTTCAGCTGCTGTCTGGGCTTTCACTGCCTTTCTACACCTCCCTTCCTTCATGTGTTCCACACTTTTTTTTCCTGTGTCATTTCATTTTATTACACATAACTTCATTTGTAAACTAAGATTTGTTCTCTTTTCATATATGTATTTCCTTGGTTGTTATCAACATCTGGGGAAAATTTCAAGCCAACAGCACCTTTAGAAATGTTTTCTGAGAAAAATGGTGACATACTCCCCCCCCCCCCCCCCCCCCCCAACTGTACGTTTATTTTACAGATATGATTGGGGCCTAAAACTTATTTAACATGCCAGAATTCATATGCTCTTTTTATACTTGCACGTTTGTGGGTCTGTGGCACGTGGAAGAAAAAAAAAATGAATTTGGTAATGTTTTTAACTCTGTGGCCTAAATGATTGGAGAAGGCTGACATACCATAATGTATTTTGCAACAGAAGTTTTTTGATGGTTTATAACAGTTTATATATTTACAAAAAGATCTGTAGCGTGCATTTACAAAATGTATGAATACCAACTTTAAATCCTTGCATGTATTGTGTGTGGAATCCTCATTAGGATTATTTTAAAATGCTGTTAATGATGTTAACTACTTGGTTTGCAACTTGGAGTTCAGTTCTACAGTGATGTTTTTGGACCAGATATTTTTAAAAATATCAAAATATTAATGCAAACTTTTGTTTTTGCCAGTCTCTCAACAGCGGGCACAGTCAGATGATCGAAAAGAAGACTGCACTTATTGGTGACTCAGAAACCATCATTTATCAAAAAGAGGAACAAATTAAAAACCTCAGAGTGGACTTGTCGAGGTAGGAGATTTCTGTACTGCTTTTCAGGTAGTCCATACATTTATGATTTAAACAAAGCAATCAACACTTTCACAATACGCCAGTCGCTTTGAACACTTTCTGAGCTGATCCTTGTTTTTAACAGAGCCGAGAAGGAACTGGCTCTAGCTCAGCAGTCCTGTCAAGAACTGGGTGTGAATTTAAGCAGAAGTGCAATGGAGAAGCAAGCCATTGAACTAAAGATGTCTGCTGAACTAGATGACCTTTACCGTACCAAAAAAAACCTGGAGGAGAGGCTCATTGAGCTTATAAGGTGACTTGCATAGTTATATATAAAAGCCCCAGGAATACTTTAAACAAATTAGAAAAAAGAACTGAAATTACGTCAATTCAAACAAAATCCAGCCAAAATGACGTTTTTTTTGTGTTCGTTTCGGCAGCTCGAAACACCTCACGAAAGCAAACTTTTGAGGAATTGCGTTTTGACTCCAAAACACCTTTGAGCTACCATTGGTCCATTGTGTTTGTGCAATCACTGTGTGTTCTCCGCTTTGGCATGCATTTACTTCCGCTCCAGTTCGTTTCTCATTCCACAGAGTTCAGACAGGAGAACGACAACAACATCAACATGAACAAACTTGAAACTTTGAAAATGTCTAAACAACCCTCCATGTTCACACTATCGTTTTCAATTCTTTCCATCATCCACACTAACGACTGAAAGCGATTTTGTTCATTCTCTGTGCATGCACACAGACTTAAGACTCTTTAACTGTGTCATATCCATTGCATGATTAAGGCTGCATCCAGATACTATTGACGCTGACGCGCACCTCTCTGGAAATGTAACTACACGTCGCAATGACGCATAGTGCAAACTCTCTGATTTGTCAGCTTGGTAGTGGTGACACTGGTGAACCTGATAGAGCGATTGTTTACAAGCGTCTAGTCGCGTGAAGGAGCTCCAGATGGAGACTTTTGTTTTGTGTTTACCTTATGATTAAAGTTGTTGCAAGTCTGCCGGTTCCCACCACTGAATGAGTGAGTTTAAGCTACTTGTAGCGTTCAGAAAAACCAAAACACCAGCGAAGAAACCTGCCACAGAGGAACATAAAAACCTACTGCCAGCTAGCGCTTCAGAAGTGTTATTGCGAAGCAACACAAACAGCATGCATAAATGCACAATTACGCGCAAGACAGGCACCATGGCTCCCGCCGATCACTCAACGCAGAAGTATAAATCAGCCTTTACAGTGTTGTCCACCATGTTAGCTGTATTGGTCACATGACTAAAATGCATCATCGTTTTCTAAATTTGTCACAGTCCATTTTCGACATTTCAAATTTATCCACTTTGGACTGCATTTTTGTAAAGATACATTTTTTTACTAAAAATGCTGTCTCAGTGTGGATGAAAGGCCAACGTGGAGAGAAAAATATTCGTTTTTAAACTAAACATGGCCTTAGAGTCATGTAGCAGAGCTGGTTTTTATAGAGCAGATATATAACTCCGCCTCCTGCAGCACTGGTGTGTCTGAATGTGCAAAAACAGTATACCATCACTCAGCCTTTTAGAATTTCCTATTTCTCTCAAACAAAAAATGCAAAAGTTTGTGCTTCCATTTCGTTTTAAAGTATTGCAGAGCCTTAATTGATAGTTTTCAACAATGTGACCCGAGCGGAGACCTGTCGGGCAAAAAATTAATGAGCTGTAATGTCAACTACACTGGCACAAACTATATTTCTCACGTCAAACGTATTTATCTGTTTCAACAGAATGAAACAGATATGATCATAAACTGTAAATTGTGGGCACTTGAGATCTATATGCTGCACCTTTTTTAAGATCTTTTAAAACTCTTATGTTCCTGTCAGAGAGGCGTTCCACTGAATGTGTGATGACTTGTGAAAAGTGTTAATGTGGTTTCAAACACATCAGACTGTATGTTCTCTGGAAACCAAAGAAATGCATTTGAAAGTGCTTTATAATGCTAAACTGCTGCAAGCTGCTGATCATAGACCTTTGGCTCCCCCTGTAGGGAGAAAGATGCTTTGTGGCAGAAGTCTGATGCGCTGGAGTTTGAGCAGAAACGCAGAGCTGAGGAGCAGACAGACAAAGACGTCACACACTGCCTGAGCTGCAAGAGCCAGTTCAGCTGGATGACGCGCAGATACAACTGCAGGTCAGCGGGAAACTTTTAGAGGAAATGGTTGGGTTTTGTTTTATGGCTCATTTCCACTGACTGGTACAGTACGGGTCACCTTTATCAGGCTTGCGCTTCCACTGCTAAAAGGGTACCAATGGTACTCTTTTGGTGGGCGTTGTGTACGACAGAGAGTTGCAGTCAACGTCATTTTCGCTCAAGAAAATGTCTGCAATTATATAAAATAAATAAATAAATGGAACATATATAAACACATATATACCCTTACAATATGTTACCACTTACAGAAAAACTACACACAGCACACATTTAGTCCTTATTTAGGTTCAAAACAACAGGAAATAGAGCCCACAGTCAGCAATCCTCTTATGATTAAATATGTCTGTAATCTTCAGCAGCATGTGTAGCCTCCTGTTAGAAAGTAATTCCGTCATTTCTGAGTTCATAATAGTCCAAAAGGTGATAATAATAGTTAAACATGGCAGTTTGTTCACGTTTGCTGAAAAAATAATGTGCTCCTTTTTTCGGCTTCTCCTTTAGTTTTTTGGCGCGTCACTCTCGTGTTTGTCAGTTTCTGACAGGATCAGGTTTCAAAAGTACTTCAATAATCAAGCACACGTTATTATCATCAGCTTAAGAAGTTTGTTATTTCAAATGTAGACGCGCAAGCAAGAAAGCAAAACCGCTCACGCTTCAGACTGGCTCTTAAAAAACTACGGGGCACAGGGTAAATCTGCTCTTCTTTTTGGCTTTGTGGCTGTTCAGACGACGACTAGGTTCGTTTGAGCCCAGATTTTCATTCTGGCTTGTTGCGTGAGCTAGTGACATATCTCTGTAAACCAATAGCCTTCAGCTGCGCGTCTAGCTCCGCCTTTTGGTACCCTTTCTTGTGTTTGGTACCCTTTTAAAAGGGTGCCGAAAAAAGGGTACAGTTCGGTTCAGTATGCCTTTTGACAGTGGAAACGGCCATTAAAGCGTACCGTACCATACCGTACCGTGGAAACAGGCCATTAGACACCTGTTGTAAATGACATTTTTCTAGAATTTGGTTCAGCTAAATGAAATGTAACAGTAAGTCAATTTTATTTATCAAGCACATTTAAATTTAGCTTACACTGACGAAAGTGCAAAAACAAATCATACAAAAGAATTGAATGAAAAAAATATATGTGATTAATTGTTATTTTTTAAATAAAACTTAATGAATAAAATAACCCACAAATATATTCTGACCTGTTTTAAGACCACAATTGTCTTCTGATTTTGTTTTGAAAACATAGCAGACAAAAAACAGTATTATATTAAGTAACTATAGTTAACATTTAATATACTTTATCTTTAACCCTTTAACAGGCATCTCAACCACCTAGTCGACCTTTTATCTATAGGCTATTATTATTTTAATTGCTTATTACAAGGATGCTCCGATCAGGATTTTTGCAGCTGATACTGAGTACAGATTCCTTGTCATGGTGATCGGCCAATACAGAGCACCGATTCTGATGCTTCAAGCTTTATAATGCATGAAGCACATTTTCCCTCTAAGTATAAACCTTAAGTGAAGATCTCTCCTTACCTAAGAGAATAAATGAAGCATGTTCCATAAAATTCCTTAAACATGCCTCCTATAGATTATTTTGAGGGATGTAAACAAAAACAATGGTCCTAACGTATTTCCTGTTTTACATTTTTAATTTCCATAGCTTCTGAGAATTCAAAAAGGTCCACATATTGATAAATGTTATGATAGCTGTTTGAAATGAAATGATTGAATTGGCTCTTGTAACAGTTATGAAATAGTTTGACACCAGGCTGGAAAAGTTAATTGGCCAGTGACATCGCCATATTGAAATTGTCTATAACTGTTTTGTGTGGACATGTCATGGTGAGAAGCAGCTTTACAGAAAGTAATAGATAAAATAGTCAAAAACACAGAACTTTTACTTTTTGTACATGTAAAAAGGCCTAAATCGATGCAAGGCCAGTCCAATATTTTGCTCTACAACTGGCACATCTGTGATTGCAGCTTTTATGCTCCGGACAACCTCACAGCAGCTTGATCGCTCGATGAGAGACTCAGGGGTGTGCACTCGAGACATATTTGCTGTGCTATATCATCTAACCTAACAAATGTAAAGCTTAAAAACATCATCATGCCTCTCACAGTCTGTTCTCTTGCTAACTAACTCTCATCTCTCTGATTTTCGGGCTATTTTATCTAAATCAAATCACCTGCAATCAGTTCATGAGATTAGCTGATCGAACGGAGCATCCCTACTTATACTATTTAATAGAGTTGTGTCAGTATATTCAATGCAAGCGTGGGCCAAAAAAAATATTTTTAAAGATTGCACCTTTGAAAGGGATAGTTCGCCCCACACTAACAATTTTGTCATAATTTACTCATCCCTTATTTGTTCCAAGCCTGTTTGACTTTGTATCTTCTGATGAACACAAAATAAGCACATTTTAAAAAAGGTTGGAAACCTATAACCATTGACTTCCATAGGTTTTGTTTTTCCTACTATAATATAGTCCAGGGGTGTCCAAACTCATGGTGTCCTGCATATTTTAGTTCCAATCCCAATTAAGCCCACCTGAACCAGCTAATCAAGCTCTTTCTAGGTTTACTAGAAACTTTCAAGCAGGTAGGAAGGTTGTAGGAAGTTGGAGCTAAACTATTTGGACACCCCTGATGGTGAATGGTTACTGGTTTTCAGCTTTTTTCAAAATATCTTCTTTAGTGTTCAATGCAATAAAGAACCTAATAAATTGTTGGTATCACTGGAGTGTGCATAAATTGTAAGTAAATTAGCATTTTGGGGTGAACTATTCTTTTAATATATTCTATATATTCTCCATCAAATAATGAAATGTTGTTTAGTTGATTTAAAGTATTTTTAATTACCCATTTCTAACGTCCATGTATTGTATACTGTATACATTTTTTTGTAATGTAACATTTTGTTTAGTGTAACTAAATTGGAGCAGGAAGTAAATATCAAAACATGCTCAAATCTAGATACAAATGCAAATGTAAATGCAAATGAAGAAGTCTTGTTTTTAAGGATGCTTTCACACCTAGACGTTTGTTTTGGAACCTCGTGTGTTTCCCCCATTATCTTGGTTTATTTGGCATATGTGAATCCAGCAATCTGTAGTAAGCAATCTGATCCATGCCAAAACTGTTGGTCCGAGATCGCCTGAATGAGGTGGTCTCGGCTCGATTAAAACGAACTATGGAGCGGATCGATTGTAGTGACAAAGCAATACAAACTAACGAACCAGGCTATATCACAGTTTATTATGGATATGTAATAGCCATATATACGGCTATATGATGAGAGAATTATGAGTAGGGTGGGATGTCATTCCTACCGGTAAATGTGCGTTTCATGTCCAATACCAAAGTGAAAGCATGCTGAAATATTAACGAGAGCTGTTTATCCGTTAGGAAAATTGACCGAAGTTACCATCTTCATCTGATATTTTTTCCATATTTTAATCTTATAATATTTTGTATTAGGCCTATTGGTTTGTTCATTTCTGCACTGACACCTCGAAAGAAAGATCAACATTGATCTGCTTCATGATCTGAATGCATTCTCAGTTCATCTGTTATTTAAGCCTGTATAAGCCTGTACTGCATAATTCTAGCCAGCTTTTTTTAGGGTCAAAATTAATAATGAAAACAAAGTTATTAAATGTTGTATTCTTATTTTGAAATAACAAATTTAGCAAAAAATTATGGCCATTAGATAGATCGATTGTGTCACCATTTAAAATTAAATCGCACCTTTTCGCTTATGTCTCATTTCTCATCATCATAAATTAAAATAACAATGTATGACAGCTAAGCGGAATTCGTGGGACTTTGGAAAATAAACCTTGAAACTTTCACCAATGTAAGGAGAGTGTAAGGAGAGTTCTTTTTTGCTATTTTTGTGCGTTTAAAAACATTTTCTGTGTGAAAGCGAACCACACCAAGAACAAAAAAAACAACAACTTTGTAACAATTTTATTCTCAGAACAAAATAATTGATCTACAGGTGTGAAAGCATCAAGGAGAGTTTATGCTTAAATCAAATGTCAGTAGGGTATTAAAGCTGTTTTTCACTTATAGTATGAATCAATAACTCTTTTGACTTTTTATTTTGCATCTCAAGCATTTGGATCTTAAAATTTAGAAATTTAATGTATAACTGTGACTCAGAGCTGATTTTTTGGCATCATTACTCTAGCATGTCACATGATCTAATGTGCTGGTTTGCTACATACATTTTTTGCATGCTTGTTGAATTTAAATATTAATTTGTTTGAACAAAAAAATACTAATCACAAACTTTTGAACAATTGTATATTATTTTCATATTTTATTTTGGCAGGTTTTGTGGGCGCCCATTTTGCTACAACTGCTGCAGTTTTGGTGGTAAGGATCGCTGTTGTAAGAGCTGCTTCACTCACAGTGAGCGCCACCAACTGGCGGATCAGGGCAGTCCTTCACACTTACCCTACAGCCCGATATCAAGCCCTAATCAAACCAGCACTCCAGGTGTCCCATGTGAGTGCTGAACCAACAAACATGCATACTGCAGAGGCAGTTTGATGTTGTTTTATGCAGACTGTTAAATCATTGCAAATGCCATAACACTAAGGGCCCTATCATACACCCGGAACAATGTGGCGCAATATTATTTGCTAGTTTCAGTTTGACGCAAGTGTCACTGACGTTTTGCACCATGCTGTTTAAATAGCAAATGCATTTGTGCTCATATGTGCGCACATAGGCGTTCTGGTCTAAAAAGTAGTTGTGTTAAGGCGCATTGCTGGCGCGTTGCTATTTTGAGGAACTAAAATAGACTGCGCAATAGACCAGCTCAAAGCAGGTCTAAAATCCAGTGCAGAGCGTGTTAGTTGTGCGCCTCACACTTTGCTTAAAACACGCAGGATGTAGTGCGATACAGAAATATCTTTACAAATGAAAAAGAATTAAAAGATGAAAATATTACAATAATTATTACTTTATACATACAGTAAATATAAAAAACACTGCCTCCATGCCTTCATCTCGGGGGGCTTTTTTTAGTTTAGTCATGACTATTTGCTTTTGTTAATTTTATTTTTATTAGCAGTATTATTTATTATATGCATATTTATATTTGTTTTATTAAAAACAAGCTTAGATTTGTCCACCTGTCAGGTTTTAGACCATATGGGGCATAGCATGTGTGTTTGGATATAACTCTTTAATATTGTTCATTTATTCGTTTGCTGGAAATTAGAACTAAATTTGGAACAAGTTCTGAAACAAATCTTTGCGCTTAACAATCTAAATTAATTATGTAGGCTAATGGATGTCTGTGCGTACAACACGTTTCCTTATCCACGAAAGAGAGTAGACTCATTCTTTATCAAATGCGCTATGGCGCGACGCAACTGACTCTTAAAGGGAATGGGAGTTTAGACTCTGATTGGTTTATTTTCAAAACGCCCATAACTCATTAAGAGAATAAGCTCAACCCTGTTAGATTATGTGCTGCAGCGCAGAGCGTGTTTTTCCGTCCTTAAAATAGCAAAAGTGAATTCAGACATGCCCTTAATGCTTTTG
The DNA here is from genome assembly GCA_903798205.1 of Danio tinwini. Taxonomy (NCBI): domain Eukaryota; kingdom Metazoa; phylum Chordata; class Actinopteri; order Cypriniformes; family Danionidae; genus Danio; species Danio tinwini. Next base: position 682,895 of record CAIGQZ010001336.1, on the reverse strand, counting down.
TGCCCTGCACTTTAGATTTTGCGCCTAGATTGTTAGGCCTTTAAAAAAAAACATGTAATCTATTACATTTGTTAAGACAAAATCCATATAACTATAATACCATAACTTTTTCTAAATGTGTATATTTCATTCTAAAATTGTTATTTTATTAAAATTGCAAAACACAAAATGAGTATTTCTACGTTTAATAGCTATAATGGTCAAATTGACTGCATGCCATTCAGTGTCCGTCCGCTACTTTTTCATGTTCCTTTAAATATGCATGTCTCTTTCGTGTGTGCACCTTCAAGGGTTATATTACAGAGAAGATAGTATTTTTTTGTTAATGACTTTATAAAATGTAACAACAGACATTCATAGTGTAATTTTTCAATCTCCGATTCAGATGTAAATATGACATGACAAATTCATTTCTGTTCAGTTCATGAACACATTGAAACCTTGTACAAATTCATACAAAAACATTTGAAAAAAATGAAGTTATTCTCTGCATCAGCAAGTAGTGTTTGCTCAAATGCCTTAACTGTAGTCCTGAGATTTTTTTGGGGAGGAATAAATATGTAACAGTACCACAAATTTAAGTATTGCAATTCTGATCCTAGCAGGTATGACCTGGTTCAATTGCATTAATAGTTTTGTGTTACTGACACGTTATTTCTTCCTAAACGAAACTTAAACAAACCTAATCAGCAAGACTTTGGCTGTTTCTCAAAATGCGTTCTTCAGCGATCCTGCATCCTTGTGTTTTTGAGTAAAGTCATCATCAACTGGCAAAGTTCAGTTCGAATACTCAAAACAGTGAGAATGGAGAACGTGTGAAAGTTCCCTGATACGTTCTCGATAACAAGGGTGCATTGATGCAGACTTGAGCGCAAAACTCGCTTTAGAAGTCATGGCAGCTGATTAAAGGAGGTGGGAAGTGCAGTATTTTTTTTTATACATTTAATATTAAATTTCAGAGATATAACTTATTTATCTCAGGAGTTTCCCTATATGAGACGGTGACAGTAAACATTACCATGAAAATCCTAATAAAGGCATAAGCACATTAAGGGTGTTTATTTGCTAAAATTCGTATCACAATCGGTTTTATTTGTATTGTGCAACGAATATTTGTAAGGCTTTTGTGTATGTTATATATATTGAAAGGGGGAAAGACAATAAATAGTTGTATGAATGCTGTAATGTTTAAATAATTTCCCAGTAAAAAAATGCGTGACGGTCATGTGATCATCAGGAAGAATGCAGCATCTCATTTCTCACAGGATGCATTCTGTGTTCTCGCGGCCTTCCGAGTTCGTTCTTCCAAGGTAACCTAGCAAGAACGGTCTACACGAGAACGCAAGTCCATTCTCTGCATTCTTGGAATTGAGAAACAGCCTTTATGTTGTTGTTGTTGTTGTTGTTGTTGTTGTTGTTGTTGTCTAAATACCTGAGGCATGAGCTGTAAATGCTCAGCCCTCTTCTGGAAAATGGTGGGAGCAGCCGTGCATTTGCATATAACATTTTTTTTGCTTTCAAACTTCACATACATGTTCTAAACACACCTGAGATTTTTACACTATTACATTTGTGTGAACATTTTGTATTTTTTTTATGTAAAATGCAGTACTATACTACTAATAATACTAATGAATACTACCTGTATTTGATTTTATAGTAGATGTTTATGAATATGATTTTGTTTCTCTTTGTGATGGCACCACAAAGAACCAAGGGCAAATTTCTATGTGTAATGTGTCTGTTGTCTTCAAAGGGATACTAAAGTCTCCTCGACCTGACGACATGGCGTATGACATCATCACAGAAGATGAAGTGAACCGCGTTCATGACAGCGACTCATCATCGTACACCACTGCTCTTTCACCAGAGACACAACAGCTGTGAGACTCCACACATGCTCACTCATGAACACACACACACACACACACACACACCTGTCTTGTTAAACGCAGCACACTGAATTCATGCCAAAGTAACAGACAAAATCAAATTAGCTCCTGCTGAGCTAAACTCTGTTTCATTATTGCATTTATTTTAATTCATCAGAGCAAATTGGACGTGAACACATGGTGCCTGTCAGTGTATCTCAATGTATAAACATAAAAGTGGATCGTGTTGGCTTTGTTTAGCCAACTGGTTCTCAGATTCTTTACTCTGTAATTAAATTTGTGTGTGAGACGAGGAATAAAATGTAAGCGCATGCATGTCTGCAGGAGCAGCAGTGATGTCACCAGCACAGAAGATTCAGACGAGCTGATTGGCTCCGTTCAGGACGCAGAGATCTGCCTGCTGAAATCTGGAGAAAGGACGTGAGTGAGACAGACATAGCTAATGATGAATCCTGATGCCCTTCTGATTTTTAAGTTTATTTGTATAGCGCTTTTCACAATAACTATCAAAGGAGTATCTTTTATATTACAATCCAAAATATTTTTGCTGCTCATTCAGACTACATATTTATTCATCCATTTTCCTTTGGCTTAGTCCTTTTATTCATCAGAGGTCACCACAGTGGAATGAACCGCAAACTATTCCAGCATATGTTTTACACAGCGGATGCCCTACCAGCCACAACCCAGCACTGAGAAACATCCATACAGACTCATTCACACGCATACACTACGGACAATTTAGCTTATTCAATTTACCTAAACTTCATATTAACATTCATTCATTTTCCTTCAGCTTAGTCCCTTTATTAATCAGGGGTCGCCACAGCGGAATGAACCG
>CAIGQZ010001336.1:640384-660162 GCA_903798205.1 Danio tinwini | reverse complement strand
CTTCACCATAAAATAAATAACTGCATTTATTTATTATACTTTTTTTATTTTCAGTTATCCTGCTTTGTCCTGCTCATTTGATTAGGTACACCTTACTAGTTTTTGGAACTGCTTTAATCCTTCGTGGCACAGATTCAACTAGGTACTGGAAATATTCCTTAGAGATTTTGCTCCATATTAACATGATAGCATCATGCAGTTGATTTGTAAGCTGCACATCCATGATGCAAGTCTCCTATTCCACCACGTCCCAAAGGTGCTCTGTTGGATTGTGATCTGGTGACTGTGGAGTCCATTTAAGCATGTCCATTGTCATGTTCAAGAAACCAGTCTGAGATGATTGACATGGCGCGTTATCCTGATGGAAGTAGCCATCAGAAGATGAATACACTTTGGTCATACAGGGATTGGTACTAATGGGCCCAAAGTGTGCCATGAAAATATCCCCCACACCATTACACCATAACCAGCTTAAAACCGTTGATATAAGGCAGGATGGATCCATGCTTTCATGTTGTTGATGCCATATTCTGACCCTACCATCCGACTCTTGCAGCAGAAATCGAGACTCATCCGACCAGGCAACGTTTTTCTAATTTTCTATTGTCCAATTTTTATGAACCTGTGCGAATTGTAGCCTCAGTTTCCTGTTCTTAGCTGACAGGAGTGGCACCTGGTGTGGTCTTCTGCTGCTGTAGCCCATCCGCCTCAAGGTTGGACGTGTTGTGCGTTCAGAGATGCTCTTCTCCATTCCATTGCCTAAATGCATTGAGTTGCTGCCATGTGATTGGCAAGTTTGCCAATTGATTAGAAATTTGCGTTAAGGAGCAGTTGGACAGGTGTACCTAATAAAGTGGCCAGTCAGTGTATATCTTTTACTAAAGGTTCTTTGAACGTGGATATTTTCTACTAAAATTAGTAAACTTTTTATTCTCTGCGCTTTAATAGTGTGTTTTGTAGTTTCCATTTTTTTCAACATTTTTTTCATGATTTTTATATAAGAAATGAGAGTATTGATTCTTTCCTAAGCTGACAGCGTTGAATAGGTTTTGTTGTGGTTGTGTGGTCATGTTTTTTTTGGCATCTCCTGTTCCTTTGATCCATCATGTCTCCTGCCGAGATTTCCGGAGTATTAATGGGTGTTTCAGAGATGTCATATTTCTTCTGTAATGATAGATCAGTGGACTAACCTCATGAGAAGAAACATTTTCAAGTGTACATTGGGAAACCTACTGGTGATTTGCAGTAAAAAGCCAAAAAATACCTGTATTACCTTCGGTAAGTAAAACAGAATATTAAGTTGTCTCCTGTTAAAAAAATAATAGGAAATATTCATTCATTAATTGATTGATTCATTTTTTGAGCTTCTGTTTTTCTGCTTTTCATTCTTGGCTCATTTAGCTTTCCAATTGATAGCCTTTTTATCTGTTTCCATGACAACATGCCGTAGCTCAAAACCTCTCAATAAAACGTCTAAATATGAGCAGTGTTTGAGAGACAGCTCTTTAGTCCATCTGTGTTACAGTAGCAGGCAGCCGACAGTATGAATCAGAAAATATTATTATTGGTATAATATTAATAATAATAGCTAGAGTTACTTTAAATAAACCCATTGCCAGCCAATAATATGAAATATTTATGTGCAACTCCATTTCATGATGCGACTTAAATCCATAGCATGTTAAAACCCACTCAGAACATCAACATAACGCCCCATTGAGAACACGTAAATGCTTAACAATGCATTAAAACCCTCTCAGAACATTGTAACAACAACATGGCAACACCTTGCAATGAAAACAAGCAACTACATAGCAAAAACCTCTAAGAACACGATGGCAACCCCATACAAACACCACCGCAACCAGAAAAAAAATCTATTGCAATGCCTTAATGTGCTAAACCTCTCTTAAAACATCTTAATAACAACATGACAACACACTGGCGATGAAACAAGCAACTACACGGTAAAAAACACCAAGAACACCTTAGCAATCACATCAGAATATGTTATCGGAATAATATTGATAATAATAGCTAGAGTTGCTTTAAATAAACCCATTACCAGCCAGAAGTATTAAATATTTATGTGCAACTCATCTCATGATGCATCTTAAATCCAAAGCATGTTAAAACCCACTCAGGACATCTTAGCAACAACATAACGTCCCATTGAAAACACGTAAATGCTTAACAATGCATTAAAACCCTCTCAGAACATTGTAATAACAACATGGCAACACCTAGCAATAAAAACAAGCAACTACATAGCAAAAACCTCTAAGAACACCTTTCCTTAGCAACCCCATACTAACATTGAAATCAGAAAAGCTCTATAGCAATGCCTTAACAATGTGTTAAACCTCTCTTAGAACATCTTAACAACAACATGACAACACACTGATGATAAAAACAAGCAACTACACAGTAAAAAACACCAAGAACACCTTAGCAATCACATCAGAAAATATTATTATTGGAATAATATTGATAACAATAGCTAGCGTTCCTTTAAATATACCCATTACCAGCCAATAATATTAAATATTCATGTGTTATTCATCACATGCTGCATCTTAAATCCATAGCATGTTAAACCCTTTTAGAACATCTTAGCAACAACATAATGTCTCATTGAGAACACGTAAATGCTTAACAATGCATTAAAACCCTCTCAGAACATTGTAACAACAACATGGCAACACCTTGTAATGAAAACAGGCAACTACATAGCAAAAACCTCTAAGAACACCTTGGCAACCCCATACAAACACCACCGCAACCAGAAAAAAACTCTATTGCAATGCCTTAACAATGTGCTAAACCTCTCTTAAAACATCTTAATAACAACATGACAACACACTGGTGATGAAAACAAGCAACTACACAGTAAAAAACACCAAGAACACCTTAGCAATCACATCAGAATATGTTATTAGAATAATATTGATAATAATAACTAGAGTTGCTTTAAATAAAACCTATTACCAGCCAGAAGTATTAAATATTTATGTGCAACTCATCTCATGATGCATCTTAAATCCATAGCATGTTAAAACCCACTCAGAATATCTTAGCAACAACATAATGCCCAATGAGAACACTCATGCAACTACATAACCACAAAGTAAAAACCCATTAGAACACCTTAGAAACTGCACACCATTACCCTGGCAACTAGCAACACAAAAGCAACAACATAGCAATATATTAACCCACTCAAAATGCTGTAGATACTACACAACAGCAAATCGGACACCACAATCACCCTATCAGCAGCATAGCACTCACCAAAATACTTTTTGAACATCTTAGCAACCATATAACAACACGTTAACAACCTAAATTCTCTGGTATAGTACTAAAAGCAATCCTAGAAACTCTATAAGCAACACACTTGCAACCAAATGCACCCAACCAATCTGCATATAACAGAACAACTTAGCAACAATATGACAACGCATTTATATTCAGGGGACTGCATGCAATTACGGAAAACACTAATGCCATAGTAACCTCATATAGAAACACTCCAGAAACCAGTTAACCCCCAGCAATGGCTTAAGAATGTGCTATAACCCTCTCATTACATCCTACCAATAACCTGACAACACCCTGACAATAGCAAAAAGCAACTACTGCACATACCGAAGCAAAAAAACTATTACGAATACCTTAACAACCATATAGAAACACCCTAGAAACAGCTTAAAATGAACTCAGAACATCTTAGCCACAATATAAAAACACCTTGATACTGAGAACACCCTAACAACCACAAGTGCACTACATAAACCACTGACCCTGCTCTAGCATTTGCATACAAGCAGTTAGAAACCACTAAGAACCCTTTAGCAACCACAAAAACCCTATGGCTTAGCAATGTGTTAAACCGTCTCAAAACATTTTAGTAACAACATGAGAGCACCCTGATATTGAAAATAAGCAACAACAAACAGGGTAGCAACACCCTAGCAGCAGCATAAATTGTGTTTAAAAACTATCCCAGAATATCTTAGAAACTACTGGTGATATCTACTGCAAGGAAACATCCTGCCAGTAGTAAATGTTTAAAACCCCCTCAACCAACAGAGACAACCCCCTGACAAGTATGTGCTCTAGCATAAGAACACCTTAGCAACCACATTCAAGCACCCTAGCAACCATTGATATCGTAGCAATGTCTAAACAATGTGTTAAAATCCTTTTAGAACATCTTAGCAACAACTTGATAACACCCTGACGATGAAAACAAGAAACTACATAGAAACATTCTATGGCAACAGCTTAAAATGTATTACAAATCTTACTCAGAATGTCTTAGCAACAACATGAAAACACCTTGATGCTCAGAGCACTTTAACAAGTACATGCAACTGCACATAACTTAGCAACTGCACAGAAACACCCTACCAATAGCCTATGTTTTAACCCCCCCACCCCCGAACAACGTAAAAGCCACATGACAACACCCTTATGATAAGATGCACAAACATCTACACACCAGAAGTTAATAACCACTAAGAACATCTTAGCAATCACATACAAACACCCTAGCAACCATAAAACCCTAGAAATGGTTTAACGGCCCATTTAAACCCTCTCAGAACATTGTAGCAACAACATCTGGCAATGAAAACAAGCAACTACTGTACAAAGCAAAAATCTCTAAGAGCACCTTAGCAACCCCTATACAAACACCATAGCAACCAGAAAAACTCTATAGCAGTGGCTTAACAGTGTGTTAAACTTCTAACAACTTAGTAATCACATACAAACACCCTAGCAACCATAAAACACTAACAATGGTTTAACAGCAATAAAACCCACATTGTAGCAACAACAAGGCAACATCTGGTGATGAAAACAAACAACTTACAAGAACACCTTAGCAACCCCATACAAACACCATAGAAACCAGAAAGACTTATATAGCAATGCCTTAACAATGTGTTAAACCCAGGGTTTAATTTGTGCCGGAACATGCCGGATCCGGAACCTCTGAAATCTGATCCGGCACCTCATTTTACCAATCCCTCTCCTCAACCGCCCTCCTCCCTCTTCCGCTGTTCACTTTCAGTTTCTTCTGCGACTCCCCAACTCTCTTCACTTTTGTCTGTGACATCCCCGCCCCACTCACTTTCGTCTTTTCATCCGTGACACCCCTCCGCCATTTACCACACCAACCAAACAGTCTCCACTATTGTGCGCGACACCTCTCCATCCTCAGGTAACATGCCAGATCTGTTAACCCGATCTGTTCCGGGACCTCACAATTCACAAATTACGCACTGGTTAAGAACCTGTCAGAACATAGTAACAACAACATGACAACACCTGATGATGAAAACAAGCAGAAATCACCAAGAACACCTTAGCAATCACAAACAAACATTCTAGCAAGCATAAAACCCTAGCAATGGCATTACAATGCAATAAAACCCCCTCTGAACATTGTAGCAACAAAATGGCAACATCAGGTGATGAAAACAAGCAACTACATAGCAAAAACCTCTGAGAACATATAGCAACCCCATATAAACAAAATAGCAACCAGAAAGCCCTATTGCAATAACTTAAAGCTCTCTCAGAACATTATAACAACAACATGGCAAGACCTGACAATGAAAACAACTAGTTGATATAAACCCACTCAGAACACCTAGCAACACCAAGACAACATCCTAGCAACCAGAAACACCTTAGTGATGGCAAAGCAATAAATGAAAGCAAACTCAGAACATCTGACATAAAAAAACACTTTAGCAAAAGAATAAAATGTCTTTAGCCTGGTTTATACTTCTGCGTCAAGTGATCGGCGTGACCCATGGCGCAAGCCTCGTGCGTAGCTGTGCATTTATACTTCTGCACGCTGTTTCTGATTCTCTGCAGTACACGTCCAAAACACTAGCTGGCAGTAGGTGTTTGTTTCTCTGTGTCGAGTTTCTTCGCTGGTGTTTTGTTTTTTCTGAACACTTCTTAATGTACAAATGGCTCAAATTTGCTCATTCTGAGGTGGGAACCGGCGGACGTGCAACAACTTTAATCATAAGGTAAACACAAAACAACAGTCTCCATCCAGAACTCCTTCACAGGACTCTGCACTTGTAAACACTCGCTGCATCGGGAGGGTGTCTCTCACCTCCGCCCACACTCGTCAGCGCTACCAAGCCGACCAATCACAGAGCTTGCGCTACGCGTACGAGTTACATTTTGAGAGGCGTGCATCAACGTCGCCAACGGCTATGGCGAGGGGCTATGCGTCCACGCATAGGCTGCACCGTAGCATACGCGTGCGCTTGACGCAGAAGTATAAATCAGCCTTAAGCAACTACATAAATACACCTTGATGCTAAAAACACTTTAACAAATACATGCAACTAAACATCCTAGCAACCAGAAAATCCACTCAGAAAATATATAAAAACCCATCTACCGCACATAAACACCATAACAATACCTACCACGTGCAAACATCTTAGCAACCATAACAACCCTCTCAGAACATTGCACCAACAACATGGCAAGGCCTGGCATTGAAAACAAACAACTGCATAGCAAAAAACACCTACAAACACTCTAGCAACCATAAAACTCTAGCAATGGCTGAACAATGTATTAACCCGTTAAGAACGCCTTAGCAATCACATGCAAACACCCTAACAACCACAAAACACTAACAATGGTTTAACAACATTAAAACCCTCTCAGAACATTGAAGCAACAACATGGCAGCATCAGTTGATGAAAACAAGCAACTACATAGCAGAAACCTATAAGAACACCTTAGCAACCCCATTCAAAAACCATAGAAACCAGGAAAACTCTATAACAGTGGCGTAACAATGTAATAAAACCCTCTCAGAACATTGTAGCAACAACATGGCAGCATCAGGTGATGAAAACAAGCAACTACATAGCAAAAGCCTCTAAGAACATTTATAGCAACCCCATATAAACAAAATAGCAACCAGAAAACCCCACTACAATAGCTTAAAGCTCTCTCAGAACATTATAACAACAACATGGCAAGAACCGACAATGAAAACAAGCAATTGCATAACACACCCTAGCAACAGCTTGAAATTAGTTAAAAATGAACTCAGAATATCTTAGTAACAACATGACCTGGCAATGAAAACAAGCTACTACAAAAGCAAAAAAACCTTAGACAACATGTAGAAATACCAACAGCTTGTTGATATAAACCCACTCAGAACACCTAGCAACACCAAGACAACATCCTAGCAACCAGAAATACCTTAGAAGCAACTAGAAAGCAATAAAAAACACCAAGAGCACATTAGTAGCAACCATGTAGAAATACCAAAACCTTGTTTAAACCCACTCAGAACACATAGCAACACCATTACAACATCCTAGCAGCCAGAAACACCTTAATGATGGTAAAGAAATGAATGAAAACAAATTTGAAAACATACTGCTCAAAAAAGGGAACACTTAAACAACACAATGTGACTCTAAGGCCCGATCCCAGTTGTACCTTTTAGCCCTTACCCCTACCCCTTGTTTTGCATGTTCACGTGAATGGGTAGGGGTGTCCCAATTGTCTTTATCTTGAAGGCGTAGGACTAAGGGGAAGGGCTAGATAGCCCTCGAAAGAGAGATTTTTCAGGACCACACTCGAAACCAAGGAGTAAGAAAATACCAGAATACACCAGCCACAACGGCTGCGTAGCTGCACCCAGAAGTCAGGAGATGCACAAATTTGTATTTTTTGTCATTATTATGAATTTTTACAACAAACAAACATGTGTTTTAATACATTCATAACTGCGTTTGTGTTTTACTATCATGGTTTAACCAAAACTGCTACATTTATCTATCTATAATCCATAATTATAACTCCTGTACAGCAGTCCCACAACATTCTGACACTCGATGACACTCAAATACCCTGTCAGAAAAGTCTAGTAGCAGAGAATGAGCTTTTAACAGTGTCTGGTACAGAATGTTAATGTTGTTTTTGTGTGTTTACATTGATAAAAATGGCCAGGGTGTAAATGCACAGTATAGTTACGAGATTATTGCCACATTATATTATGACAACATGATATTGTTGCCTTCAGTGATTTCCTGAAGATAAATACCAAAAAATAAACTGAAATAACTACAGCCGTCGCGATCAGCTGGTCTTATTTGAAGAAAGAGCTCACGATGACATATGATGACGTGTGCAGGTGCTGTAGTGCTGTCCTAATTCTTAGGGGTACATTTTGAAGCCCTTTCCCTTCACACTCTGATTGAAGGGCCATGGGAAAGGGGAAGGGGTGCAAAAATAGAATTGGGATTGAGCCTATGTGTTCCCTTTATTTTTTTGAGCAATATATAGTGAAACATGTTAGTTCATTGCAATATACTTTTAGGGCCCTATCATACACTTGCAATCAAGCGCAAAACGTGTTTGGCGCGATTTGTTGCTATTTTCAGACCAGCGCAACCCTAGTTTTTACGTTTTGCGGCACATTGTTTAAATAGCAAATCAATTTGTCCCACTTTGTGGACTCATGGGCATGCTGGTCTACAATAGAGGTGTGTTAAAGCACATTGTTGGCACGTTGCTATATTGAGGAACTGAAATAGACTGTGCAATTGATCAACTGAGAGCTGGTCTAGAGTCCAGCACAGAGTGTGTTAGTTATGCGCCTATGCGGGTTCAATCGCTTACACATTGCCTAATACACACAGGATGTACAGCAGTACACAAATATCTCTACATATGAAAAAAATCAGAATTAAAATGTTACAAAATTATCTACTACATAAATATAAAAACCACTGCCTCAATGCCTTCTCATTCATGACTGTTTGCATTAATATAATGTTATTATTATTATTATTAGTAGTAGTAGTAGTAGTAGTAGTATATGCATATTTATATTTGTTTTAATAAAAACAAGTTTAGATTTGTCCACCTGTTGAGTTTTGGAGACGTCTGCGAGACCATAAGTGGCATAAAAATAGAACGTGTGTTTGAATATAACTCAGTTTTTTGACCACACTTCGTTATTATTGTTCATTTATTTAATTGCTGGAAATTAGAACTGAATTTCGAAATAGTTTTGAAACAAATCTTTGTGCTTAACAAACAAAATTAAATATGTAGGCTAATGGATGTCTTCAGTGAAGTGAGTAAAACACTGTTTCCTTATTCATGAAAGTAAAAGAGTAAAGAGTAAAAGTAAAGAGGCCGAATGGAGGAGGCTGGTTTTTTATCCTCGCGCTGCAGATGGTCTGTTTAACTATTTTCTCGCTGGTGAAACACTTTCCACTTACAGCTTTTCACTTACAAATTCTGCCATGTAAATAGCAAATGCACCATAGCATGACACAACTGACTTTTAAAGGGAATAGGAGGTTTAATGCACGTTATGCTCAAAACACACCCAGAACCAGGCCCACACGGAATCTGCGCCACGCAGAATTCCACAGATTTTTTTTCGCAGATTTCCGCAGACTTTTAGCCCATCATTAATTCTGTTTATTTACTTGAGTAAATGTGTGTAAATCTATATTTATTCAGTTTTTTTTATTAATTACAGTAATATTATTGACTAATATAAAAATGTCCATCTGATTTATGTACAATATAGTTTGTACAGTAATATTTTCTGTCTTTAAATAGATATATTATATGAGAGACTTGCTTTGTTTACCAAATAAAGTGAATCTAATTGGATTTGCATTTTAAACATTAAATAAAAGTTAAAAAGATATAATTTTTTATTTCACATATTAAGGTTTTCGTTATGATACTCCCAAAATAATTCTGCAGAAATCCGCAGATTTTTACCAAACTTCTCCGCAGGAATTACAAAAGCTGTCTGCAGATTCCGTCTGGCCCTAACCATAACTCATTAAGAGAATAAGCACAACACAGTTAGACCATGCGCCATGGCGCAAACCGTATTTTTCTATCCTTATAATAGCAAAAGTGGATTCGGACATACCCTGAATGCTTTTGCGCCTTTTGTCCTTTTGACTATGCCTAGATTGATCAAATAGAGCCCATAGTGTTGAATACTATTATTCATTAGCTTACAGTCAAAGAGATTCAGTCATAGCATACAGTTTTATGAGCCACACAATATCACAGAAAGACTGTTGAGTGTCCGCTGAAGACAGAGCGATAAATTAGATTTGCTCACACACTGAGGTTGTGGCCCACCGCATGTACTGCCATGTAGCAGGTTATTCAGACACGCCCGCGTGACAGTACGCATGATATCATGTGTCACTTCACAGGCGAGATGTTCTCACAGGCCAGAAGGACTCGGTTTACTTGGAATTTTAATCAGGCCATGCGTAGGCTGCCATACTTACGGATCCTTCAGACTCCCGTGATTACGACCATCACTGAGAGCTTTTTTCTTTTTTTCCCAAGCGCAGAATAAATGGCTCTGTAATTACAATATATCGCTGCAGGCTCTGGGACGGACATGCTCTCCAGCACAGGTTTCCATGGATACTCCGGCTGTTCTGGAACCTTTCTAATGCAAGTCATTGACTTCCATTAGACAGCAGAGTCAGCCAGCGAGAGCATGCTTCAGCTGCTGCTCCCAGTGTACATAACTGGACATCCAAACATACATCACCCGCTTTAAGTTAGAGGCAATCATGAAACTAATCTTGATCTATGCAGCCGGCGTTAAACGGCTAATTGAATGGCATTTTTAAAATGGACGTACAGTTGAAGTCAGAATTACTAGCCATCCTGAATTATTAGCCCCTCTGTATAAATTTTTCCCAATTTCTGTTTATTTGAGAGATTTTTTTCGATACAATTTCTAAAGATAATAGTTTTAATAACTCATTTCTAATAACTGATTTATTTTATCTTTGCTATGATGACAGTAAATAATATTTTACTAGATATTTTTCATGATACTAGTATTTAAATTAAAGTGACATTTAAAGGTTAATTAGGCAATTTAGGGTAATTAGTCATTGTTTAATGATGGTTCTTTAGACTATGGAAAAATATATACTAATTAAGATAAAAATAATATATTATATTATTAATAATATATTATATTAAGAGGGGTAATCATATTGACATTAAATGGTTTAAAAAATTAAAACTGCGTTTATTCTAGCTGAAATAAAACAATTAAGACTTTCTCCAGAAGAAAAAATATTATAGAAAATACTGTGAAAAATTCCTTGCTCTGTTAATCATTATTTGGGAAATATTTGAAATAAAATCAGAGGAGGGCAAATAATTTTGACTTCAACACACTACCTGACAAGTCTTGTCGCCTATCCAAATTTTAAGAACAACAAATAATAGCTTGACTTCTAGTTGATCATTTGGTATCAGAAATGGCTTATATGAAAGGCAAAGGCCTCTAGATTATGCTAATTTTAGCAAAATAAAATATGAACATGCCTTAATGATTTAATTACGACAGTAAGGTCTGACTTTGTTTAGACAAAAGTCTTGTCACTTAACAGTAATAATGTCCAGTATAGAATATAAAGTCATGGTGCAGTGGAAAAAGAGTTAATATTGTGTCTGACTCCCATGAGCTTGAAGGACTGTACCCATACATCTCTGCAATGACTCAAATAACTTAATAATTAAGTCATCTGGAATGGCAAAGAAACCTTTCTTGCAAGACTCCCAGAGTTCATCAAGATTCTTTGGATTCACCTTCAATGCCTCCTCCTTCATCTTACCCTAGACATGCTCAATAATGTTCATTTCTGTTGACTGGGCTGGCCAATCCTTGAGCACCTTGACCTTCTTTGCTTTCAGGAACTTTGATGTGGAAGCTGGAGCATGAGAAGGATTTGCCCTCTCCTGTGGTCTGTAATGTAATGGGCAGCACAAATGTCTTGTTACTGTACCTCAGGCTGTTGATGTTGCCATCCACTCTGCAGATCTCTCGCACGGCCCCATACTGAATGTAACCCCAAATCATGATTTTTCATTCACCAAACTTAAGTGATTTCTGTGAGAATCTTGGATCCGTGCATGTTCCAATAGGTCTATTGCAATCTTAAATTATGCATTTTCTAGAGAAAAGTAAAAAATTTTGGTTTTGGAAATAATGAGTTAATATTAAGTAGGCTTTTCCTTAAAACAGGCAAAATAATCTGCTATGTGGTAAGCAAAATAATCTCGTTTTTGATATAAAATACCCCAATGGAAAATAAGAAAACACTATATTTGACTTCTTATTTATGAAAACAGAACTTTTTTTTTTACTTTTCTAAAAAATGCTTCTTGATTTATCCTAAATAAGAGGTTTTTAACCTACACTGTAAACAATATGTGTAAATTAGCATTTTTCCTTTCGCCAGTAACTTACTGTTAGTCATTGACAGCAAAAATACTGTACAGTATTTACATGTACAGCACCATTTATCTTGCTGTATATGTATTTACAGTTTTGTATATTTTTAATGTTAAATACACAGTAATATTCAAAATGCAACTTTAAAATACAGTAACATACTGCATAACTGTCCTACAGTAAAATACCGTTCATATTACAGTTTAGTTTGCCAGTAGGTTACTGTAAATAAATTACAGCAAAAATACTGTATTTATATTTACAGCAACATTTACCTTGTTGTGTATTTGTATACAGTATTGTATATATTTGCTGTAAAATATAGAGCATTTTTCACAATAAACAAAAATACAGTAATATACTGCATAACTGTCCTACAGTAAAATTCAGTTTATAATACGGTTAAATGCTGTGTATTTCTAAAATAAAAAATAAAACTGTTAACAGTGTATACAAACAGTTCATAATACAGTATGTTTTAGTATTAATCAACAAAGTGTTTTAAATACTCCCATTTAAGGTAAATTACTGTAGTATTTTTTATGTGGGGTTGTGTATTGCATACTACTTTGCAAATAGTTTTCCAATCATGATTTTTCACCAGTAAATAAAAGTAGGTATGATGAAGACAAGTACTAAATTCTAAACAATTAAATACTACTGTTTACGGTAAATTACTGTAGTATTGTTTTTCACATGAGGTTGCGTATTGCGTGCTACTACACAAATAGTTTCCAATCATAATTTTTCACCAGTAAATAAATGTGGTGATGGTGAGCACTAGTCCTCCATTCTGAACATTTTAAATGCTACTATTTACGGTAAATTACCGTAGTAGTATTTTTTCACATGGGGTTGCATATTGCATACTACTACACAAATAGTTTCCAACCATGATTTTCTACCATTAAATAAGTGTGGTGATGGTGAACACTAGTACTCCATTCTGAACATTTAAATACTACTGTTTACGGTAAATTACTGTAGTATTTTTTTTTTTTTATATGGAGTTGCATATCATAAACTACTTTACAATCAGTTTCCGATCATGATTTTTCACCAGTAAATAAATGTGGTAATAGTGAGCACTAGTCCTCCATTCTGAACATTTAAAATACTACTATTTACGGTAAATTACTGCAGTATTGTTTTTTTTTTTACATGGAGTTGCATATCATAAACTACTTTACAATCAGTTTCCGATCATGATTTTTCATTAGTAAATAAATGTGGTTATGGTGAGCACTAGCCTTTAGTTCTGAACATTTAGATACTACTATTTACGGTAAACTACTGTAGTATTATTTTTTACATGGTGCTGCATATTTCATACTGCTTCACAAATAGATTCCAATCATGATTTTTCACCAGAAAACAAGTGTGGTGATGGTGAACACTAGTCCTCTATTCTGAACAATTAAATATTACCATTTATGGTAAATTACTGTAGTATTTTTTTCACATGGTGTTGCATATTTCATATTACTTCACAAAGAGTTTTAAATCATAATTTTTTACCAGTAAATATATGTGATGATGTAAACACTAGTACTCCATTCTGAACATTTAAATTCTACTATTTATGGTAAAATACTGTAGTATTTTTTTTTCATATGGGGTTGCATATTGCATATTACTTTACAAACAGTTTCCCATCATAAATTTTCACCGCTAACTAAATGTGGTGGTGAACACTAGTCCTCTATTCTGAACATTTTAATGAGTCTAACTTTGAGGTTTCGCCTCTGCACTCCTACATTCAATTAGTATCACAGGTGCATCTCTCTTCACTTGCTCTCACTAGAGTTAAAATACCTAATTGAGAAATTACCGTAGACATTAACCCTGTTAATTACTGGGATTTAAACCTTGCAGATGCAGCAGACGTTATAATCATTTCATTTGTCAGACATACTGACTTAAGAGGAGCGCCGTTTTACTTTCTCCCAACACAGCCACCAGTTTTTAATGCGCTGTGATGCAGCAGATATCTCTTCTTTTTTTATGTTTGATTGTGATTGCAGGAGTTTACCAACTCGTCTTGGATGAATGTGGAGGTGGATGTGCTCTGGCTTTCTCAAAGGCTTTAATTTTCATCTGTGCTGAAGATTGAAATCCAAAAGAGGATCATAGAGAAAGCGTGTAAAGTGGGTCATGTTGGTAAGTGTAGTCTGTGTGATATTATAAACAGGTCAGATCTTTGGAAGCCAGCAGAAAATGTAAGAAATTGGACACAGCTTTTTTGGTTTAATTATGTCTAATAGGGATGCTCGCAAAAAAATTTAATATGTGATATTGTTGTTGAGTATTGCGATTTTGATATTTCTTGCGCTATAACATTTCCCCACAAAATCATTATTTTTATTATTAGTTCTGTGTTTAAGTCATGTATTTATGTAATGATATCAAAAAAAATTCTGATCTAATCCTAATTCAGACTAGAAAACTGTGTCAAGGTGCAAACATTTGATCTTTGAAACACTATGAATGAGTGAAAACATCAGCAGATTTTCAGAATCTGATTGGTTGTTGTCATTTTCCCAACCCAGGCTCATTCTGAAATTGTACCAATATATAATTTTCTGGAGAGCGCCAAATACATCCCTAAAGCTACAGGTTTTTTTTTTTGCAGTTTTTTTTTTCCGCAAATCCACCAGAGGCCACTGTGTACGCTTTTTCAGATCTCAAAATTCTCTTACGAGTGCCATTCGCACCTGCTGTTCTCGAGTAAATCCACTAGAGGTCGACTGACTGGTTGACCGATCAACTGACCCACCCTCCTCCTCCTCTAAACCCAACCAATAGTGTTTTAAAAAGCACAGATTGACCCTCCAACCCACTTCCCTAAACCCAATCGACAGTTTTCAAAAGCAATCCATGAAAAGAAAAGCCCTCGCCTGATTTTTACCACGTTTTCAGATTTTACCACATTCTCACTTTGTTATTTACTTGTTTATTGTATTTTTTGCTTCTCTTTTTGTCTTACCTGCTTTCTGGAACTGTTGTTTGCCAGACTCAAACCCCATCAAAGCGGTCAGCTGGTAAGTGCAAAAAGGAACGGGGTCATACCGCCCCGAGCTGTCTTTTTAAAAACAAAATGCAGCCATATGTACTTCTGGGTACATAATTCAAGATCTCCAGAAATGTATATAGGACTACGTTTTCAGAATGAGCCTATGTTGCAACATGAAGGATGATTTCAGAGTGGTGCTCTCCAAAATAAACTAAGAAGGGAATTTTTTTTGTTCCAAAACATTGTGCTCACCCATCTCTTTAGGTGAATGTTCAAATTAAACAAATGAATACATTACTATAAAGAATTATATGGTTAAACTGGTGCAGTTTTTGTGCTGTCAATATGCTCATATTTATATAGACCTGGTGTGCACCATTGCGTGCAACATATGTAGATTTATAAACACCTCCCGAAATGGGAGTGTGGGAGTAACAACTCACAAGTCACTGGAATTGTTATTTTGGGAGTCGTGGGCTGAAATTTTTTTTTGGTTTAGACCACCCTAACCTGACCCATATTCCACCTCAATAGCTATATTTTCAGCAACCTATTTTTATGCGCATTTTGGATATTCTTATAAAAAAACGGTTGATGGAAATGGCAAGATATGCATACGTTTTGAAAATGTGCATAAAAAAATGCGCATAACTGAGTAGGATAAACTTTTTATCCAATAAGAAAAGATGTGCATTAACTGTGATGGAAACACTTACCGAACACATTTCAGTATGTGCATTAAAGCAGGAATTTTGTTTTCTTTGACTCGTTGGATGGAAACGCCGCTTTATTCATACGTCTTTTATGCGATATTCCTGTTTTGCGCATAAATATAATTTGCATCTTTGGTTGGAAACATAGTTACTAACACCTTTGTGCAATACAATATGAACAAAATAAGTATTTTGCACTACTTTTTTTAATGCAAGTGTATATTAGTTAAGCCAACTTAATATAATGTGGGGCTGCTGAGCTCATGAACAAAATGTGTGAGAGCTTATATTCTCCAGTAATGTAAATATTAAATATCCTATACCTTATATGTACCCTAGCAAGTATAACAACACATTTATAACATTTTAATGACTTCTAAGTTGTGATGGGTTTTAAAAAAAGCTTTTATGATGGAATATGCCAATTGATGAACAAAATTACAATAAAAAAGTCAAATGCTTCATTTTCTCGATTGCTTTTAAAAACTGTCAGTTGGGTTTAGGGAAGTGGGTGGGCTGGTCAATCTGTGCTTTTGAAAACGCTATTGATTGGGTTTAGGGAAGGAGAAGGGTGGGTCAATCGATCGGTCATTCAGTCAGTCGATCGACAGCAGCCTCTGGTGGATTTACACGAGAACAACAGGCACGAATGGCACTCGCGAGATAAATTTGAGATCTCAAAAAGCATACACAGCGGCCTCTGGTGGATTTGTGAAAACAAAAACTGCAAAAAAAAAAAAACTAGCTCCTGGGACATATTTGGTGCTCTCCAGTAATGTATATAGCGATACAAATTCAGAATGAGCCTGGGTTGCCATGTTCAGTCATGAACTGTATTTAATTTTAATGTCAGAATAATTGAACATAGTGCTGTATAATCACTCCACAGTTGCTGTGTTGTTAATCTAACATATATAGAGGTCACAGAATGGTGCTTCGGTTCAGTAACTTAGTTCAGTAATGTTGAAGGCGTCTTGTTAATAATGAAAAACTATTTTGATCTACAGCGTGATTCAGTTAAATGTTGATTCATTTCATCAGGTAGTTGTTGTTGATTCATAGTAATCACTAAGGATTTGTTAACTTAATGATATTGGTAAAAATGACTTGACATTTAAACGTCTGAAAACAGGAATAATTGGAATGTTTGAAGGTAAGTGTTTGCAAACAATATATTGACTAAATTTTAACAAATTAAATTAAATAATCTTCAACTTCTTTCTTAAAATTTAGCCCATATCAATTGTTTACAACCACTTGCCTTCAAAAAAACGGAGCAAAACCAATGAATATTTTTTTTAGTGTAAGAGTGACTCTTGCCTTAGCACTGAAGAATTTAAAGTAAAAGCACTGCAGGGATTGCCCTGGGAATCTAATGGGACGGAGAGCATGTTTTGGATGAAGCGTCTGAATCTCTTCACAGTTTGTCAGTTTTGAGACTCCTCACACCGATCGACTCCTCAGCTCTGCTCTCCGCCAGTCATCATTACTGGATGTCTGAATGTGACGCCGAGGACAAAAGAGTTTGTGCAGTCAAGAACAGCATGTCCTCTTTTACGCTGATTTTCAGTCATGTCTCCGTTTTCTGTTTTGACATTCAGGAACATTATGTTCATGTTTTACCGCCAAAGACCTCTTGTTAATTTTTTTCTCCGTACACTAATGGTCATTCAGGATCATTTATGTTGACGTGGGTTAGAAAGTAATGATCTGGCAACCATTCACAACACCCTAGTAACCAAAATTTAACACCTCAGTGCCGTTTCTTGTACAGACAAGAAACTCATTTTATTTGATACATCAAGAATCAATTTCTTTTCTAACATGGCAAGAGAAGATGGCTTTTCAAATGTTGCAGAGCTTTTTTTTTTATGTAAAATGGTCACTTGTTCTTAAAGAGCCTCTATTATGGGTTTTTGAAAATGACCTTCCATGTAGTGTGTAACAGCTCTTAGTGAAGTGAAATATCCAGCTAAAGCTTAAATCTGAAAGTGGACAGTTTTTAAAACTATTGATTTATCTATAAAAGAGTCGACTCATAGTGGTTTAAATGAATCGTCTTGATAACAAATCTTCAGCCGTTTCGGCGTGACGTTGTTCTGAAACATAATGGTTGCGCGCGCAGACCTGACAAAATTCAAACCTGCGGCCCCGCCCACTAACACAGCAGCAAGACGCTCATGAAGACGCTGTGTTTACCTGGATATTACTAAAGGTGTGAGGGAAAGGAGTAGTTCAGAAATCTGCACGTTTACAATGGGCGATCTATCACTACACAGCTCATGCATTAGTTTCTGCCTCCATCTTGTAATGGGCAGACAAGACACCAGGGGTGCAGACAAAATAAGGACAAATTATTAGGTACACCGGCAGGCTGCTGAACGCTGAGTGAGCAGCACTGAAAAGGCTTGCGAATGGAGAGCGGGAGCCCGCAGAGATAGCTTGTCAGAGGACAGAGGATTCTACAACCTCCCGGCTGGGGATGTGATCATTTAGAAAAGCAGAGTACAGGTAAGCACTTAGAACATATAGCAGTTCACGGACGAGGTGCCACAGCAATGATTGCAAATAGAAATGATCTACATGTTTTGTTTCTAGTAACCGCGTGTACTGTATCAGGTTAACTCTTTATATTCTCATATCGCGTCTAATGCAACGTTGTAAATGTGACGCGTGCTGCTTTGTTTACAGTGAATTCAAGTTTGGTGAATTTAAATGCTTTCGTGATCTCGTTCCACTGCCGTTTGTCGTTGCTATGGCCACCGTTAGCTGATCCTGCACACGTGCAGCGGTCAAGGTTCAGAATAGTTCAGCTTTACTTAACAAGTGCAATATGCTAGTGTTTAACTGCACTGCTTTCGGCACTGAGGTGTCTGAATAACACGGTTGAGAACCGGGTACTGTTTACTGTGGTGTTAGTAAGTTTACTTTGAAGTTTCAGGTGTCCGCTGCGATCAGATCCTATACCAAAGTTGGCGACCCTCGGGTTTGATAAATCACGCTGGGCATTTTACTGTCTCGCGCTGAACGCTGTCGATCAATGGCAACAGGCTGTCATCGACCCAATCAGCACAGATTAGCTTCGCGCTAAGCAGGGGTTTAGGAACAAATGAATCACTGAACGATTCATATGGTAGTCGCTGGGATAATTAGGTAAAAATAAATGCATATTGGCGACACAGTGGCGCAGTAGGTAGTGCTGTCGCCTCACAGCAAGAACGTCGCTGGGACGCAGGTTCGAACCTCAGCTGGGCTGGGTCAGTTGGCGTTTCTGTGTGAAGTTTGCATGTTCTCCCTGCGTTCGCGTGGGTTTCCCCCACAGTCCAAACACATGCAGTACAGGTAAATTGGGTAAGCTAAATTGTCCGTAGTGTATGAGTGGGAATGAATGTGTGGATGTTTCCCAGAGATGGGTTGCGGCTGGAAGGGCATCCGCTGCGTAAAATCGTGCTGGATAAGTTGGCGGTTCATTCCGCTGTGGCGACCAAAGAATTAATAAAGGGACTAAGCCCACAAGAAAATGAATGAATGAATAAATGCATATTATAAGACCATGAACGTGTTTTTTGATCTTGCCTACATATCAGTATGACCCTTTTCAATGTGTAATAGGGGCTCTTTAAGATGTTTTTGCTTATAAAGTTGATCATTTATTCTCAATCAAATTATGAAAGTAAAAGATGTATTGAAGATCAAATTTGATAAATATATTCACATATTATTATAATTCAT
>CAIGQZ010001336.1:608359-638359 GCA_903798205.1 Danio tinwini | reverse complement strand
AGGTCTTACAAGCCTGTTTTGAATGCACTGATTGGAGTGTTTTTGAAGCTGCAGCCACCAACCTAGACGAGCTCACAGAGACTGTAACATCATACATCAGTTTCTGTGAGGAGTTATGCATCCCTACCAGGACCTACTTATCATTTAACAATGATAAACCATGGTTTACACCAAAACTTAGACAGCTTCGTCATGAAAAAGAGGATGCCTACAGGAGCGGGGACAGGATTTTATACAATCAGGCCAGGAACACACTGACAAAGGAGATTGGGGTGGCCAAGAAAAGCTATGCCAAAAAGCTGCAAAACCAGTTTTCTGCCAACGACCCTGCATCAGTATGGAAAGGCCTGAAAGACATCACAAATTATAAAACGCCATCCCCCAGTATCAACAGCAACAAACATCTTGCAAACGAGCTGAATATCTTCTATTGTAGATTTGACACCTCTGACCAGACACCTCACACCCGCCCGGACCATCTCCCTACACAGCCATCAACACCTCCAGCCATCTCCCTCTCACCCCCTGCACTTCAGATCAGTGAGGATAATGGGCATCAGATCCTCAGTAAACAGCCATCAACACCTCCAGCCATCTCCTTCTCCACCCCGGCACTTCAGATCAGTGAGGATAATGTGCGTCAGATCTTCAGTAAACAGAGGAGACGAAAAGCACCAGGTCCAGATGGTGTTTCACCAGCCTGTCTGAAAACTTGTGCGGACCAACTGGCTCCCATTTTCACACAGATCTTCAACAGATCACTGGAACAGCGCAAAGTTCTATCCTGCTTCAAATGCTTCACCATCATCCCAATACCAAAAAAACCCAAAGATCACAGGACTCAATGACTACAGACCTGTTGCCTTAACATCTGTGGCCATGAAGTCATTCGAAAGACTGGTGCTAGCTTATCTGAAGGACATCACTGGACCTTTGCTGGACCCCCTGCAGTTTGCCTATAGAGCAAACCGGTCTGTGGATGATGCAGTCAACATGGGACTGCATTATATCCTAGAACATCTGGACAAACCAGGGAACTACGCAAGGATACTGTTTGTGGACTTCAGTTTTGCCTTTAACACCATCGTCCCATCACTGCTCGAGAACAAACTGACCCAGCTATCTGTCCCTAGCTCTGTCTGTCAATGGATCACCAGCTTTCTGACAGATAGACAACAGCTAGTCAGAATGGGCAAAATCACATCCGACAGCCGCACCATCAGCACTGGTGCCCCCCAGGGATGTGTTCTCTCCCCACTGCTCTTCTCCCTGTACACAAACGACTGCACTGCAAAAGACCCCTCCATTAAGCTCTTGAAGTTTGCGGATGACACTACTGTTATCGGCCTCATCCGGAAAGGTGACGAGTCTGCATACAGACAGGAGGTGGAGCGGCTGGCTTTATGGTGCAGATACAACAACCTGGAGCTGAACATGCTCAAAACAGTGGAGATGATAGTGGACTTTAGGAGAAACCCCCCTGCACTCCCCCCACTCACCATCATGAACAGCACTGTGGTTGCAGTAGAGTCATTCAGGTTCCTGGGCACCACCATCTCTCAGGATCTGAAGTGGGACATTCACATAGACTCCATTGTAAAGAAAGCCCAGCAGAGACTGTACTTCCTTCGTCAGCTGAGAAAGTTCAACCTGCCACAGGAGCTGCTCGTACAGTTCTACTCAGCTGTCATCCAATCCATCCTCTGCACTTCAATCACCGTCTGGTTCAGCTCAGCTGCCAAAACCGACCTCCGTAGACTACAGAGAATAGTCCGGACTGCTGAACGAATCACTGGCACAACCCTTCCCACACTTCAAGAACTGTACTCTTCCAGAGTGAGTAAAAGGGCTCGTATAATCACTCTGGACGCCTCACACCCAGCACACTACCTGTTCGAACTGTTACCGTCTGGTCGGCGCTACAGAGCACCAAGCACAAAAACAGATAGACACAGGAAAAGTTTCTTTCCTCAGGCCATCTACCTCATGAACAGTTAAATATTCCCCTACTGTGCAATAAACGTGCAATACTTTCTCATACGCACTTGTACACAGCACCTTATAACCTGTATATTTACAACATATCTGTACATACATTCAACATCCAGATCTTTTTGACTAACTGCATCTCTGTTTAATGTTTATTGCCTTTTCTTTTCTTGTATTTAATTTTGTGTTGTCACTCGTCACTTTATGTACACTGAAAGCTTCTGTTGCCAAAACAAAATCCTTGTGTGTGTGAAGCACACTTGGCAATAAAACTGATTCTGATTCTGATTCTGAAATCATGCCACAGTGATTTGTTAACATGAAATATGAAGAAATTTAAGTTAATTTAAGTGAGTGCAATACTTCTCTTTTGTGTTTGAAACAAAATAGGGGTGAGTAAATTATGCAACCCAGGCTCACTCTGAAACGTGCCTCTATATGCAAATCTGGAGACCACTAAATGCATCCCAGAAGCTATGTTTTTTGCAGTTTTTGTTTTGGTGAATCCACGAGAGGTCCCTGTGTACGCTTTTTGAGATCTCAAATTTCTCTCTAGTGTCATTCACACCTGTTGTTCTCGCGAAATCTACCAGAGGCCGCTGTTGACTGACTACTTGACTGACTGAATGACTGACTGACTTGACTGATCAACTGACCCACCCTCCCCCTTCCCTAAACCCAACCAATAGTATTTTAAAAAGCAGAGATTGACCAGCGAAATATTAGTAATTTATCCTCTCTTCATACATTTTATTAAGTTAAATTAAATAGTCAGGCCCGGCCCGTATAATATTAATAAATATGAAAAAAAATGTATTATTCAAATGGCCAAATTCTGACTGAGGAAAGTTGAATGTGCTGACCAGTTAGTTATATGTTATATTAATGTAATACAAGTTTTAACAGATTTCTAAAAAAATAAACGTAATGACACATGATAATATATTTTTTTTAAATAAGCGTCTTTTCATATTTCTTTATTCTAAATTTTCATTATTTATAAAACGGTAATATAAAACCATTTAAATGTGCATTTGTAAATAAACATTTAAATTAGTAAAATAGTGTGATTAGAAATTTGATAAAATGGCAGTTCTTATGTCACTACAATGCAATTTATGTCATAATCAAATAGAAAATCAGGCGAATAACTGCAAAAAAGGTTCAGTTTTTCAGAAAAATAAATAAGCACCCTTTCTTAGTAAGCTGGCCACACGGGCCTGATGTTAACAATGTTTATTAACTATTAAAGAGAGAGTTTAATAAAGACTTCCATTTATTTTAGCCATAGTGTAAAAACATGTCTCATATATAGGTATATAAAAGATGGAGCACAGGCTGTATTTTTTCTGACAATTTTTTTCATCTGATATCTGACATGCTACTCTGACAGATTAGGAGAACTGGCAAGGATCATATACTTTTACATTTAGCTGTTTATTCTGCAGTTAGTGTTCAGGACATATCTTTCAGCCTGCTATAACGATAGACTGTGCGTTAATGCGGGGAAAAACACAAGCGGCATTATTATGGTGGACTCATTCCGTAGCCAACTTAACTTACACTTTTCTTTGAAAAAAGCTCCTTATGTCCACCTTTTTTTGTGGCCACAATCCACACTTGTGTGTGTCACAGACCTTAGTCTTGAACGGGAAAATCTCCTGCGCAGTTGTTTTGGCACTGCTTGTATCTGAACTGCTACAGCCTCTCACATGACAGCAAGGAAAGGCACAGCCAATTACAATGTTCATATGTATTGGGGGTGGGGGGGATGCGGTGCAACTCGAGGAAAGACGAGATTTAACCCTTTCGGCATGTTATTATTGACAGCGCGATTTTTTTTTAAATTGAATTAAATTATTGGTGGGGACATTTCAATAGTTGATGGATATTGGTGGGGGCGCTTCCCCACCGTCCATGCTAAATCTACGCCCCATGGTCTTTTCAAGTTCTATTCAACTGACAGTAGCTACGTTTTCATCCACCTATTTTTATGTGCATTTTGGATATGCACATTAAAAAACGGTTGATGGAAATGCCAAGATAAGCATAACTTTTGAAAATGCGCATAAAAACATATGCGCATAACAGAGTAAGAAAAACTTTTTATCCAATAAGAAAAGATGCACTTAAACTACAATGGAAACACTTTTACAGAAAAATTCCAGTATGGTTCATGTGATTATGTTATAAGAGATCGTGTGATGATAAAAATGTGTATGAATGGACAAAGCAGCAGGCTGAGCACATTGTAAGACATCTGAAATGTTGTTTTGGTCATTCTAAAAAGCCGAAACCATTTCAGTATTAGTGTTATTATATTATTATTGACCTCCAGAATCAACAGCATCTATGCTCTGCGTCTTATGCCTTCAAACATCACCACGCGTTCACTGCGTGTCAGGATCACACACAATTGCCATTCGCAGTACACACACACACAGACACATATGCGTGTTTACTGACACCATGCTGCTGTGGTGATTAAATCGATTAAGAATTACAGCAATTTTACTGTCTTTATTCAATTCAATTGAATTCATCTTTATTTGTATAGCGCTTATACAATGTAGATTGTGTCAAAGCAGCTTCACATGGAAGTTTAAAGTGAATTGAAACAGTTTCAGTTCAGTTTTTAGTGTTTAAGTTCAGTTTAGCTCAGGTCAGTGTGGGTTAATAATCACTACTGAGAGTCCAAACACTGAAGAGCAATTCCATCGATGCGCAGCTCTACAGATCCCGAACCATGCAAGCCAGTGGCGACAGCGGCGAGGAAAAAACTTCACCAATTGGCGAAAGTGAAGAATTTAAAAAACCTCGAGAGAAACCAGGCTCAGTTGGGCACGACCATTTCTCCTATGGCCAAACGTCTTGTGCAGAGCTGCAGTCTAGGCGCAGTAGCTGGACCTCCGTGAAGACACGTCTGTCCTTGGAGCATCACAGGAATCAATTTATTACAAACATACTTCATTTTGAATGGTTTAAATTTATAAAATGTATTATTAGGGTGCAGATGATCACAGACAGCTGTAACATGTGTTTTAATCCCAGTTTCTTTGCAAAAAAAAAAATGGTATTATGGAGACATGGCACCTGTTAATTAGTTCAGTGGGCAGGGATAACCGCACCTCTATGTCATGTTGCGGTGAGCCTTAAAATCACTAGGATTTGGATCCTATTTTAACGTCAGTAAATTTTAAAAGAGACTTGTTGTGTTTACATCACTCCAATATGACAGTGGACACACGATACCTACACACAGTTCTGTCCAAACAGCTTACAAAAGTAGATTTGTATCATAGGTTAAATAATATGATGCTTTTTTACTACATTTTTGAGCATAAGATGTACTGAATAGTAGTGTATTTGTGTGTTTATTTTAAGCTGCTTTGACAATCTACATTGTAAAAGCACTATAGACATAAAGATGAATTGTGTAATGCATGTTTTTTTTTCGATTATTAATTTTATCGGAGTGACTCACAGAATACTTTTTTTAATTGGCCAATTTGTAGCAAATGTGTGTGTAGAAATGTTCATTTGTAGGATGGAAAGAAGAAGACAGGGTCGGCGGTAAAAGGTAAGTAAAGATTTTATTTTTAAAGATATCAGACAACACGTGTAGCAGTGGGTGTGTGTGTGCTCTCCTCTCGCCCTCCTGGCTGCTCCTCTCCTTAAGAAGGGTGTTTCTCCGGCCCAATCACTAGAATAAACAGGTGTTATTTATTATTTCTGATTGGCCTGCTGATTAGCCGCCGGGCTCCTAGCATGTTCTCCCTCCTCATTGGGTGTTCGATCATGCTTACCTCTCCACAGTGTGAAAATGCAATCCAAAAGACTACTTCCATAGTCATTTGTCTGTTCTTACAGTCTAATGCCTTGTATAAAATGAAGTTTTTTTTAATTAGAAATAAATATTTGGATCATAGTTTCGCTAATTTGCAACCCAGGCTCATTCTGAAAACGTAGTCCTGTGGGCGTTTCTGCAGACCGCGAATTATGTAGCCGGAGGGACAATATGGCTGAGTATCATTTTTTATGGAACGCTACAGTGCGGTGTGATGCTGTTCCTTGTGGCGCTTACCGGCTGACTGCTCACCTCCCTGTGGAGGCCTTTCCAGTGCAACCAGTTTGTCCCATTAGCTCGTCGCATACGTCGGTGGACTAGAGACACAGAGAGCCCAGTCAATCATTCAGTCATTCAGTCAGACAGACAGACGGACGGTCAACAGCGGCTTCTGGTGGGTTTACGCGAGAACAGCGCAGGCGCGAACGCCACTCGCGTGACACATTTGAGATACGAAAAAGCGCACGCAGCGTCCTCTCGTGGATTCGCAAAAACATGTACCTCCCAGGGCGTATTTCGCGGTCTCCAGAAACATTCAGAAACAGGACATTCAGAATGAGCCTGGGTTGCTAATTTGTGAACATGACAATAGTGTTATGTCAATATATTAGCTTGAAAATGCTGTGCAATGAGTTATAATCAACATAAAACTTGTGTAGATTAGTATTTGGATGAAAAATATGGGAGCATTTCTATAAATATTGTCAGCCATTATATTAACTTTATTTATCATATCATATTCATGCACACTACCTGACAAAAAGTCTTGTCGTTGATCCCAGTTGTAACGAATAATAACTTGACTTCTAGTTGATCATTTGGAAAAGTGACAGAAGGTCGATTTCTCAGATGAATCATCTGTTGAGCTGCATCCCAATCATCACAGATACTGCAGAAGATCTATTGGAACCTGAATGGACCCAAAATTAGCATAGAATTCAGTCAAGTTTGGTGAAGGAAAAATTATGGTTTGGGGTTACATTCAGTATGGGGGGTGCGAGAGATCTGCAGAGTGGATGGCAACATCAACAGCCTGAGGTATCAAGACATTTGTGCTGCCCATTACATTACAAACCACAGGAGTGGGCAAATTCTTCAGCAGGATAGCGCTCCTCATACTTCAGCCTCCACAACAAAGTTCCTGAAAGCAAAGAAGGTCAGGGTGCTCCAGGATTGGCCAGCCCAGTCATCAGACATAAACATTATTGAGCATGTTTGGGTTAAGATGGAGGAGGCATTAAAGATGAAACCAAAGAATCTTGATGAACTCTGAGAGTCCTGCAAGAACGCTTTATTTGCCATTCCAGATGACTTTATTATTAAGTTTATTATTAAGTGATTTGAGTCATTGCAGAGATGTATGGATGCAGTCCTCCAAGTTCATGGAAGTCAGACACAATATTAATTATTTTTCCACTGCATCATGACTTTATATTCTATACTGGACATTATTTCTGTTAAGTGACAAGACTTTTGTCCAAGCAAAGTCAGACCTAATTAAATAATTAAAAATCAAGGCATGATCATGTTTTATTTTGGTAAAATAAGCGTAATCTAGAGGCCTTTGCCTTTCATATAAGCCACTTCTGATACCAAACAATCAACTAGTCAAGTTATTATTTGTTATTCCTAAAACTTATGTAGGCGACAAGACTTTTGTCAGGTAGTGTACTGAATTGTGACATAAAAACTGAGGTATGTGCAGATTTTTTCTTTTCCCCCTATATTGTTGTACTCATACATTCTACATTTAAACTAAATTGCATCATTAACGTGTTACATTGTTGGTTTACTTCAGCTGAATGATTGCAGTATATCATGACTCCAGGAAATCGCCGGATTAAACAGAAAGAAGTCCTGAGGTTGCCATCAGGTCATATCCTCGAAGGAGCTTTCTGTTTTCTGTCACGGTATACTGTACATCAATAATGCATACATCTCTAAGCAGACAATCTGTGCTGGCTGACATGCATTTTGCTGCTGACACTCTATAGACACACTATTACCTGCTCTGTCTGAACACTGACAAGCTGCTTTATACCACCAAACAGACTGGATGATTTTATTGCGCATTGCATCGCCAATGCATTTTCCAATCGAGCAATTTTCTCTGTCTCGCCTCCCCCTCCGTCTTTCTCTCTCATGCTCAGGAAATGACAGGGTACATGCAAAACGCCCACTTGACTCCAAACTCTTCCCGGCAACACTGTACATCACACTGTTTTTTTTGGCATGAGACGATGAACGATGTTCTCGAAAAGCTCATCATGGAACTTATTGGAGTGCAGTGTGACCATAAGAAGCATTAATGAATGCTGTTGTTAACCCAGATATTATGTGGAGGAGGATGTGTAATAAACAATGTGAAGATGAATATGAGAAACATATGTGTGTATAGTCTGTTAACAGAACACTTCACTTTTTTTTTTTTTGGAAACAAGCTCATTTTACAAGTCCCTTAGAGTTAAACAATAGAGTTTTAACATTTTTTAAATCCATTCAGCCAATCTCTGGATCTGGTGAGAGCACTTTTGGCTTAGTTTAGCATAGATTATTGAATCGAATTAGACCAAAGACTATAGAATACACAACGTCACTCGTATAGTTTTGAATGGGGAAAAGTGTACTAGCAAGGAGCATAGAATCACCAAGAGGCAACACTGTGTTGCTATTTGGGAAACAGCCACTAGATGCCGCTAGTGTCACACGGTGGCCATTTTGGATTGAAAATTCCAATAAAACAACAGCACTGATAACGCTTTGGTTACTAAGGTAACCCCTGTTCCCCGAGAGGGGGAACAGAAATGCTTTGTAGAAAACTTCCACTATGGGGATTTCGTCAGAATCCAATCATCTGAAAGAGTATAAAAATGAGCCAATGAAATGTCAATGAGTTGGTGGCATCAGCTTGCACAGCTGTCGTCAATGACAATCAATTTGGCATAAAAGCACAGTATGTGCTCAGCTACAGCATCCTTTTCTAGCTAAAGAGGCTTTCACGATCAACAGCTAAGGGACAATCGTTGTGGTGAAGGAACATAGCATTTCCGTCCCCCCCCAACCCCCCCCCCCCCCCATCCCCGCCGCTCGAGGATCTAGGGTTACCTTTGTAACCAGAACATTCCCCTTCGAGAGGGGAACTTCAATGCTATGTGGAACACTTTCACTATGGAGAAATTTATGGAAAACGGCACAACAGAAGGTTGAGGTGAGGGGCGCACCACACGACAGCACGAGCGCACTTGCTTCACCAGCGGCGCAGTCTTCCAACGTGTTTCCTGACCCTTACTTATCTTACTTACCTGTTGCGGTTTAGATATATTTTTGGGGGAGTCGTAAAAATACACCTAGTTAAATTCTAGGTACGTTGGGAAAGCATTCAGTCCTCCACAGGAAGGACGCTGCGAAGGCCATCTGCTACCCGGAGTGTGAGACCTGGTGACAAATAGCATATGGACTAGCCCTGAGAAGGGGTAGTACGCATATGAGAAGATGGTAAGGGAAGGGAGGGAAGACATGAGCCCGCCTAGGAGGGGGACTACATTGTGGCTGAGTGAGCATATGGGATCGCTAGCGGAGATC
The DNA here is from genome assembly GCA_903798205.1 of Danio tinwini. Taxonomy (NCBI): domain Eukaryota; kingdom Metazoa; phylum Chordata; class Actinopteri; order Cypriniformes; family Danionidae; genus Danio; species Danio tinwini. The sequence goes on along the minus strand of CAIGQZ010001336.1, from coordinate 628,941 downwards.
GCACATAGCAGGCACCTATACCCAGAACGCGGGATGACCAGTGGGCATGCCAACAACATAACAGGCCATCACCTGACTCCTCCGCTGAGTCAGGTGCTGGGGGCCTCAGAGGAACTCTGCAGGGTTCGCCAAGTGGGGAACTCACTGACAAAGCGAGAAAAGTGCACTCATCTCCGTGTTAGAGAGAAAGGCGCAGCAAGCATTTTACAACACCTAGCTGAATTTCCTCATGCATCAGGGTTTCCCAACACCCTTGAGAAAACCGGCTCCACTCGCAGATTGTAAAATCTTGCAAATGTATTGTCACCCAGCCCACAGCTCTACAGATTTTAAAAAGGTGCCGTGTGCTACCACTCAAGAGGAAGCGATGCTCAAAGTGAAGTGCGCTCTCACCCCTGGGGGACACGGCTCGTCCTGGTTCTGGTAAGCAAGGGAGATACCCCTTGCTTAGATACCCCATATCTAACCTCTGTTTAGATATGACACTTCCCTTCTGCCAACCACCATAACAGACAAAGAGCTGCTCAAAGGATCTAAAGCTCTGAATGCGGTCCACATAAATCCGCAAATCACAAACAGAACACAGCAATGAAAGGGCTGGGTCTGCCTCCTCCGCAGGCAGCTCTTGCAGGCTAACTACCTGATCCTTAAACAGTGTGGTAGGAACCTTGGGCACATACCCAGGCCAGGGTCTTAGGACAATGTGAGAGTAGGCTGGCCCGAATTCCAGGCACGAGTCACTGACCGAATATGCCTCCAGGTCCCCGACCCTCCTAATGGATGCCAACGCAACCAGCAGAGCTGTCTTCAGGGACAAAAATCTCAAGGATACTGAATTGAGTGGTTCGAGGGGATCTCCACATAGGCTCGTAAGCACTACCGCAAAATCCCAAGAGGGGAAGAGAGGGGGGCGGGGTGGAAATACTCGCCTCGCACCTCTGAGGAACCGGATGATGAGGGTATGCCCTCCCACGGTGCTGCCATCCGTCATGATGAGCAGAAATGGCAGCCACGTAAACCTTCAGTGTGGAGGGCGACAGCCTCTGCTCCAACCTATCCTGAACGAAAGAAAGCACAACGCTGATATGGCAAGATCGGGGTCTTCTCGATGAGAAGCGCACCACTCAGTGAATAGACTCCACTATTTCAGCCTTAAAAACAGCATTTCAGTACATGATGTAAGTACAGAAGAGTCAAACTTAAAATTTAGAATTCTCTTTTTTACATTTTTTTAATGAGACACTAATGGTTCTTAAACTCAATATGCTTTAAATATGAGTTGTTTTTAGGCAAACTTACAACCAGACTTTTTCGCTTATAGCCAAACTTTCTACAGGTGTAAGCCAAACATTTATTTTTTTTTACATTTCTCCTGACCACTAGAGAGCACTGTGCCAAAACTTTGCAGGTAATATCAGGTAATTGTTGACAAAACTTGCACCAATATTGGTCTGAATATACAAAAGTGTTGCAGAGATATAGGCCCAAAACCAAGGCCCAATCCCATTTCTGCCCCTGAGCCCTTCCCCTTACCCCTCGTTTTGCTCATTCATGTGAAGGGGTAGGGGTGTCCCAATTCTCTTTAGCTTGAAGGTGTCTGGAGATTTTTCAGGACCAAACTTAAAACCAAGGTGTAAGAAAATTTCCCAGAATACACCATCTACAACGACAGCATGGTTGCACAAATTAGTATTTTTTGTAATTATAACTAATTTTTACAACAAACACGCACATGTTTTAATACATTCATAACCACATTCGTGTTATGTCATGCTTTAAAAAAAAACGCTAAAATAAAAACAGATGAATTTCGCTAACTGTAATCCATAATAATAACTCCTGTACAGCAGTCTTCAAGCCACACAATACAAATGGAGGTGTAAGTTTTTTTCCTGAATACACAAGCTACAGCAAAAACATAAAGAAAAAGTATTTTGATCATTTTTGGACGTAAATTTGTTCTAATCGTTTCTCCCATAGGCTGAATCGGAAGTTCTAAAAACATCGCAAAAACAAGTGCTCTTCTGCATCGTAGAATAAGGCCAGTAAAATAGAATTGGGATTGGGTCATAACCTCATGTCCACTTTGGTCAAATGTATTTGTGCAAGACTTGCTTGGAAGCATAAGCCTCCTTCAGTGGAGGCTTCAAGAGGTTAATAATGTGGAATCTCATATTTGTTATGAGAATGGACTCAATTACTCCCATATGAATTCAGATTTTTGATAAATATAAACCCCAAGTCACATGTGACTAAAACTTGTATCCAGACGGTAAGCTGGAAATCTGACCGTGATTATCCTCACTGAGACATCGATGTGGAGCTCCGCCAGACCGCAGCATCATGGGACTTCACCACCAGCTGCTTTACTTTTTTGGCTTCTTTTGTAGATAGTTGTTTGCATGAGAACAGCTGTTTACATGGTTGGTGTTTTTGAGGTATACGCTATCTGTGGACCATTGCAATTCAGAGGTTTTGTAGAGAAAACGCTGTGTGAATATCGCTGTATGGAATTATATGGAGAAGGCTTTCAGAGTCTGGTAATCATCTCAGCTGGATGCCATTGAAAACTCTTACAATTACAATACTCTTCCCACACAAAACATCTTACAAGTATTTTCTTCATGAAAAGGCCGAACATGTGCACGTAATGTTCTGAGGAAATGATAAAAATGCCTTTGCAATTTATTTTTAAACAATGTGACATTTCTGGCAGAAGAAAGACAATCAATGAGAGACAAATCTGGGACTGGATTTTATTTGTCACAAATTGATCGCATGGTGAAAATGTTTCTTAATGACAGAGGTTTGGTGGGGAGGCTTTGTAAAATAAAAGCAATTGATGAGCTGATTCATATTGGAGCCCAGTGGCTCTCATTGTAACACTGAGATATTTTTTGTCTTTTGTCTCCCATAGAAAAGCAAAACTTACATTCGTTTGGAAGGATATGATCGTGAGTACATTTTTTATACAATTGAATACAGATTTTTATTTTCGGTATTATTGAAGTTTATTCATTTGTTTTCTATGAACCCTGCACTCTTATTTTTATATATTTGAATATACAATAATAAAAAGTATAAAACAGATTAGTTTTTAAATAACATTATTAAAACAGTATTGAAAAATATAATGTTAAATAATACAATTCTTAATATTTAATCATGTTTTGAATGGTTTTTGCATGTTTAAACTTATGAAATATATATGAAATTTTGAAAAAGTAAAACACACACACGCACACGTGTGTTTTTAAGTCAGTTTTTGTTCAAATGTCAATAAAAGCTGAGAAATATATTGTACCACACGGATGTCACAATGTTGACATCATCATATTATCTTTTGGGTGAAGCCTGTGTCACTTCTGGTCAAACAAAAAAAATGTTGGTTGAATAAAAGTAACTTTAAGTCAGAAGTTGCCAGGAGTATGAATAATTTCCGACTTGATTGTACACTACCTGACAAAAGTCTTGTCGCCTATCCAAGTTTTAGAAATAACAAACAATAACTTGATGTCTAGTTGATAATTTGGTATCAGAAGTGGCTAATATGAAAGGCAAAGCCCTCTAGATTACGCTTATTTTACCACAATAAAATATGATCATGCCTTAATTTTTAATTGTTTAATTAGGACAGTAAGGTCTGACTTTGCTTGGACAAAAGTCTCGTCAACAGTTAAGTCTCGTTAACAGAAATAATGTACAGTATAGAATATAAAGTCATTTTGCAGTGGAAAAATAATTACTATTGTGTTTGACTCCCATGAGCTTGGAGGACTGCATCCACACATCTCTGCAATGACTCAAATAACTTAAAGTCATTTGGAATGGCAAAGAAAGAAATGGTTTCATCTTCAAGGCCTCCTCCTTCGTCTTACCTCAGACAAGCTCAATAGTGTTCATGTCTGGTGGTGACTGGGCTGGCCAATCCTGGATCATCTTGATCTTCTTTGCTTTCATGAACTTTAATGTGGAGGCTGAAGTATGAGAAGTGGCACTATCCTGCTGGAGAATTTGCCCTCTCCTGTGATTTGTAATGTAATGGGCAGCACAAATGTCTTGATACCTCAGGCTGTTAATGTTGCCATCCACTCTGCTGGTCACTCGCATGCCACTATACTGAATGTAACCCCAAACTATGATTTTTCCTTTACCAAACTTGACTGATTTCTGTGAGAATCTTGGGTCCATGCAGGTTCCAATAGGTCTTTTGCAGTATTTGTGATGATTGGGATGCAGATCAACAGATGAATCATCAGAAAAATCTACCTTCTGACAAATTGATCATTTTCAAATCATTTTCCAAATGATTAACTAGAAGTCAAGTTATTATTTGTTGCTCTTACAATTGGGATTGACGACAAGACTTTTGTCAGGTAATGTATATATTTTAATATTTAAATTTAAACCATTATGTTTCTTTTCATTACGAGTCTCTCTCCATAAAAAGTATCTCTCCATTGTTCTCTCACATAAGAAATGAATTACACACCCCTACTGACACTATTGTGACATAAAGCAATTTGCTCTTTAAAGCACAGGAAACACAATGACACGAGTCAGTCATCGGCCTTTGAGTTTCACTCATTTCAGGCACGCTGTAATTATAGCAGAAAGCTTTTCTCACAGCTACACTTTCACACATCAGCCCATCAGAGACAAATAAAACAAAATGAAACAGACAAATTGCTGTGAGCCTGAACTGCACTGGGCACGAGGGAGGCCTTGCGATGATGTGTTTCAGGCTCTGTTCCAAACTCTCGACGTCTACACAGAGAGCTCCTTCTGAGGCAACACCATTTTTTATCATCCTTTAATCATAAAGGTTAGTAAAGAGCAGGTATTTTAAATCTTATAAAGAAAGAGTATGTTAACGGGCCAATGAAATTGGTTGCAATTAATTTGGCTATAAGAGCACAGTGCGAGCAAAGCCAAAGCATCCTTTTTTAAGCGGAAGAGACTTCACATCAACAGCTAATGGGGGAATCATTATGGCGAAGGAACATAGCATTTCTGTTCCCCCCTCAGGGAACAAGGGTTACCTTAGTAACTGTAGCGTTTCTCTTCGGGAGGGAAACTTCAATGCTATGTAGAAAAACTTCCATTATGGGGAAATGTATGGAAAACGCCATAATGATTGAACCTTTGCCCCCAATGAGAGGTTTGCCAGGCAAAAGAGAGTGAGTGAGTGTGAGCGCATCTTCATCACCAGAGGCGCGGTCTTCCAATGTGTTCCCTGGCCCTTACTTATCCCACTTCAACAGAAGATTTACAGATTTAGATCTATTTTTCGGAAGCCGCAAATGCATCTAGAAAAATGTATAGGAATTTAATATGATGTTGGGAAGCGTACGTGCGTTGGGAAATCCTGTGCAGTCCTGATAGGGAGGACACTGCGGAGGCCACCTGCTACCCAAGTGGGGAGACTGGTGGCAAGAGAGCATATGGACTAGCCCTGAGAAGGGGGAGTACGCATATGAATATAAGATGGTTAGCGGTGTGGGAAGACACGGGTCCGCCTGTGAGGGGGGACTGCACCGTGGCAGTATAAGCATATGGGATTGCCTAGTGGGGATCGCACATAGCGGGAACTTTTTTCCAGAACGCGGGCTGACCAGCGGGCAGATCTACAACATAACGGGCCAGCATCTAACTCCTCCGCTGAGTCAGATGCTGGGGGCCTCGGTGGAATCTCTGCAGGGTTCGCCAGCGGGGAAATTTACTGACAGAGTGAATAAACACACGTATCTCCGTGTTAGGGAAAATGGCGCAGCAAGCATATTACAACACCTTCACCGAGTTGTTTCCTCAATCACCAAGGGTTACCTAATACCCTTGAGGAAACCGGCTCCACTCGCAGATTGTAAAATCTTGCAATTGTGTTAGGTGTCGCCCAGCCCACAGCTCTGCAGATGTCTGTTAGAGAGGCGCAGTGTGCACGCGCCCAAGAGGATGCAATGCTCCAAGTGGAGTGTGCTCGTACCCCTGGGGGACACGGCTCGCCCTGGCTCTGGTAAGCGAGAGAGATGGCATCCACTATCCAGTGGGCCAACCTCTGTTTCTGCCGACCACCATAACAGACGAAGAGCTGCTTAGAGGATCTGAAGCTCTGAGTGTGGTCCAGATAGATTTGCAAAGTGCGAACTGGACAAAGTAATGAAAGGGCTGGGTCTGCCTCCTCCGGCGGCAGCGCTTGCAGATTACCTGGTCCTGAAACGGTGTGGTAGGAACCTTGGGCACATATCCAGGCCGGGGTCTCAGGACAACGTGAGAGTAGGCCGGCCCGAATTCTAGGCATGAGACCCTCAAGTCCCGTGCATTCAAGTCCCCGACCCTCTTGATAGAAGCCAACACGACCAGCAGAGCTGTCTTCAAGGACAGAAATCTTAAAAATACTGAGTCGAGTGGTTAGAATGAATCTGTACGCAAGCTCCTGAGAACGAGGGCAAGATCCCAAGAGGGCATGAGAGGAGGGCGGGGAGGATTAACTCGCCTAGCACCTCTGAGGAACCGGATAATGAGGTTATGCCTTCCCACGGTGCTGCCAGCCACCACGTCATGGTGAGCGGAGATGGCAGCCACGTAAACCTTGAGTGTGGAGGGCGACAGCGTGCTCTCCAACTTCTCTTGGAGACAAGAAAGCACAACGCTGATCTGACAAGTTTGGGGGTCTTCTCTGCGAGAGACGCACCATTCAGTGAATAGACTCCACTTCAGGGCGTATGCGCGCCTCATCGAGGGGCTCTCGTCTGAGTGATGGTATTAACCACTGCCATCGGTAGGTTAGCTAAGTCTTCCTCGCGTCTAAGGACCACACGTGGAGGTTCCAAAGATCTGGGCGAGGGTGCCCGATGGTGCCCTGTCCCTGAGAGAGTAGGTCCTCTCTCAAAGGGATCTGCCAGGGGAGGGCCGAAGCGAGGAGGGAGAGTTCCGACATCCAAGTCTGGTTGGGCCAGAGAAGCACAACTAGCAAGACCTGTTCCTCGTCCTCCCTGACCTTGCACAGTAACTGCGTGAGCAGGCTCACTGGGGGAAACGCATATTTGCGCATGCCCCGAGGCCAGCTGTGAGCCAGTGCATCTGTGCCGAGAGAGCTCTCTGTCAGGGAAAAATACCACTGGCACTGGAACACTGCCAAAAGCTCTAGGCGACTGATATGCCAATGCAGCTGGGTTCCTTTCCACAGGCCTGCGGCTGCATGCTCACAACAAATGGCCCCCCAGCCCATGCTGGAAGCATCTGTTGAGACAACAACATGACTGCACGCCTGTCCTAGAGGCACTCCGGCTTGTAGGAATGAGGGGTCGTTTCAGGGGATCAGGGCATGGCGACACAGCGCAGTGACAGTTACCCGGTGTGTGCCTGCGTGCCATGCGCATCTTGGGACTCGATCTTGAAGCCAGTGCTGTAGTGGTCTCATATGGAGTAAACCGAGCTGCGTGACAGCGGCTGAGGATGCCATATGCCGCAGGAGCCTCTGAAAGGATTTCAGTGGGACCACTATTTTGCTGTTGAATTCTCTCAGACAGTTCAGCATTAGCTGAGAGAGCACTCCAGAGAGGCGCGCTGTCATTCCAGGCAGCACTTGGATCCCGCGGAAGAGCTGGAGGCGAGAGATTCACTCTCACCTTGCACCCACTCTGGAGGGGAGGGCTGGAGGTGTGAGAGAATGGAGACTGTCCTCTCAGAGCTCGTGAGCCACTGGTGAAGTGCACCAATCCTGCAAGCTGGAAGGCTTTTTATCACATCCAAGACTGGCAGTATTCGGGCTGTCACATCCAGGGAAGGGAAAAATACTCTCTCTCTGAAGAGCACGGCCCTGCACCGTCAAGGGTGGTGAGGCGGAGGCTCACGCAGATCAGATAGAGAAAGGTACCCACTAAGACTGCGTGAGCCCACTGTGCACTTCTGGGAAGAAAGTAATGGGAGGCTAGAAGGTCTTGCCTTTTAATCCTCCACATATACCCATCTAGTCAGTCCGGCCGCAGGTCTGGGGGATAAAAAATCTCCAGAAGGGGGGGGGGGGGGGGTGCATGGGCACGACAAAGGTGATGACAGCGGGGGGGAGGGGGGGGGTGGTCGTGTTGATGAAAGCGAAGAGCGGGGGGTGTGGGAAGTTTGGATGTGTTGATGAAAGTGAAGAGCGGGGATTGGTCGGATGAAACTGAAGAGCTGTGTTGCGGGACCTTGATAATGTCTCTGGGGGCCCCCTGAATGTATGGGCCCTTAGAATCATCCTATCCCCCCCCACCCCCCGAGGCTCCCCTGTCCACATATCTTCATTTGGTTTCTATTTAGTTCGATTATTACTTTAGTCGGATTAAGGTAGTCAAAAATAGCTGTTTACATGGTAGACACTTAAGGTGCTTTCACACTAGCACTTCTGGTCCGCACCCAGGATCATTTGACGTAGTTTGAAGGGGGAACAATCAAACTTGGGTGTAGTCCAGGCAATTGAACCAGGTGTGAAAGCACCCTAAGACAATACTCTGATTAAGGGTGCTTTCACACTTGGTTCAATTGCCTGGACCATACCCAAGTTCGATTGTTACCCCTTGCCACCTTCTCGGTTGGTTTGTGTTCACACTGGCTGCGTCCGAAACCGCATACTTCCATACTATATAGTACGCTAAAATCAGTACGCAAGCAGAGTAGTATGTCCGAATTCACAGAATTCGAAAATCAGTATGCGAGAAGTACCTGGATGACTTACTACTTCCGAAGTGCGCATCATGCCCCGTGAGAGAATTCATGAATGGGAGTGAAGTGACGCAACTGATGCAGGTAGGTCACGTGACCATGACAAAATGGCAGATGTAGTACGTCCAAATTCTATTTATACTTTTTACATTACATACTGTATGGAACGTACTTTTCTAATGGCCGAGTAGTAAGTTTAAATTCAAATGCAGTACCTACTAAGAAGTATGCGGTTTCGGACACAGCAACTGTCTTTTTTTCCACTGAACCCCGGTATGTTCATCCAGCTGCTGTTTTGTTTACGGCTGTTGCCAGGTGACGGATACAAAAGCAAAGCACCAAAATGGAAAGACGTCTGGACATCGTGGCTGTTCTGCTTTACTGAATCTTTTGGTTTTGGACATACAGAAAGCGACTCACGTCCATCTGCCGCAAAAATATTATGAACTGCAGAAGCTGTTTTTGGAGGAGACAAGCTAACTTTATCACTCTGTTTGCCCTGGCTCAGTCCTGCTTGCCACCAAGGTACAATACTCTCAGCAGTGAATATTAAACCACAATGAACTGAACTGTACTGAACTTAAACTCTGAAAACTGAACTGACACTGTTTCAATTCATAAGAATCTTCTATGTGAAGCTGCTTTGACACAATTTGTGTGTCACAATACAAAACAAAAAAATGGCCACAGCTTCCGGTTCATGTGGATTTTAATAAGTGGATGATGGTGGTGTTGATGTTTATCATAGTGCCACAGTCTTCAAGAGTGTTTTGCATCACCACTGAATCACCATATTTTAGTGGCGCTCGGGGCCCGAATGAGTCTGAGGCATCTGCCCTGCTGTAGGACACGGATCATTAGCTCAGAGAACAATACAGGCAAATTAGACATGGTGAAGAAAAAGCAGTCTCATTATTCTGAATGCATCTAAATGTTAAATGGAGGGCTTGTGTTTGATGCTGATTTAACTCTGGGTTTTTTGCACCATATATTGCTGTGTGACGTTGTTCTGATTTTGAGTGTTTTGTTCAGCATTGCTTCTGGTTTTTCATTCTGTTGAGCACATCAGGATATAAAATAGGACTACTAACACTAAGAGTATTAGGCCAGGTTTCATTTTTCAATATTTGTTAGATGAGAAGATTTTTTAAACACATTTACTGGTGATTTGATGATTAAAGTGATTAAATTTGAGATTTTGAATGAATAATAATAATAATAATCATCATCATAATAATGCCTGTTCACCTAGCTCAATGTGCTAAGTATTGCATTAATAACCATGAGGTTTAGGTTGGGCAGCACGCTGGCTCAGTGGTAATCCTTCATGGCATTGATTCAACAAGGTACTGGAAATATTCCTCAGAGTTTTTGGTCCATATTGACATGATAGCATTACGCAGTTGCTGCAGATTTGTCGGCTGCACATCCATGATGCAAATCTCTCATTCCACTTGAGGTGCTCTGTTGGATTGAGAACTGGTGACTGTGGAGGCCATTTGAGTACAGTGAACTCATTGTCATGTTCAAGAAACCAGTCTGAGATGATTCATGCTTTATGACATGACGCGTTATCCTGCTAGAAGTAGTCATCAGAAGAAATGGGGTCATAAAGGGATGGACATGATTAGCAACAATACTCAAGTAGGCTGTAGCATTGACACAATGCTCAATTGGTACTAATGTGCCCAAAAAATATATATAAAAAATACACTATGTTGGCGCCGACGAAGATGGCCGCCTTCGTGTCGTGCTCTGCAGTTGTCTCTGCACATTCGGACGCATACACCACCAAATATTTATCCAGACTTGGACTTCTGTAATGTTTTGTTGGACATTGTAGTCGGCGGAGCCGTGCTGCTGCTCAAACGCTCTTAGGCACGCAGATGAGGGAAGCGTGCAGGCGCGCTTGTAAAACTCAGACATCGCGGGTTTCGAACTGCCTTGCCTAGCATCCATCTGGCAAATCTTTGCTCTCTACCCAACAAAATAGACAAACTCATTCTGCTCTCCCAGATGAACAGGGATTTTTTGCATTTAGCTGCTCTGTGCTTCACGGAACCCTGGCTGAACGACACCATACCGGACAACGCGCTTCACCTACCGGGCTATCAGCTGTTCAGAGCGGATCGTGACGAAGAATCGACGCGGAAATCGCGCGGTGTCGGGACGTGCTTTTACATCAATGAAAGGTGGTGTACAGATGTAACAGTTTTAAAGAAGATGTGCTGTCCAGATCTAGAAGCACTGTTTATTCACTGTAAGCCTTTCTACTGCCCGCGCGAGTTCTGCTCGTTCATCCTCGTCAGTGTTTACATTCCTCCGCACGTGCATGCATGCCTGGCGATACAGAAACTAGCTGATCAGATCACGGTGATAGAGCAACAACTCCCGGACTCTGTTTTAATCATTCTCGCAGATTTTAACAAAGCAAAACTATCCTGTGAACTGCCAAAATATAGACAGCATGTTACATGTCCCACAAAAGACAGTAACATATTGGATCACTGCTATACCACAATAAAGGATGCATACCACTTTGTCCAACGAGCAGCTTTGGGGCACTCTGACCATTGTTTGATCCATCTTATACAAACCTACAGGCAGAAACTGAAAACAGCCAAACATGTATTAAGATTTGTGAAAAGATGGACTAACGAAACAGAGCGGGATCTACAAGCCTGTTTCAATCTCACAGATTGGAGTGTCTTTAAAGCTGTTGCAAACGATTTGGATGAGCTCACAGAGACCGTAACATCTTATATCAGTTTCTGTGAAGACGTGTGCATTCCTACCAGGACTCAACTCACATACAACAATGACAAACCATGGTACACTGTAAAACTTAGACAGCTACACAAGGCCAAGGAGGTTGCTTACAGGAATGGGGAGAGGGCCTTGTATAAGCAGGCCAAATACACACTGGAAAAGGAGATCAGAGTCGCAAAAAGGAACTATTCTGAGAAACCAAGGAGCCAGTTCTCTTTCAGCGACTCAGCATCTGTGTGGAAAAGTTTGAAAACCATTACAAACTACAACCTGCACTTCAGTTCAGTGTAGATGATGTGCGCCAGGTCTTCCGGAAACAGAAGAGGAAAAAAGCTTCAGGCCCAGATCTTATAACACCAGCCTGTTTAAAGTCCTGTGCTGACCAACTGGCCGCCATCTTCACCCTGATCTTCAACAGATCACTGGAGCTGTGTGAAGTGCCCTCCTGCTTCACACACTCCATCATCATTCCCATAATAAAGAAACCCAAACTCACAGGACTAAATGACTACTGACCGGTGGCGCTGACATCTGTGATCATGAAGTCTTTTGAAAAACTGGTGCCCACCTGAAGGACATCACTGAACCCTCACTGGACTCTCTTCAGTTTGCCTACAGAGCAAACAGGTCTGTGGATGATGCAGTCAATATGGGACTGCATTATGTTCTGCAACACCTAGACAGACCAGGGACCTATGTGAGGATCTTGTTTGTTGACTTCAGCTCTGCTTTTAACACTATCATCCCAAAACTTCTCCTGCCCAAATGAACTGAGTCTCCGTGCCCACCTCTGTCTGTCAGTGGATCAACAGCTTCCTAACGGACAGGCAGCAGCTGGTGAAGCTGGGGAAATTCTCATCCAGTACCCGCACAATCAGCACTGGCGCCCCCCAGGGGTGTGTCCTCTTCCCACTGCTCTTCTCCCTGTACATGAATGACTGCACTTCGAAAGGCTACTCTGTCAAGCTCCTAAAGTTTGCAGACAACACCACACTTATCTGTCTCATTTAGGACGGTGACGAGTCTGCTTACAGACAGGAGGTTAAGAAGTTGGCTTTCTGGTGCAGTCACAACAACCTGGAGCTGAACACGCCCAAAACAGTGGAGATGATAGTGGACTTCAGGAGAAACCCCCCTGCTCTCCCCCCACTAAGCATCATGGACAGCATTGTGGCAGCAGTGGAGTCATTCAGGTTCCTGGGCACCACAATCTCTCAGGACCTGAAGTGGGACACTCACATTGAGTCCATTGTCAAAAAAGCTCAACAGAGGCTGTACTTTCATTGTCAGCTGAGGAATTTCAACCTTCCAAAGGAGCTGCTGAAACAGTTCTACACCATCATTGAATCAGTCATCTGCACATCAATAACTGTCTGGTTTAGCTCAGCTACCAAATCCGATCTCCGAAGACTATGTTGAATAGTTCAGACTGCTGAGCGAATCATTGGTACAACCCTCACTACTCTCCAAGAACTGTACTTATCCAGAGCGAGCAGAAGGGCTGCCAAAATTACTCTGGACCGCTCACACCCAGCACACTGCCTCTTTGAACTTTTACCTTCTGGTTGACGCTACAGAGCACTGCGCACCAGAACAACCCGACACAGGAACAGTTTCTTCCCTCAGGCAATCCATCTCACAAAAACTTAGTGATAGTAATTGTGGAACCAACATCACTACCTGCTATACACTTTTATACACATATACACTTATTTAATAACACACTTCACATGCCAATTTGCACATAACAGCTGCACATATAATGTTGTATATAGTAATATAGCTTTACATATACTTGTCAATTTGTATATTTGCATTCACTACTTTTTAAAATATATTTATTATCTGTTTTTTGTCCTGTCTCTGTAATTCTGTTGCACTGTAGAAGCTCTGTCATGAAAACAAATTCCTCGTATGTGTGAACATACCTGGCAATAAAGCTCTTTCTGATTCTGATTCTGAAAGTGTGCCAAGAAAAAATCCCCCACACCATTACACCACCACCACTAGCCTGAACCATTGATACAAGACAGAATAGATCTATGCTTTCATGTTGTTAATGCTAAATCCTGACCCTACCATCCGAATGTTGCAGCAGAAATTGAGACTCATCAGACCAGGCAACGTTTGTCCAATCTTCTACTCTTCAATTTTGGTGAGCCTGTGTGAATTGTAGCCTCAGTTTCCTGTTCTTAGCTGACAGGAGTGGCACCCTTCGTGGTCTTCTGCTGCTGTAGCCCATCTGCCTTAAGGTTGGACATGTTGTGCGTTCAGAGATGCTCTTCTGCATACCTCGGTTGTAATGAGTGGTTATTTGAGTTACTGTTGCCTTTCTATTAGCCATTCTGATGAAAGTCTGGCCATTCTTCTCTGACCTCTGGCATTAACAAGGCATTTGCGGCCACAGAACTGCCACTCACTGGATATTTTCTCTTTTTCTGAATATTCTCTGTAAACCCTAGAGATTTTTGTGCGTGAAAATCACAGTAGATCAGCCGTTTCTGAAATACTCAGACCAGCCCATCTGGCACCAACATTCATGCTACATTCAAAGTTCATAGTCTTAAACTTTCTGTCACCTTTCTTCCCCATTCTAATGCTCGCTTTGAACTACAGCAGATCGTCTTGACCATGTCTGCATGCCTAAATACATTGAGTTGCTGCCATGTGATGGTTGATTTGAAATTTGCGTTAACAAGCAGTTGGACAAGTGTACCTAATAAAGTGGCCGGTGAGTGTACTGTATACTGTGTGTGTGTGTATATATCAGAATTATCAGCCCCCCTGAATTATTAGCCCCCTGTTTATTTATTTTCCCAATTTCTGTTTAACGGAAAGAAGATTTTCCCAACACGTTTCTCAACAAATTAGTTTTAATAGCTCATCTCTAATAACTGATTTATTTTATCTTTGCTATGATGACAGTAAATAATATTTTACTAGATTTGTCAAGACACTTCTATACACCTTAAAGTGACATTTAAAGGCTTAACTAGGTTAATTAGGTTAACTAGGCAGGTTAGAGTAATTAGGCAAGTTATTGTATAACGATGGTTTGTTCTGTAGACTATTGAAAAAAATATATAGCTTAAAAGGGCTAATAATTTTAACCTTAAAATGTTTTTTAAAAAATTAAAAACTGCTTTTATTCTAACCGAAATAAAACAAATCAGACCTTCTCTAGAAGAAGAAACATTATCAGACATACTGTTAAAATTTCCTTGCTCTGTTGAACATCATTTGTAAAATATTTGAAAAGGAAAGAAATTCAAAGGGGGGCTAATAATTCTAATTTATTTAAATAACAAAATCCAAATCTGGATTAAAACATTAAAACATATTTTCATTAAAAAACAACTATTATCATTTTTTTCCCGCTCAGTATAAAATTTTATAGAAATTTTCCATTCACCATAGAATTTAAAAACATTTGGCTTTTTAAGAGTTTTATATCTTGTTTACAGCCTCTTGTTCATTAGTGTTTGTGTGTGCATATGTTCACCTTTAGATTCTCTCAGATATTCTCCACTTTTGGCGAGTTCATTGCCCCCCTTCACCTCACTTCAGACAGTATAAATGATGGAGAGCAGGTCCCAGCAGGACGCAGGGCAGGAGGGCTGAACGTCCCGCCGTGAGCTCCAAATGCACTGTCATTTCCAGCATCGTGTATCATTGCACAGGTCATGCAGCCACGGAGAAACCATTTGGCTTTTTTGTTATTTTGCTGATTACAAGAGAATAATCTGAAGCTACTTTAAATACTGAGAGCACTGAAAAAACTAATTATATATTAGCCAAAAATATGAAGGTTGTCCTTTTTCCCAAAGGATGTTTAACAGAGAAAGGAGTTTTTTTTACAGTATTTCCTACAATATTTTTTCTTCTAGAAAAAGTTTTATTTGTTTTATTTCAGCTAGAATAAAAGCAGTACTGATTTTCTAAAAAGCATTTGAAGATCAATATTATTAGTCTTTTTAAGCAATATTTTATTTTTCGATTGACTTGCCTAATTAACCTAGTTAAGCCTATAAATGTATCTTTAAGCTGAATACTAGTATCTTGAAAAATAGCTAGTAAAAATATTTACTGTCATCGTGGCAAAGATAAATTAAATCAGTTATTAGAAATGAGTTATTAAAACTGTTAGGTTTATATAATGTGTTGAAAAAATCTCCCTTAAACAGAAATAATAATATACAGAAAGGCTAATAACTCCGACTTCAACTGTCTGTAACAATATAAATGTCTTTAGTGTCCAATGTTAAATAAAACTATATTTCAAAACGTATATCTTCCTTTGAATGCTGAATATTTTAAAATAACACTGGACAGCTGGACAGACGCTAAAGATGACAACTCTTGTGACCAAGAGACAGTAAAGGCCAGCTGGATTGGCTGTGATCTGCTCCTCTCCACATGATGGTCTTTGGTTGACCAGGATCTACATCTTCTTTATTCTTGGCTTCAGTGGTGCAAAAAGTTTGAGCTCCTACTGTAAAAAAAAAAATAGGACAAAATGTTTATTCATTTATTTTATTTTCAGCTTAGTCTCTTTATTAATCAGGGGTCACCACGGTGAATGAACCGCCAACTTATCCAGCATATGTTTTACACAACGGATGCCGTTCCAGCTGCAACCCATCACATATTGATGGATGATGATCTTTACTTAATATTCAAATGCTTTTTGGCATAAATAAAAACAATGGGCTCTATTTTAATGATCTAGGCAAAAAGTCTAAAGCACATGGTGCAAAAGCATTAAGAGCATGTCTGAATCCACTCTTGCTATTTTAAGGACGGAAAAATATTCGCTCTGCGCCGCAGCACATGGATTAACAGGGTTGTGCTTATTCTCTTATTGAGTTATCGTTGTGTTTTGAGCATAAAACCAATCAGAGTCTCATCTCCCATTCCCTTTAAGAGTCAGTTGCTTCACGCCATGGCGCATTTGCTATTTCAATGGCGGACTTTGTAAGCGGAAAAACTGAAAGCTTCACTAGCGAGAAAACAGTTAAACAGAGCATCTGTAGCGCGAGGATAAAAAATTAGCCTCCTCCATTCAGCCTCTTTACTTTCTCTTTCTCTCTTTCCTGGATAAGGAAACAGCGTTGTACTCAGTAGTTGTACTCTATTAGTCTATTGTAGTTCCTCAAAATAGCAACGCACCAACAATGCTGCCTTAACATACCTCTTTTCTAGACCGGAACACCCATGAATCCACAAGTTAACACAAATAGATTTGCTATTTCAACAACATGGTGCAAAATGGGAAAATTAGGGTTGCGTTGGTCTGAAAATAGCAACAAATCGCGCCATGTCTTGCACCTTATTGCACCGGGTGTAAAATAGGGCCCAATATTTTTAACCAGAGTAATGCATTTTTGGCTATTGCGACAAATTCATATATATTGTATTGATATTTAATATCTCCTGTTTAAATACATTATGAACAGCAGCTACGCTACTTGTTTTCTTTGTTCTCTATTTTTACATGGGGATACTCATCCCGAGGCCTCTAGAGATTGTGCAGCACCATTGATGTCATCTAAGACCTGTAAAGAGATGATGCTAACCAGGGCTTTACATTAACACCCGCCAAATGCGGGTAGATTTCAGCTCTGGCGGGTTGGATAGACACCTCCACTAGCCACTTTTGGCTGGTTGGAAATTATTTTTAAATGGTAAAAAAGCAGGGTTTTCTTAAAAGCAGGGTTTGAAAATAAGCATGGCCCAATATTTGTGCAAATGTGGTCTTAGAATCGAGAAGCAGCATGACTGACAAAAAAAAAAAAAAAACTGTTCGCGCGAGCAGAAAGCAGGTAAATACGGAATGAGAGAATGATCACTCGCACGCTAAGACGATGTGATGCGCGCGACTGTTAAAAAGCGAGTGCGCTCCTATTTACTTGAGTGAAGGAACCGTGCCTATAGAGGAAGCGCAACTTGTGCCTTTGAAATAGACTGGGCAAGGAGCGATGATCGTGCACCCACAGTCCTGCTGCTTTCAAGAGCTCAAGACTTAAAAAAACATATTCTTTTGTAAGCAGCAGCGGTCACTGCTTGCATTTCAGTTATTTGAACAGATTATGAATAGGCCTATATTAACTGTGTGCGCTTGATTATTATTTCATTATCAAACACGATATGTTTCACCTGATTTATTTTGCTTACAGTTATTTTTGTTAATATGGTTTAACTATATTTTTTTACAATAACACTGCTTTAACAGGAGATTACTCCCCGTTTATGTGTAGTTAACTGATGATCTGGGACTATTAGCCAGGACAGATTACTGTGCATATTTTAGATAATTTTTTTTAAAATGTAATGTTTTTTTAAAGAAAGTTTTTTTTTTTATTAAAAAGTGCACCTATACAGCTATATTTTCCTTGTTTTGACACAATAAAAAATTGTGGCTAAGAAATACTTATTTGGTGTGGTCAGATACATTTGATAAATCCTTCATTTTGAGCCCTGAAAAGTCCTGTGAAATAAAAACTGATTGTATTGCGACACAACCCATTTGCTCATGCACACTGAGCAAGCTAATACACAACACAAACAAGAAGTTAAATGAATGAGAAGGCATGTGGACATAACACAACATCTAAATCAAGTCACTTTAGCATGTCAGTCAAATTTATGCATATAAAATATATTTTCCCAACAAGAAAAGTGTAGCTAGTGAAAATGGCGAGTGGCTAGTAATGTTGGAAGACTACTAGCCACAGTGGCTGGTGATCAAAAAAGTTAATGTAAAGCCCTGATGCTAACCATAGAGAACTTCTAGAGGTCTTCATTATCCTGCACCAGGCCGTATCCTGAGCAGATGCTGTGGTATGTGATCATGAAGGAGTGGAGAGCATGAGACTGATTCATGAAAGAGTCTCCGCATTGATCCTGTGGGTCAGACTGTACACCCACTGTTGGCCTACTCACATCTGCAGCTTCTTTATGATGGACGTCCAGCGTTCTCCAGCCTCCGGTGCCTAGACTGCAGCTCTGCACAATACGTTTGGCCAGAGGACAAATGGTTGTGCCCAACTGAGCCTGGTTTCAGTTTTTTTTTTCTCCTCTTTCGTCAATTGGTGGTTTTGTTTCTCGCCACTGGCTTGCTTGGTTTGGGACTTGTGGAGCTGCGCATAGATGCATTTGCTCTTAAGTGTTTGGATTTTCAGCAGTAAAAATTAAACCACACTGAACTGAACTAAACTGAACTTTAACTCAGAAAGCTGAACTGACACAGATATAATTTACTAGAACTTCTATGTTAAGCTGCTTTGACAATCTACATTGTAAAAACACTCTAGAAATAAAGATGAATTGAATTGAACCATGTTTTAAACTAGAAAATATAATGCAGATTGGGTCAAAATGCAAAGTGTTCATTGGAAAATGATGGTTCTAGGACTCATTGATGTAAATAATGATCAGTTAATAAAGTTGGGTTAAACATACCCCAACATATAACCCAACTATATGTTATTATAGCACTTTCCCAACTATGGGTTATTTTAACTCAGTGCATTGGGTAATATAATTTAAGTTATTTTGATTAAATGTTATTTTTGTCCCATTCTGGTATTACTGTTGTGACTATTACTATTAACTTTATAATTATGGCTGTGTAAATAAATAATATGCAGTTTTCTATAATATAAAAAAGATTATTTTAAGTTAAAATCGTTAACTTAAGCGTTTTTATCCGTTTAATATAAATCGGCTATGAATCAGTCATTTGTATCATCAATATTTCAGAGTGCTAGTGAAACAGATATAAAAAACACAACACAAAGAGGTAATTTGATAAAAGAAATAGCAACATTATTGCGTTAGAGCTTAAAAAACTTTATAACGCAAAAAAAAATTACGTGTCAGTTAATTTAGTTGACTGTTGAAATTCAACATTTTTAACCCAACTGGTTATTTAAAAAAACAACCCAATAAATGTTAAAAATAACCCAACAAAGCACCAAATATTTTTAGCGCAACCATTGGGTTAAATAAATAAATCAACATTTTTTAGCGTGTGTTCAGTGTTGGAGGATAGTATTAGTGATGATGAATATTAATGTTATTTGGTTATTAGATCTTAGAAATTATATATATTCACAAACCAAAGGAGGATTAGAAAAGGCACTGAAAACTGTTGATGATGGTTCAGTAATGTTGAAAAATGGTCAAGGATGGTTTTTTTACTTGAAATTGAGTGTTGGAAAGCGACATTATGAATAATAATATAATTGGTTATTGGTTTATAGATTTCGGCCTCAGAGATCTGCAAAACCGTCTTCAGATAGATTGTGCTCAGAAATTGTGTCAGTTCTTGAGAAACAGTGAAGAATGCTTGATTTATAAATGATGTTTAGTATTTGGTGAGCAATATTATAAACATTGTAAAGTGAGAGCAATATGAATGAGGATATAAACCAGACAAAGAAGAACCAAAGGTGGGTCAAATATGGACAAATCAAACTATTGGGTAAAAAAGTGTCATTTAAATTTAATTGAAAGAAATTAACCCATATTGAGCTTGTCCTTATTTGACCCATAATTTGGGTTATGACAAATGCAGGTTTACTTCCTCCAGGTTTTAAGTCCACTGTTTGATGCAGATGTGACTGATAAATGAGTGATGGTAAGTGATCTTCAGTTATGATGATTAACATTGGTGTTTTTTTCCAAAGGGGACCTATTATAACAAAAATTCCTTTTATAAGGGGTTTAAACTGTAAAAATATGGTAATTTTTTTTTATATATATAATTGCACATTAAAAGCACCAACCTGATTTCACAAAGTACATGTTCCTGGATTAACATCTCTATTGATCCTGGAACAACATTCCTGTCAGCCAATCAGAATTAAGGGATACGTTTAAAGTTAAGTTTAGGCTTGCGGTTCGGATTATGCACTTTTCCCTTTATGCTATTAAAACAGTCTGCAGAAACATTTTGTTTGACATTCTCCCTTTATACATATCATCATAGGGGAAAGCCCTGCCCATTAGTAATAATCTATCTCATTAGCATAATCAGCCCTGAGTGAGAAGCAGCCGTCCGCTTTTAAAGTTTTGAATCTGCTGCATAGTTCTTTAAAGTGTACAGTATA
>CAIGQZ010001336.1:590009-601123 GCA_903798205.1 Danio tinwini | reverse complement strand
AAATAAAATAAAATAAAATAAAATAAAATAAAATAAAATAAAATAAAGTGAAATAAAGTAAAATAAAATTAAGTGGCGACGCAGTAATAAAAAGTAGGTAGTGATGTTGCCTCACAGCAAGAAGGTCGCTGGTTCAAGCCTCGGTTGGGTCAGTTGGCGTTTCTGTGTGAAGTTTGCATGTTCTCCCTGCGTTTGCTTGAGTTTCCTCCGGGTGCTCCGGTTTCCCCCACAGTCCAAAGACATGCAGTAAATTGCAGGTAAATTGGGTAGGCTAAATTGTCCGTAGTGTATGAGTGTGAATGGGTGTGTATGGATGTTTCCCAGAGATGGGTTGCGGCTGGAAGGGCATTTGCTGTGTAAAACAAATGCTGGATAAGTTGGGGGTTCATTCTGCTGTGACGACCCCAGATTAATAAAGGGACTAAGCCGAAAAGAAAATTAATAAATGAATGAAAATAAAATAAAGTGAAGTAAAATAAAATACACTGCAGCTCCAAAATAAAACAAATAATTTAATAAATATTGCAGCTCCACTTAAATTAAATTAAATTAAATTAATAAAAATAAATAAATATACTGAAGCTTTAAAACAAATAAAATAATAAATATGGCAGCTCCACATACATTTAATTTAATTAATAAAATACAAATAAACAAATATACTGAATCCTCAAAAAATAAAATAAAATAAAATAAATAAATAAAAAAATATACTGAAGCTTCAAAAGAAAACAAATAAAATTAAATGAAGTAAAATAAAATCTACTGCAGCTTCAAAATAAAACAAATAAAATAAAAAATATTGCAGCTCCACATAAATAAAATTAAATATAGGGCAGCACGATGGTGCAGTGAGTAGCACAATTGCCTCACAGCAAGAAGGTCGCTGGTTTGAGCCCCGGCTGGGTCAGTTGGCATTTCTGTGTGGAGTTTGCATGTTCTCCCTGTGTTCGTGTGGGTTTCCTCCGGGTGCTCCGGTTTCAGCCACAAGTCCAAAAACATGCGCTACAGGTGAATTGGGTAAGCTAAATTGTACGAAGTGTATGAGTGTGAATGAGTGTGTATGGATGTTTCTCAGTGATGGGTTGCAGCTGGAAGGGCATCCGCTGCGTAAAACATATTCTGGATAAGTTGATGGTTCATTCCTCTGTGGCCAACCCCAGATTAATAAAGGGACTAAGCCGAAAAGAAAATGAATGAAAGAAATTAAATATACTGACGCTCCAAAACAAATTAAATCAAATAAATAATTATATTGCAGCTCCAAAAACAAATAAATATAAATATAATAATAATGAAAATAGAAAAATACTTCAAAAATCTTAAATGCCATTCAATCAAATATAACAAGAATATAACACTATCAATTCATTATTTGATAGAAGATTATTTTATATAGGACATTATTTGATCTCTTATCACATACAAAACAAGCAGATAAATAAACAAACACTGTAAATCGCTTTTAAGATCATGCAAGTTGTTCATTAATTGACTCAGCGTTCCTTCTTTCCATGTGTGTGTGTGTGTGTGTGTGTTTTACTGTGTCTCCATGTGTTTTATTTGCTGTGATTCATCCATTTATTCCTCCTTTTTGGGAACTAATAAAGATGAGTAAGACGGCGGGGGCTCTGAGGCTCTTCTCCATCCTCGCACAGGTCTCATCTTGAGGGATTTTATACCTCCTCAGATTGGCTGTGGATCAGTAAATCTGCTCGCCACACACATTTCCCATAAACCCCTCCCTCCACGTCGGCCCCTGCGCACTTCACATTATTTGATTATTTTAGATGCGGTTGGATATAATAAAGAATGTATTGGTGGTTCAGTGCTGTAGCTCCAGACTGGACATCAGTATTTTATGATGTGGCCAGTAGTGTTACAGTGTGTGTGTGTGTCTGTGTGTGTGCGTGTGTGCGTGTGTGTGTGTGTCTTTAAAAACACTGTACTCTTTCTTGTAGGCTTTATAAGGCTGTGTTTGAGATCTCTGGGAACAATCGTCAGCAGAATGTATAGACAAGCGGCGAGAGAGACCTTCCTCATCCTCTTCCTCATAATCAGCCTGGTAAGTGCATCGTATATAGTACACCACATAAATGAGTGAACACTCCCTATTGAAAATTCATAATTTTAGTGAATATTGACCATATTCACTTACCGGCCACTTTATTAGGTACACCTTACTAGTACTGGGTTGGACCCTTTTTTGCCTTTAGAACTGCCTTAATCCTTCGTGGCATAGATTCAACAAGGTACTGGAAATATTCCTCAGAGATTTTGGTTCATACACAGTATTATATGCAGTGAAATGTGTACAATGTATAATGCTCACTGTATACGTGACCCTGGACAACAAAACAAGTCATAAGTGCATTTTTGGGGAGTTTTTGGGATAGGATCATGTTTGCCTGACATTTGAATATTTGGATTCTAAGGGTTTAAAATGTTATGAGAAATTTATAATGAGAAAATCACCTTGTTGTTTTAACAACACAGTTAAATAAGTAAAATGTGCACAGGGATACATTTATGAGAACCGAGATATATGTGCCTCAGGGTACATAATGACATTGCCCTATCAGACACCCGGTGCAATAAGGTGCAAGACGTGTTTGACGTGATTTGTTGCTATTTTCAGACCAGCGCAACAGTAATTTTCACGTTTTGTGTCACGTTGGTTAAAAAGGAAATCAATTTGCGCCACTTGTGGATTCATGGGTGTGCTGGTCTATAAAGGAGGTGTGTTAAGGTGCATTGTTGGCGTGTTGCTATTTTGAGGAACTGAAATGAACCGCTGCATTGACCTATAAAAAGCTGGTCTAAAGTCCAACGCAGAGTGCGTTAGTTATGCGCCTGTGCCTGTCCAAACGCTAAACACATTGCTTATTAAGCACAGAATGTACAGCAATACACAAATAGCTTTACAAATGAAAAAAATAAAGGATAAAAATTTTACAAAAAAAGATTATTTTCTACATAAATATAAAAACCACTGCCTCCATGCCTTCTTCATGAGGCCGAATGGAGGAGGCTCATTCTTTATCCTCACGCTTCAGATGGTCTGTTTAACTGTTTTCTCGCTATTGAAGAATTCAGTTTTTCCACTTACAAAATCCGCCCTATCAATAGCAAATGCACCATGGCTCGATTCAACTGACTCCTTAAGGGAATGGGAGATGAGACTCTGATTGGTTTAATGCAGGTTATGCTCAAAACACACCCATAACTCATTAAGACAATAAGCACAGCCCTGTTACACCAAGGAGCATATTTTTCTGTCCTTAAAAAGTGGATTCCAGCTATTTTAAGGGCCACCACACCATTAAGATTTTTCCCAACCACTGATAATAATTGACAGACACATATTACCATGTTTCAGAATTAACCTATATTATCATTTTCACAAAACAGGATTTGCAAAGAAACTGTGATTAAAAAAGTACTGGGTATAAAAAAAAACAAATAAGGCTAATAAATATTATCTGATATAATAAACCTCACAGACACATTCTAGACACACAAAAGACTGATCGTACATTTTGTAAAAAGGCCAAAATTGAAGCCCTTTAAAATGCATGCAGATTTTTTGTTCATTGTTTCTAAAATATCTAAGGCAGGACCTGTAATGCTGCGTTCACATCAGATGGGGATGAAGCGTCAAGCATGGGCAATTTACATGTTAAGTCAATGCAAAGGCACGATTAGACATCCTGAGACACGATCCGCGTGAGTGAGGCGGCGCGAATGACACGATTAACGTGAATGAAGTGGCTCGAGTTGAGCGTTTTACGTGATTTACACACAAATCGCTCGAATTTAAAAATCTGAACTTCAGCGGACATTCGTGCTACATTAACCAATCAAGAGCTTTGTCGTGTAGGGGCGTGATTATGATGTAGCACCTATTGTTGGTGTCCCGGGGGAAAATCCCCCTGCCGACACCGGACAACAGCTTATTAAACTTGGGCTTTGTTCATTTTGAAGCACAGCTGAAAGCCTCAATCATCCAGGTTTAGTTTCTGGAGGAGTTGATGAACTCACAGAGCTGGGTGCACCTCTGAAAGTATCTAGTGGACTCAGATAAGGCTCCAAATGAATCAACGCATTTTTTTTGTCTTCATAAAGCACATAAACACAGCTATTCTCTCAATAAAATCTATGTTATCCATTTAGCATCAAAGCTAGAGTCACCTGGCACACAAAAGCCCTGCCCATGATGCGAATTCGCATCTATTGTTTGTAAAGTGAATTTGACATGTGGATGAATTGGTTTTGATGCGCGAATAAAGCAAGTTAACTCAAAATGTTCGCGCATCTATTTACATACGAATAGCGTGATTTGTTTGCGCATTCCGCATCTGGTGTGAACACAGCATAAAGGCTCCACTCTCTTCATGAAGTTTATTAATAAAGGATCATGTGCTTATGATTGCTAACGGCTGGACCCGCATTACCCAATTCACAATGCACCAATCAGACGATCCCTAAGCTACTACAAATACCCTGGGTTACGTATCATTGCTATCTTTGCTTTGAAGAATTCCCCCTTCCACCCCTACTCCTCCTCCTTCCTATTTGGTGACATGGTGGCCCAGTGCTTAGCACTGTTGCCTCACAGAAAGAATGTCTATGGTCCAGGCTTTACCAAACCAGCAGACATTTCTGTGTGGAGTTTGCACGTTCTCACGTGGGTTTTCCCCCGGGTTCCCTGGTTTCCTCCCACAGATCAAAAACATGCAACCTAAGTTATTGACTAATCCAAATCAACACTATGAACCTGCTCCTACCTAGTACTTATCTCGTTAAAGAGAAACTACTATCTGCTCTTCAGCCGCTATGACAGGGGAGTTCTCCAGATCTACCTGAGCTCAAACTCCCCTCTCGCCTTGCAACCGGAGGGAGCCCCGGTCTCGAAGATCTTATAAGCTCAGGGCTCTCTCCCGGGACAGCATGCCAAATTAGCTTATAATCAATCATCAGCTAAGTGTAAACTCTCTGCTGGAAAAGGGGCGGAGATGCAGCAGATCATTTGCATTTAAAGAATTAAATTATGAGGACACTTGAGAAATATATTCCATCTTGAAAAAACAAGTCATTGTAGGATAGTTTTTAGCTTTATTTAAATGAACAAAAACATTTTTTATTAGTTTTAGTTTGGTTTCATAATAATAACACTTGAAAACACATAACAATGCATTAATAACAGTCCGTGTGACACACTAGCACTCAGAAAAGACAGAACGTACTTTTTGCTTTAATGCCACTTTCAGTTTCAGCACGTATCAGTGAGGTTGACCTTTGAAAAGAAAAAGAAAAGCACACTGTGTGGTTTTGGAGATCCTTCTGTGATAATCTCTCCTTTTTTAGTTCTTGGTAATTTCCAAGTATAGTACGAGGTAAGAAACATTGTGATGAGAGTGTCTTATCTATCATGTTTATTGTGTTAATCCTGCTCCAGTCTACTTAAAATGTAGTTTGCTGTTGTGTATCCCTTGTTGTGTATCCCTTCGTGTTTACGTCATTTTTGTAACAGGAAGCATCTGTCTTTGTGTGTGTGTGTGTGTGTGTGTGTGTGTGTGTGTGTGTCTCTGTGTGTGTCTCTGTGTGTGTGTGTGTGTGTGTGGGTTTTCTTTGTATTCCTCATATGTGCCAAATGTCCCCACAAGAATAGCAATAGCACAAAAATTTGACCTTGTGGGGACTTTTTTTTGGTTTCCATTAGGAAAATGGCTGATAAAAACACACATAATAAAGCTGACTACTTTGTGGATTTCGCCTATTGCGGGTTATTTTGAGAACGTACAATAACTCCCACGATTAACGAGGGACCATTGTACCACAAAATTTTGAAAAAAAAAAAAATATTTTTTTTTTATTCCCATGAGGAAAATGGCTCCCATGAGAAAATTGGCCAGCCTGATCTCACAATGAAACTGAACTATTTTACGTTTTGTCTGTTTAGTGACTAATTCATACAAATTCATGCGAGTTCAGTCGTACGAAAATGTGTGATTTTTTTTTTTTTAAAGAGCCGTGGCAGTAAACCCCAGCCCTAAACCCAACCATCATTGGTGGAGAAGCAAATCGTACTAAATTGTATGAATGAGATTGTACAATTTCATACAAATTAGCCAATAAATCAAAACGTTTCGAATGGGCTATATGCACAGCTAGTGTTTTTCAGCCATTGATAAACTTCCGGTGAAAGCATTATGTGACTATTTTCAATTTCACAAGGTTCTTTTTACAGCATCGCTGTTGTAAAGTAATTCAAATATAATCAGTTAAATTGACTTAAGCATTCATTTGTTTGTTAAAGCATAAAAAGAGATGAAAGACTGTTTAAACGCAGGCACCGTCATTAGCAGCAGGCTAGTGCAAAAATTTTATTGAAAATACTGAGGTAAAATTAAGTTCCAGAGGCCTTGCATCATTATTGTGAACTCATATGTATAGTGGTATGTCCATACTAAACCACATAATAGAAAAAGTTTCTCTTGCGAGGTGAAAAATTTAAAGCGTGTTGATGCTCTAAAATACTTTAAGCATTTCATTCTTACTTGACATAAATCCATGACTTCACTGGTTAGATTTGTGATCAGAGTTACAACCTGCCTGCAAATGCATTGTTTAATTTAACGATAAAAGAAATAGTTTAAATATAAAAATGCATTTGAAAGTAAAACTAATAAGGGTTTACTTTAAAATTACAAGAAAAAAAATGTTCATAAGACTTAATATAGCAAAGTGCACAAGTTAAATTACAATTTATTACCTAAATTTTACATAATTTTTAAATGTACTTCAAAAAAACAGGAAAAACCACTGTAAATAATACAGCAATTTTATGGTATAAAACAGACAAATTGCTGTAATTTGTCATTTGTTATATAATACATAAAATAACAGTCAAGCTGTTAATTTACAGATATTGGCTGTGTCTGAAACTGCATACTTCCATACTATATAGTATGCTAAAATCAATATGCGAGCTGAGTAGTATGTCTGAATTCATAGAATTCGAAAATCAGTGTGCGAGAAGTACCTGAATGACTTACTACTTCCTGCGAGATTCTGAAGTGTGCATCCCATGCACGCTGTGCTATTCCATGATGCCCCGTGAGAGAATTCATGAATGGGAGTGAAGCGATGCAACTGACGCAGGTAGGTCACCTGACCATGACAAGATGGTGGATGTACGTCAGAATTCCATTCATACTTCTCCCATTCATACTGTATAGAACGCACTTTTCTAAGTACTTTTTATAGAGTTTTGAATATAATTTAAAACAACAAAAAAAGATTATATAAATAATACAGTAATTTCCCTGTGTAAAAAACTAAAATGACTGTAATTTGTCTTTAATGATAAAGCACCTAAAATAAAAGTTAAACTGTTAATTTACAGATATTAGCTGCGTCCGAAACCGCATACTTCCATAATGTAATGTAATGTAATCTAATGTGTATTTATTTAGCGCATTTATTGTGTATGCCCATACACCCAAAGCGCTTCACAATCATGAGCGGGGTCTTTCCACACCACCACCGGTGTGCGAGCCAAGTAGTATGTCCAAATTCATAGAATTCTAAAATCAGTATTCGAGAAGTACAGTACCCTGAAGACCTACTACTTCTGGCGAGATACTGAAGTGTGCATTCCATGATGCCACGCGAGAGAATTGGATTGGATGAATGGGACTGAAGCGACGCAACTGACACAGTAGGTCACGTGACCATGACAAAATGGTGGATGTAGTACGTCCGAATTCCATTCATACTTCTCACATTCATACTGTATAGAACACACTTTTCTAACGGCCGAGTAGTACATTTAAATTAAAATGCGGTAAAGTAGTAGGCAGTTTCAGACGCAGCCATTGTTTGTAATTTTTACAGAGTTTTGAATATAATTTAAAATAACAAAAAAAGACTTTATAAATAATACAGTACAGTAATTTTCCTGTGTAAAAAACAAAAATCACAATCATTTGTCTTTAATGATAAAGCACCTAAAATAAAGGTCGCTGTTAATTTAGAGAGATTGTTTGTCATTTTACTGAGTTTTAAATATAATTTGAAATGACAAAAAAAATTCACCGTAAAAAATGTAGAGATATTTTCAGTCATTTTTTTTTACTATGTATTTTAAAGACATGGCGTGGGAAATATAATTTATTGCAGTCCTTCTTGTTTGGTCTGAGACCAACTTTATATTGTTTCTTAGCCAGGCAGTGAAGATCACTGTTTTTTAAAGAAATCAGTTCTTAAACGCAGCGATTTTGTAAAGGATGACAATTCACCGGAAGACCTGGGACTGGCTGACTGAAATTATAAGTCTGTGTGCATATACCCCATTGTCGTGAGATATTGTTGAAATGGCTAAATACACATAAATGAAGGATGTTTTTGAAAATATAACAATGCAGAATATGCAATCCGTAGAGTATAAGCAGTATGCATGCATGTGTGTGTGTGTGTGTGACACTCATATCTGACATCTGCTACCTAGAAATATAAAATATGTCAGGAGAAACAATGTGCGTGTGATTATTTCTCTCCTGCGGGTATACACTCACCGGCCACTTTATTAGGTACATCAGTTTTTATTAGGTAGCCTTCCTCATTCTGATGCTCGGTTTGAACTGCAGCAGATCGTTTCAATCATGTCTACATGCATTGAGTTGCTGCAATGTGATTGGCTGATTAGAAATTTGCGTTGACAAGCAGTTGGACAGGTGTACCTAATAAAGTGGCCGGTGAGTGTAAATACAGTAGATTCACAGAATCCAGATGGTTCTGTGTGGTCAGCAGCAATGATAGGACAACCATCGCTCATCGGATTATTTGTGTTTCTGGGAAGATTTTATTTTTGTTGGAGAGCAGAAGGCAGACGGGGTCTTTAGTCTGGAGATTCCGAGGTCTGACCCTTAAACATCTCAAAGGAACAGGGGAATGAAATGTTAGGGGGGGTGATTTAATATAAAAATGCATCTAAAATCCTTGATACTTCATGTATTCTGTTAGAAATTTAGCATTTTCACACAATGTTAAGTTGCTCAGAGAGTGTATTTTCACCCAGTTGCAGGAGGCGGTAACCATAGCAACAATCGGCAGCTTAAGTGCTTCCCATTAGGATCAATGGACAGAGCATCAAGTGTGTTGTCATTATTAGGCACTTTATTATAGATTTAAATTGGCTCCCATCAATTTTGTTGGTAATTTATTATACAGATCAATTATATGGCATTATTTTGCCACCACAGTTTTATTATTATTTAAATTTTTATTGTTTTTGCATGCAGAAGTGTGTTAACATAGACCATTCTTATTAATTATAACATATTGCATCTGTTATAAGCTTATATATTTGTGAAAATCATCATATCCTATTGCAATGTTTTATCATAGCATCAGCTTTTGTTGTCTTATGATGTGTTTACTGGCATGAGGGCGGTTCTGCATGAGATCAGCATCAATTCTGGATTTAAAGGGGACCTATTGTGCAAAAATCACTTTTATAAGGGGTTTAATCACAAATGTGTGGCAACAGTGTGTGAATATAAGCAGCTTCTGATGATAGAAATCTTATCATTTCATTTTTTATAATTACAGTTGACAAAAACAATCAGCAGATACACTTTGATTGACATTCTCCCTTTGTACGAGTCATCAAAGGGGGAAAGCCCCGCCCATTAGTGACCATCTCTCCCTCATTAGCATAGGACGTTAGTCCTGTTTTTGAATCTGCCACTATGCTGACACTTCTCTTTTGATCTCACCTCTTATGAAAAGAGCACAATCTCATTTGAATTTAAAGCGACAGTCACCAAACTGGCACAATTAGCATCAAAGCCTAAAAGGGGCAGATTTAAACAGTTATAAAACATTATCTGTGAGGTATTTTGAGCTAAAACTTCACATAAACACTCTAGGGATATCAGAGAGTTATTCTACATCTTGTAAAAAGGGGCATAATACTGTAAGTCCCCTTTAAACGTGTTATTAAAAAATTAATTTGAGAAAATGCTTACAAATCAAACCAAACAAATCAAAACAGTTCATCCTACCCTGTATCTCATTTAAGAAGCTGCTTCACTTGAATATACATCACAAAATGTAGTAAAAGACTATTGCAAACTTGTTGCATGCTGACTAAAAATTTATTTATTTTTAATCTTTCAAATGAAAATATATGAATATGTTCAAACATAACTGTTACTTTCTGCTTTCTGGTTACAAGCAGACATTTAGTTGAGGAAGTCGGAAGTTTAAGGTGGTCAAACTGGATTAATGAATTCTGTACAATACTAGCCCATATAGAAATCTGATATAGTGTAATATATGCAAATTACATGTTTATATTAGACCTTCACATATTTAAAATATGTCAAAGTATAGCAAAAATGACATACTGTACATATATGACACATATATGTTTACATATATTATTATCAGCTATTAGAATTACAGTTATGTACATGCTGTATATGTTAAAATATTTGAGAAAATATGTCATATTTGTGTTTATATGTTGTCATATATGAACACACACACACACACACACACACACACACACACACAAACACATATAAAATAATTTCTAATATATTTGAACGTACACTGTATGTTCATATTTGTAATTCTAATGGTTAGGGGAAAATGGCATTAGTCTCATCCAAAATATAAGTTTGTTTTTACATAAGATATGTGTGTATTACTGTATATATACAGCAAAAGCCGCTATGTCCCGAGAACCAATCAGAAGCTGCAAATTGAATCATATGTTTTCAAAGTAGCAGTGTGCTGATGAGCCGGCTTTATGAGAAGAATGTTTTAATCCGCTTTCGATTTTAAAAGACGGAGTTTGATGAACTTGGTGAGCCTTTTTGACTGTCAGTGAATAGCAAATGAAAACGTCCCGTACCTCAAAACTCATTATAAGAAAAAGAAAACGCACTGTACAATCGGAAGTGTAGCATGCATTCATAACATTTTTTGTGCAGTGACGCTACCGATTTACTAGACATTAAACAGCAACTCTATTTCACAGAGTTAAGATGCCGTTCTGCATCTGAACTCTTCATATATATATATATATATATATATATATA
>CAIGQZ010001336.1:575929-589909 GCA_903798205.1 Danio tinwini | reverse complement strand
CCCCCCTGAATTATTTCTTTCTGCGTTTACTGTTTAACAGAGAGATTTTTTCAATACATTTCTAAACGTAATAGTTTTAATAAATCATTTGTAATAACTGATTTATTTTATCTTTGCCATGATCACAGTTAATAATATTTTACTAGATATTTTTCAAGACACTTCTATACAGCTTAAAGTGCCATTTAAAGGCTTAACTAGGTTAATTAGGTTAACTAGGCAGGTTAGGGTAATTAGGCAAGTCATTGTATAACGATGGTTTTTTCTGTAGACTATCAGAAAAAAAATTGCTTAAAGGGGCTAATAATTTTGACCATAAAATTGTGTTTAAAAAATTAAAAACTGCTTTTATTCTAGTCAAAATAAAACAAATAAGACTTTCTCCAGAAAAAAAAAAATATCAGACATTCTGTGAAAATTTCCTTGCTCTGTTAAACATCATTTGGGAAATATTTAAACAAGAAAAAAAATTCAAAGGGGGGCAATAATTCAACTGTATATATAAGGGGCGTTGCGGTGATGTGGTGGGTAGCACTGTCGCCTTACATCAAGAAGGTCACTGGTTCGTGCCTCAGCTGGGTCAGTTGTCATTTCTGTGTGGTGTTTGCATGTTCTCCTCGTGTTGGCGTGAGTTTCCTTTGGGTGCTCCGGTTTCCCTCACTGTTAAGATTATAGAGCTGATTGGCATGAAATGCCATCTGTCTACAGAGATATCCCCCTACAGTATTACAGTCTATATATGTCTACAGTATTTCTGTTGCAATCCGGATATCACAATAATTAACCTTAAAAACAGCAGCGCAATCACTACACGATTGCTGTTGTGTTTGCGATAAGGAAAAATGCTAAACACATACGGGCATTTCTTCTTTCTTTCTTTCTGCCAACACAACACACATTCCTGATATGCGAGTCCCATACACTCAATACACTACAATTATATTGTATAAATACAGCACTACAATATACAAAAGAGAGAGATTGACATAGAATAGCATTTGCCTGTTTTATAATGATTTAATCAGCAGTGGTTTAAATTACGCTGGATTTTCCACCTCTGAGGGCTTATTATGCGGTCTCTGTCACCATTTTGTGCATGGACAATGTCAACCGTCTTTGCTCAGTATGACAGGCTAATAGCTGCCGACATGCTGTCTCTCAGAAATTATAAATATTTTTTAAATAGGAAGGTATCCTTATAAATAAACTGCATAGTTGCAATCTAAACAATTACATTCTCAACTAAAAAAGCCTCAAAAGTACATTATGCTGTCCAACAGCTGCAATATTTGTCAAACTTTAGAGTGTCCTCTGCTTGTTTCCATATATGGGCGGAGTAATACACAAGGGTGACGGGTGAAGAGGCAGTACGAGATCTTTGCCCAGCACTAAAGTATACATATGTCAATAGACATTTTTACAGTAATTTAAAATACATGTTGCATGTACACTAATTTGGATGCCATATATGTAATTTGCACATATTGCTAAATATTAGATTGCTATATATCTGGAAACCATGTACGAAGACCAGTTTTAGCTGTATATTTTACAGAAATTGATGTTTAATCTGACATTGTACTGATGTCACAGACAGAAGCAACACAACTTGTATAAAAGCCAAGCCTGTGAAAGTTTGTGATTTACCCCAGAGGGATAACTAGATGAACAAGCACAGATTTTTGCAGGTCTATTTTTCATCTTGTTTATATGCGTTCACAGTGTTAGTGGAAAGGTTTTTGTGGTTTTGGTCGGGTGAATTCATTCTGTGCATTCATTGCTGCTGTTTGTTCGTGCTCCTCTTGTGTTGTTCTGCTTTGTTTATGCGTTTTATCTGCTTGTTGTTCCAGATGTGGCCCATACATTCAGAGATATCCAACTGCGTCATAAAACGTGAGGAGGAGAGATGCTTGGAGCGAATTGCACTGCACGACCCGACAGACGACCAAAAATTCGGTAAGAAAGAGCAAAGCCTGTTTTAAACTATTTGTAAAGTTGAAGTCAGAATTATTATGAGCCCCTCCCTGTTTATTTTTCCCCAATTTCTGTTTAACAGAGAGAAGATTTTCTCAACACATTTCTAAACATAATAGTTTTAATAACTCATTTCTAATCATTTATTTTATCTTTGCCATAATGACAGTACATAATATTTAACTAGATATTTTTCAAGACACTTCTATACAAAAAAAGTGAATATAAAGTGACATTCAAATGATTAATTAGGTTAATTAGGCAAGTTAGAGTAATTGGGCAAGTCATTGTATAACAGTGGTTTGTTCTGTAGACAATTGAAAAACAATATTACTTAAAGGCATGGGCGTAAATTTCATTTAGCAGTAGGGGAAGACAATGTCCAGAAATGTCCACGTAAATTAAGACACGTAAGGACAGAATAGAATAGAATACAGTGGGTTCAGTTCAGATGTAGCATAGTAATTGTTTAGCAAATGCACAGCTAAACAATATGCTAATTGTGGCCGTTAATGTTAAGTGAACAACATCCTAAGTTGTCACAAATGAAACAATGCATGGGAAATGGCTTCGGTCGGCATGTTAGTTGCAGTGCACTATGTAACAAGCTATTGTAAACAAGCTAGCGTTAACTAGATAAGTCATATTTTAATCGCTAATACAGCAGATTCATGGAAAATGACATCGGTAATCAGCATTTTTGCCACAACTAATTTATGAATGAGTCTGCATTAACTACATTAAAGAGAATCACTTTATTTACAGTGAATAAAATATCCTACTTACTGGACTTATGCCGAGTTCAGACTGCATGATTTTCAAAGTAGTCGCATCACAGATGTTTTCAAACTGCATGACTATCTGGGCTAGCATTTTGTCGATGCTTTGTTTATACTGCAAGATTGATCGGCGACAGGGGATTCACACTGCATGGCTTTACAATAGGAAGAATCGCCAACAACTTTGTCCAAACTACGTCTCACAACCAAAAACATGTCATATATCTTTTGTTAGTAACTACATAAGAAAAGAAGCCTTCAACGGGGTAGAAAATGTACATATTTGCTCACCTGGGTTTGAAGGGAATTAGCAGTTTCTCCTCAACTTTTTTTTATCTCACAGGCTTTAGTGACTCATCGGCGATTCTCTCAGATCGCGTCTTTGATAGTTCATACTATGTGATTGTCACTTGCGTGAACGAGCACCGATTTGCCTTTGATTTCAGGCATTTGTCTGTGATTTCTCAAAACCTGTCAAAATCTAAGTCAAAATCTGGGCTAAAATCATGCAGTCTAAACTCAGCATTACTGTTGCAGCCTGTTACGTCCCGACCAGTCTAGGGTTGACGGGAACAATAACAAAAGTAGAAATAAATAAATGAAACTTTTATAAATACTCAATATAGGGTTTTCACCTTCTCCTATCCCAGCTCACAATAATCACAACCAGTTTATCAAGGAATAACAAAGTTTACTATTTTAACAATAAAGATCTCAGAAGCATCTCTTCAGAAGGGAATCCAGGCCAAAATAACAAACAAAAAGACAGCTAACTTGTGGGGAATAATTCTAACTTGCCTACTAAAATAAAATGACCCCAAATCAAATTACAGCAAACTTCCCTTTCTCCCTCGGTGCTACAAACCAGGAGAAAACGTTTTTAAAGTAAATGGCGATTCCCAACCTACAGCTTCAATTGAACCAAAAATAATATAAAGTTTTAATATGTGAAAACAAAGCACACAGGCTCAGATTAAATACGCCGAGCAGACGAAATCAGTCAATCACACCACACTAATTCAACAGGAGATAGGAGACGCTCGGAACAACAGCAACAGCGGCAGCAACAACGACGGAGATTTGCGACCTGCACCGAGCAGAAAGATCCCTCCTTTGTTCCTCTCCTCCGTTTATATACGCTCCCACTCGCAACACAGCTGGACTTATATATATTATATATATATATATATATATATATATAATAAATGAACAAGTAATTATTATGTTCTGAAAATGTAACACCCCTACCATTAGTTACAAAATTCACTTTTTCACCTGACTCATGTGTGGATAGTAGGTGAGATAAACTGGTAAAGCAAGCAGTGGGACAGACCACAGTGAGGAAGTGGAGAGGAAACTCAACTTTTTCTAAATGCATTTGTTGCATTTTTTAAGGACACAATTATGTTAGTTATACATACATATTTATTCTTCACAATTAAATTTTTTTTTGGGGGGGGGGGACAACCCTCTGGGATTTACGCCATGCTTAAAGGAGCTAATAATATTGATCTTAAAATGGTTTTATAAAATTCAATGCTATTCTAGCCGAAATAAAGCAAATAAGACTTTCTCCAGAAGAAAAAAAATGTATAGGCTCTGTACAACATCAATCAGGAAATATTTTTGTGATGCAAAGCTGAATTTATCAACATTACTTTACTCTTCAGTGTCACGTGATTTTGCAGAAATCAGTGAAACATTATTAACTTTTTTTTTCATGATTTTCACCATTTATTTACATTCTCAAGTCACATTCTAGGTGTCTATACTGTTCATTTTAATCAATTTAATGCATCCTTACTGAATTAAGTACAATTTAAAGCCTGACTTGAAATTAGAAATATTAATGAACTCAAACATTTGAACTTGAGTGCTGTCATGATTGCCATCGATCTATGTGGGGAAAGATCGTTGGTGAACTACAGCCCACATAGCAAATGTTTTCTGGCCCAGCACCGGGCCACACAATAAGTTTTCCCTTGGCCCAAGTACTGCAATAAGAATGACGGTCCTGAAGTGGCCCATAACTAGATTAAAGACAAGGGCCACACATGGGCCATAACCGGCCTGAATCTCAGCCAACTTATCACCCTTAACTGGCCCTGAACTGGGCCAAAGAAGGTTTATTATTGGTACCGATTCTCAGCTATAAGTTTATACTTTAACTAGAAACCCCAAAAACTGAGCCATAACCCAGCCTAATGTTGCCTAAACAATGTGAACAATCGCTACACTGATCTGGGCCACACACCTCCAATCCACAACTGACCCAAATATGGTTTGCCGTCATGCATGCAGTGCCATCATTATCATGCATGGCCCACATTCAACTGACATTATGCATGCCAGTGCCGGCAACACGCCAGCAGTGCTATACTGAGGCCACATTTGGTCCAAGTCCGTTTGCTATGTGGGAGACCTGTAAAGAACTACAATTCCCTACATTATGCTTTGCACACACCGGACTCCATTTCCATTAATCACACACACACACAGCTGAAACCCATTATCATGGATTGTTTGGACTATAAATGCTATCTGAGTTCGTCACAGAGTCTTTGTATGTCATGTGGATGTTTTGTTATGTTGATGTTCCAGAGCCTGAGTCTTGTTTGAGTTTTGTTTGTTTTTTCTGTTTGTTTATTTGATACTTTATAAGACTTCACGACGACTGTATTATAAAAATTGCACTTTTGCAATTTGCACAATCCCACCTTTTGTCCTCACCTTATCGCCGCATCGTGACAGAATGCATTTATAGTCCAAACAATCCATGATAACGGGTTTCAGCTGTGTGTGTGTGTGTGTGTGTGCAGTTTGTGCAAGTGTGTGCAAGTGCAGTTTTATTTAAGTCACTGAAACTGAGGCACATAAAATACCATTTATTAATAACACTGTTATTAGTAATATTATTAAACATTAATGAACCCATTTCACTTTTCCAGGTCTCTCAGTAGCGGAAGTCATCATAGACTACGTTTACATGGACATCAGTAATTGAATGATTTGCCTTAATCTGAATGAGACAATAGTATGATGAAGGTGTTTACATGAGTTGCTATTTGAATGTTTCTTTCATGATCCGGTTTTACATGTTTTAGCACATAGATGAATTAACGTCATTACGTAACCATGTTATCCACATTGCCTCTGTAGTTTTATGTAATTTTGGGCAGTTCATTTTTAATTTGTCGACTTGAACTGAAGTTTGGCACTTTCGCTTTCATTGTGAAACATTTCATGCATGCCCCCTGTGACAAACAAGATATTGGATGCGAGTATGAACTGCTGTTATGAACAATTGTGTTGTTTTAATGAAATTTGATATCGCCGTATGGGAAAAAAAATTGCACATTTCACGATGTGTGTGTCTATGGTCCTTTACTGACTTGGTAGGTGCAGAAAATAGTGTCAAACAGCCGTGTGTTTATAGACCAGGGTTGTCAAAGTCAGTTCCGGGAGGGCCGCAACCCTGCACAGTTTAGTTCCAACCCTGCTTCAACACACTTACCTGTAGGTCTCAAACAAGTCTAAAGGAATCAATTAGTTGAATCAGGTGTGTTTAATTAAGGTTAAAACTAAACTGTGCAGAACTGCGGCCCTACAGGAACTGACTGTGACACCTGTGGTATACACTATCCTGTTGTAAAATGCGGCGAAAATCCTACTAAATGTTAATAGTTTGATTGCAGTGTTTGCATATCTGTACTACACTTTAATAATGTGACTAAAATCGGCAAACTTTACATATATTAATCCGATTTATGTTTAGTTTATGACTTACTCGGATTAAATTAATAAAAAACAAATTGCTCTTTACATGCTAGACACTTAATCAGAGTATTGTCTTATTTGTATTAAAATCTGATTATTGGTGTCCATGTAAATGTACTCAAAATTGGGTAAACTTAGAGCAGAAATTGTGTGTCAGCAGTGAATGGTAGAGTACAACAAATGTTTGTTTTTTTTGCTGAAAAATAATAAAACTGAAAATATTTGCTGAAATAATGAAATTAAATCGCCACAATGGTGTTATTAAGACTTTCAGAAAAAAGGGAAAAAAATAGTGTGAGACTGATAATGGCAGTCAGAAGAGAGAAGATTGTTAAATTTACTGTCCTGTCCATAGACGCTGCATTAGAAACACCTTGCACAAGCGGTTATTCGTTTTTTGTATTTTGATGCAAAGATGATATAATACAGTTGCAATCAGAATTATTGAACCCCCTTTGAATTTTTTTTTCTTTTTTTAAATATTTTCCAAATGATGTTTAAGAGAAAAAGGAAATTTTCACAGTATGTCTGATAATATTTTTTTCTTCTGGAGAAAGTCTTATTTGTTTTATTTTGGCTAGAATAAAAGCAGTTTTCAATTTTTAAAACCAATTTTAAGGTCAATATTATTAGCCCCTTTAATCTATTTATTTTTTCCATAGTCTACAGAACAAACCATCATTATACAATAACTTGCCTAATTACCATAACCTGCCTAGTTAACCTAATTAACCTAGTTAAGCCTTTAAATATCACTTTAAGCTGTATAGAAGTGTCTTGAAAAATATCTAGTCAAATATTAATTACTGTCATCATGTCAAAGATAAAATAAATCAGTTATTAGAGATGAGTTATTAAAACTATTACGTTGAGAAATGTGTTGAAAAAATCTTCTCTCCGTTAAACAGAAATTGGGGATAAAAATAAACAGGGGGGCTAATAAATCAGGGGGTTGAATAATTCTGATTGCAACTGTACATACATAAATACCTCACTGGCCACTTTATTAGG
Source organism: Danio tinwini (assembly GCA_903798205.1). Lineage (NCBI taxonomy): Eukaryota > Metazoa > Chordata > Actinopteri > Cypriniformes > Danionidae > Danio > Danio tinwini. Next base: position 582,368 of record CAIGQZ010001336.1, on the reverse strand, counting down.
TACACATGTCCAACTGCTCGTTAACGCAAATTTCTAATCGGCCAATCACATGGCATCAACTCAATGCATTTAGGCTTGTAGACACGGTTCAAACCGAGCATCAGAATGAGGAAGAAAGGTGATTTAAGTGACTTTGAACGTGGTATGGTTGTTGGTGCCAGACGGGCTGAGTATTTCAGAAACTGCTGATCTACTGGGATTTTCACGCACAACCATCTCTAGGGTTTACAGAGAATGGTCCAAAAAAGAAAAAATATCTAGTGAGATGCATAACGTGTCATGTCAAAAAGTGTGAATCATCCCAGACTAGTTTATTAAACATGACAATGAGTTCACTGTACTCAAATGGCCTCCACAGTCACCAGAATTCAATCCAATAGAGCACCTTTGGGATGTGGTGGAACGGGAGATTCGCATCATGGATGTGCTGGCGACAAATCTGCAGCAACTGCGTGATGCTATCATGTCAATATGGACCAAAATCTCTGAGGAATATTTCCAGTACCTTGTTGAATCTATGCCATGAAGGATTAAGGCAGTTCTGAAGGCAACAGGGGGTCCAACCCAGTACTAGTAAGGTGTACCTAATAAAGTAACCTAATAAATGTTCATGCATTTAAACAATTTTTAAATATTAAAAGCTTTCAAGGATTTTTAAGATTAAAATGACCATTAAACATGTCATAACAGTCTTGTGAAAAGAGCTCCATTGTTTTATTAGGCTCAGTTAGACTGTTTAAGAACAATGAATTTTGTTTTAAGAAGTCAAATAACAGCTAAATTTCTCTCTCTCTTTATCTTTTATAATAACATGTCTTTTATTTGTCTTTTATTTGTATATAATTTGTCTTTTATAATAATAATGGTGGCACAGTGGCTCAGTGGTTAGCACTGTCGCCTCACAGCAAGAAGGTCGCTGGTTCAAATCCCGTCTGGGCCAGTTGGCATTTCTGTGTGGAGTCTGCATGTTCTCCCTGTGTTGGCGTGGGTTTCCTCCAGGTGTTCCGGTTTCCCCACAGAGCAAAGACATGCGCTATAGATGAATTGAATAAGCTAAATTGGCCGTAGTGTATGCTGGATCCTATTCTACATTTGCTAAATAAGTTGGCGATTCATTCCGCTGTGGTGACCCCTGATGAATAAAGGGACTAAGCAGAAGGAAAATTAATGAATGAATATATAGTGCTTTTCTCTGCACTCAAAGAGACACACATTTTGAGGGGAATCTCCTCCTGTCCGATTCATTAAAACAAACATTCTGATTCTTTCACAACAGTTACAGTTAATCATCTAACATAGCGAACATTCTTTACACTCTCTTTTTAGCAGCTTATTCAAAATTATAGTCCTGAATTAGTCCTGAATTAGTCAAGAATCTGAAAATAAGAACCAGGTTACCTGAAATTGCGTTCATTGTTTTTTTGCTCACGTTGTGCTAGTGTGTCATCGTCCCCTATAGAGGCAGTCAGGTACCGTGGTAAACAGGAAGAGGCAGTGACACCTGTCAGCAATTACAGAGCAGACGAGTTATTTCAGTGCGAGCTGCAGGACTCATACAGTGAGATGTGGATAAATGAGCTGAGAGAGAGAGAGAAAAGGGAAGATGGAGGAAAAGAAAAGCTCTCTGACTCATGTGTTTGCAGCCTCAAGGACACTCCAGATATTCGAAGACTATTCAGAGCAGAAAATACCAGATTTTAACGTGTAAACCAGCTGGAGTTGCTAGAAAGACACTTGGGGGTAAATGCACCACACTGGAGAAGGTTTGTATGGGGGATTTCAGCATACATTTTTTTAATAGTGAGTAGAAAGGATAGTCCATCGTTTTCCTTGGGCTGATCATGGGTAGCCACACCGGAACGAACCACCAATTACTCTGGCAATTGTTTTACACATTAGATGTCCTTGCAGCTGAAACACTCACACACACTGTAAAAAATATCTGTTAGTTAAGAGTTTCCATATTTTGTTTTCTGTTTATTTACCCTATTGCATTATGGGATGTTGATCTTTGCTCTGTCGACTTTTGATGTTGAAAAAGATTACATAAAGTGTGCTGGGGGGGGGTCATTGGGGGGATAGTTTTGTAAATCTGACTTTTGACTTTGAAAGAATCAGTGCCTCACCAGCTACAAACTTCAGCGCACGTCACTGCACACACACACAAACACACTACAGTCAATTTACTTTATTCAATTGACCACTGCAGGGTCTTAAAGTCTTCAAATGTTGTGCATTTCAAAAACATAATGTTAGGCCTTAAATGGCACCTATGGTGAAAAATCTACTTTTCAAGCAGTTTGGACAGACATATGTGTAGGTATAGTGTATAGACCGTCATATTGGGGTGATATAAACACACTCAGTCCTTTCTTTTTAATTTAACAACATAAAAACGGTGGACCAATTGGAGCGGTTTTGAGATCGACCGCAACTTGATGTAGGAGTGCGGCCTCCCCTCACACCAATATTGATTGACAGGTTCGCATTACCATATCCTCAGTATGTTGTTTCACGTCTGCCATTTTTAGCGTGTGAGTCAAAGCGAGGTCACCAAAGAAACACCCTTGCTCTATTTTTAGATGGAAGGCTCATTGGGCTCAACATTCACCACGTTATCACTCTCCTCGCCTCCAGTGTTTGTGAGTTTTGGTGGGTTTGCATACATGTGTACTAGGGCTGGAACGATATGGCAAAAATTTTGTTTATCACGATATATTTATCACGATATATTTCTTAATTTCGGTCAATACGATATAATTTCGATATCAATAAGGACAATATTAAAAAGACAGGAAAAAACTGCCAAGAACACACACAATGGATGTCTGTACCTACAAATAACTACATCTGAATCTGTAAAGCCTATAATACCTCCAGGCTCATAACTTTTTTTTTATAAAAACAGTAAAAAAAATAAAAAATTATGTTCACTTTGTATTTGTATTTAGCCTTTACAAACAAGAAATGTAAAATAAACTATCAAATAAATAAAATTCTCAGACTTAGCTTATTTATATATATTATATTTATATATATTATTTATAAGATTTTAAAACTCTAGATTAATCTAGATTAATCTTGAAATTAATCTAGATTAAAATGGCTCATTTGAATTCTGCTGATGGCATTCAGAATATGTGTGCTACCCAAATAATACGTCTTTGAGAACGGGTTTCTCAAGCCAGGTGGCGCATTAGACCAGGGGCTCATCTCCTGTTTCCAAAATGCAACACAAACTGCTTGAGGAACTGTTCTATGATAATTGGTGATGAAAATAAGTGATGTTCAATAAGATGTATTTGTGTTTATTTAGTTAAACATAAATGTTGAACTGTAGGCCTGCATAAGCTCCAAACAGTGATTTCATACTTGCTTTTGATGTACGTACATACAGAAAATGCTGCTTTGCAAAGGCAAGTTCACAGAGCCCTGATGGTGTGTCATGCATTGAGTATGTTTACATGGGCAACAACAATACTTTATTACTATTTTAATATGATTAAAACAATCCTCCTGATTAAGAGTCTACCAAGTAAACAGCGATTTTTGATTACCTTAATGCGACTAAAGTTATAACTGAACTAAACAGAAATGGAATTAAGACATGGAGTATGCAGATATTAGTTGCATTACTGACAAACTATTACCGTCATGTAGGACTTTTCGCCATATTTTCCGACAAGATCCACATAGACGGCTGTCAGTAAAGGACCGCACACACACACACCGCAAAAAGCGGAAGTTTTTTTTTTCTTCTCATTTGGCGTGCGTTATTAAGTTTCATAACACTCTCACCAGTCCTTACTACTTATTTGCATGTAATACCAGAGTTTGTCACGGCGCACAAATGAAATGTTTGTGAGTTAAAGTGAAACTGCCGAACTACAGTTAAAGTCAGACGGTCAGACAGTGCAGATGGTCACGGAGCTTAACTAACTGCTGTGCTGCCATAGACTGTAAAAGACTGTGCGCTGCTGAGCGATGGCAGCAGATGAAAGTGAGGACCGGGGGGCTCACTATTCTGCCACCTAGGTCGCCCTTTATGGACGCGCTGGCCCTGCTCAGGGCACTTCATATTTTTGCCACGCCACAGAGCGTTATCTGAATAGTTTCATTTTAAATAACATGCGAATGTGCGTGTCTGGTGTGTCGTGTCGTGGCTTTGAGTGACTCATCCGGTGTATGACGCCCTTTAGTTATAGCCTCAAGCAGGTCGTACACCAGAAGCGCCGCTCGGCGTCAAGCAGCCACCGGCGCCTCAAGTGTGCGATACTTTCAACTGTCATGTGCGCGCCGTGTCGCGGTGCATCCGGTGTGTGATGCCATTCAGTCAAAGTTAATTCAGTGTGCTTGGTTATTAGTCTCGGTGTAGGCTACAAGCTCGGAGCTTTAAACTAGCACACAGTTTGCTGTAAAACTATACAAAGACACAAAGGATTTTGTACTCTCTGCTTGGTCTGTGTCCGAGTCGTACATGTACGGCTGAATGCTGGTCCTCTCACTCATGTTGCTTCTCTCTGTCTGCCTGTCTGTTGCCATACACAAAGCGGGGGAGCTCTTGGCTCCGCCCTCTTGTTAAGTTGGGCGGGAGGTCGAAACTAATTTTCATGTGAAGCAACACGCCCCTAAAACAACAAACTGTGTACACGCCCCCAAAATGACACTTTTTAACACATCATAATAAAAAAATCTGAATTGTGTTTTGAACTGAGCCTAAACTGGCACACTCAGAAGAACCATAATATTAATATTACATCTTAAAAAAGGGGTAAAATAGGTGCCCTTTAAAAGATTTTCAATTCACTGTAATATGGTGTTGTAGGTCTTAAATTATTTTAAACAGGTCTTCATTTTTCAATGTCCATGTGACGCTACCCTTTTAAGCCAATAACCATATAATCACATTCCGCTGTGGCGACCCCAATAAGGGACTAAGCCGAAGGAAGATTAAATGAATAAATGAATGAATTAAACAAGAAAACAAATCTGTAATAAATACAATCAATCTGTTTACAATAAATAAAACAGCTGTAAAATGATATTTTTTTTATTAAAGTTGGTATAAATGTCATCAGCAGTTTGCAGAATAAAACAAAAGCTACAAGTTACTCACACACATAACTATAACTTATGAGAGTTGTCAAGTGCTCATGTTCTCCCTTTACTGTACGCTTCATCTCCTTTCTCAGTCTCACTTCAAACCCATTAAATTCTTTGCAAATTTTAGCTGGCCAATCAGGATCCTCTGGGGGCGTTTAAGCTAATTAGCTGACAATAGTTAACTCAACCGCGAAGAAGAGCAACATGCTTTCCAGCAGAGAATGACGCGTCACTTTTAAGATATCTGAACAGCATTAATACGACAGCAATTGAAGACCTGGTTCAGATCTCAGAGCTCTTGTTTCTGGAGAATGAGCTGCAGTTTACACTTAAAAATGGTTTTGAGCAATTGACATGACCTAAAACACATATTTTGTGGCATATCCAGTTCTCATTCAAAATAAATTATCTTGAGTATTATAAATTGCTCCTATTTTCAATGTGTTTTTCAATGTGACTTGGTGTTTTAATGCTTTAGAGTAGCACTGTGGTGAAAAATTGTTCAGGAAGTCGATTTTTAATTCAGAGATTTTCAAAATGCATCGCTATTGTCCATGAATTGATGCTGAGCACTAGACTAGAGCAAGATGTCCTTGCTGCAGTCTGTAGCGCAATGACATCCTGGATCAGGTCCAACACATTGTGGACATTGCAATGCACATGGTACTGGGGCAATTGGGTTATAATTAATATAATATTAATATAATTTCTAGCAACAACCACTCAGCATGCATAAAAACTATTCTTGAGCACCCTCTGCTGTTAAAAACTAGCCTGGAGCGCCTTCTGCTGTTAAAAACTAGTGTAAATAACTAGCCTAGATCACCGTCTACTGTTAAACACTAGCTTAAAAAAATTGTGTGACAAGAGTGAAAAAGAGTATTGTCTGATGTAAAAAAATTAATAAATTGTCTAGAGCGCCGGCTGCTGTTCAAAACTATCCTAGCGCATTGTCTGCTGTTAAAAACTAACCTAGAGCGCCATCTACTGTTATACACTAATGTAGAAAACTAGCCTAGAGTGCTGTCTGCTGTTAAAAACTACCTTGGAGCACCATCTGCTATTATGTAGTAAAGTAAAAACTATCCTAGTGTACTGTCTGCTGTTAAAAACTACCCTAGAGCTCAAATTGCTTGTAAAAACTATCCTAGAGCACCATCTGCTGTTAAAAACTAGCCTAGAGCACAATCTGCTAGGATTTATTTGGATAGTTATCTTGAATTTGGTGGGAATATGGGGGCGTTAAAATAGGGGTCGCTTGGAAAAAAGGTTGGGAACCACTGGTCTAGAGTGCTGTCTGCTGTTAAAAACTATCCTAGAGCATCATCTGCTGTTA
>CAIGQZ010001336.1:536249-546568 GCA_903798205.1 Danio tinwini | reverse complement strand
TAATGGTGGTGATGATGCTGGTGGTGATGATAGTGATAATGGTGGTGTTGATTGTGATGGTAATGACGATGTTTGTACTGAAGATGATGATGACGTAATGATTACAGTAATGACAGATGATGGAGATGGTTATGGTGATCCTGGTGGTGATAGTGATATAATGGTGATATTGGTTTTGATGGTAATGACAGTAATTGTAATGATGATGACATGATGATTACAGTAATGACGGATGGTGATGATAATGATGATGGTGATAATGACAGTGGTGATGGAGATGGTTATGATGGTTGTGATAATAACAGTGATTATGGTGATGACAGTGGTGATGGAGATGGTAATTATGACGGTGATGATAATGTTGATTGAGATGGTGGGGGTAGTGATGGTGATGGTAACAGTGGTTGTTGTTGTTGTTTTTTTAGAGTGCCCATGGGAGTGGGATAATCTTACCTGCTGGCAGGCAGCAAGTGTTGGAGACGTGGTGGAGGTGAACTGTCCTGAGCTCTTCGAGTTCATGAGTCCTGAGGAAGGTGAGAAACATTTATATACTGACAATTTTAATACATTCATAGTAATATATGTGGACAAAAATTATAATTATTGGCAGCACTTTGCAGTAAGGTGTCATTTGTTATTATTAGTTAACTGCATTAGTTAACCTTATTAAATTATTTTATAATTATTATATAACCTTATTTAAAAATATTAATTATATTACTACATTTTTATGTTATTTCAGCAGTTACTAATATACTATTAAGAGCTGTTTTAGTTAATCATGTATAAATAATTCAGTATAAAAGTACTTTATGTGCTGATGTATGATCTCTTTCGCTCTTGTACTTCTGCTGATAGCTGCAAATTGCAGCAGTTATTGTATGTTTAAAGTGGGAAAGTGATTTGTTATTTTCGTTGATTTTTTTTTAGGGCTTGGGAAGATCAGCAGAAACTGTACAGAGTTTGGTTGGTCTGAACCGTATCCCCACTATGTGGATGCCTGTATGACCGATGAAAACACAACCAAACCTGTGAGTATTTCAACTAAAACTCAACTTTTAAAGGCTTAACTAGGTTAATTAGGTTAATTAAGCAAGTTAGGGTAATGAGGCATATCATTGTATAACAGTGGTTTATTCTGTAGGCAATCAAAAAAATAAAATTGCTGAAGTATATACACTAACTATAAATGAATGCAAACATCAGCTGAATGTCTGAACTTTTCTCTGCAGGACATGTATTACGCGTCAGTGAAAGCTCTGTATACTGTGGGATACAGCACGTCTCTGGTGTCTCTGACCACTGCTATGGTCATTCTGTGCCGCTTCAGGTCGGTTTTACAGCAGTGTCTTCACAACATTGACCTTTTCACACTTATAAGATGAATATGAGATTTTGAGATTCTGCGTGTGTCCACAGGAAGCTTCACTGCACAAGGAACTTCATCCACATGAACCTGTTTGTGTCCTTCATCCTGAGGGCCATTTCTGTCTTCATTAAAGATGGCGTCCTGTACGCAGAGGAGGACAGTGACCACTGCTTCGTTCACACTGTGAGTTACACACATAATTTTACATTAACACTTCAAGAATTAATCCTTAATATTCATATTTATATCAATTATTATTATTATTATTATTATTATTAGTAGTAGTAGTAGTACAGAAGAAGAACAAGAAGAGAAAGAAGAAAATATCAAGGGCATGATTCTTCATGGTTCTGTTTTTTTAAATGATTTTTTATTAAATGGTAGTGAAAAAGATAATAGATATTATAAAATGTGGATAAAAGGATCTTAAAAAATGAAACCAAATATGAATTATTCAGATATGAATATTGTTTCTTTAAATATTAATACATAAATATATTAATTTATTATAGTATTATATAATACTATATAATTTAGTCTATATTATGTAATTATATTTTAGTTTATATAGTTTAAGTAGTTATATAGTATAATTTAGTTTATATAATACTGTTTAATTTAATTTACTATATATTTTAATTTAAAGTATTATACAGTACTATATTATAATATATAGTATAATATATTATTTATACAGGGTGTCTGCGGGGTCTTAAAAAGTATTAAAAGTTGATAAATTATGAGAAAATTAAGGCTCTTAAAGGTATTAAAAAGTCCTAATCCCGTTTGTACGAGGTCTTAAATTTTGTTCAAGCGTTGTCCAAAGTGTTTGACTCAGAAAAAGCATAAATATATTTATGTTCCTCAATTGGATCGGGCCGGGTGCGTCTGGCCAAATTCCTCTGTCCGGGTGATGTCACGTAATTTGCGACAAACGTGGGAAGGTTATGTGACGCTCTCCACTTGTAGCGAAACCATAGATAGAGCAAAACAGACGGCAAAATGGGATCATGCAAGTTTGCATACTCCTTGTTGAAGAAAGACAAGTTTAAACAGTTGCTGAAAACAACCACATCATTTATTCTTTCAAGGTTTGTTTTTTCCGAGCTTATCTAAGTTCTGTTGCAGGGTTGTGCTCTATTCATATATTTAACTACAACTGTTTATTAGCAACTGTTTATTAAGTTAAAGGTTTGATACTAATTAGAACTTGAAGTGGTGATGAGGTCTTAATATATTCTGAGAAGGTCTTTCAAAAGTCTTTCCTGCATACAGTTGAAGTCAGAATTATTAGCCCCCCTTTAATTTTTTTTTTCCAAATGAAGTTTAACAGAGCAAGGAAATTTTCACAGTATGTCTGATAATATTTTTTCTTCTGGAGAAAGTCTTACTTGTTTTAGTTTGGCTAGAATAAAAGCAGTTTAATTTTTTTTAAAAGCCATTTTATTGCTAACCCTTCGTCTCTATCATGTCGGTTCATATGTTGAACTACAAGCATACTTATAATTATATCAAAAAAGATATCAAGCTGTCTTATGTACAATTTAAAAGCTTATATACAACTAAGGTTTTAATTCAATGTTTATTCAATAATTATTAAATAAACCACATATTTAGTTGATGTTACATAATTGTGGTGTATTACTAGTATTAGTAATTTTTAAAAATGTGGTTTAAAATGTCTCCATAGGCTTTGATTTTGCAGTGTTTCACCCACACTGAACAAAAATGATTCATTGGATTAACTGAATGTTTGTAAGGTAAGTGGTTGCAAATAGTTTATATGGGCTGAATTTAAGTTGACCATTACTAAATTTTATTTGTTTGTTTAAAATCAGCCCATACAAATTATTTGCAACCACTTACCTTACAAGCATTCAGTTAATCCAATGAATAATTTTTTTTATTTAGTGCAGGTGAATCACTTTTTCTCAGTGCACAGTCAGAGTTTTCCTGGATGCATTTTTAATAACTCCATCTATTTTGGTTTAAGACCCAACACGTGTCTGTGTCTGACAAACAGCTGTAATTATGCTGAAGCCAAGTTCAGCCAGCACTGGAAATACTCCATTATTCCTCTATTAGCATATGAATAGCTTATAAAAAAAACATGCACACTCTCATTATACACCTGAATGAGGGCTCTGAGCTCTGTCCTCCAGCCAATTGCAGGCCTCACTAATGACATCACTCGGCTTCTGATTGGATCAGGGAGTAATTGATGAACACGGATCGAGACTTCAGGCTGTTGTGAATGAAAATGAATGGAAATGGACTTTTGGCAGATGCATCACTGATCCAATGCTTGTATAACTTTAAAAGATTTTGGGATATTTAAGTAAATTTTGCATTTCATGAGTTCACACTTAGCTGATGATTGATTAGAAAGCTTGTTTGGCATCCTGTCCCAGGAGAGAGCCCTGAGCTTATGAGATCCTTGAGCCCTGGGCTCCCTCCCTTTAGCAGGGCGAGAGGGAAGTTTGAGCTCAGGTAGATCTCGAGAACTCCGCCGACTTGTTAATGGCTAATGACAGATTATAGGGATAACAATAGAGAGATATACTGCTTAATAAGAGATCGTCTATGGTGCCGATTTGGTATGGTCAGTTTACTTATATTGCGTGTTTTTTGGACTGTGGGAGGAAACTGGGGAACCAGGGGGAAAACCACGTGAACACGGGGAGAACATGCAATCTCCACACAGAAATGTCGTCCAGTAGGTCCAGTGGTCCAGTAAGGACTTTAACTGGTGACTTTCTTGCTGTGAGGCAACAGTGCTAACCACTGGGCTACTGTGTCACCCAATCTAGAAAAAGGAGGGATGAGTAGGGGTGGGAGAGGGGATTCTTTAAGATGAAGATGACAGAGGTAAGAAACTCTGGTTATTTATTCAATTCAATTCGTCTTTATTTGCAGCTTCACATAGAAGATTATAGTAAATTGAAACTGTGTCAGTCCAGTTTTCTGAGTTTAAGTTCAGTTCAGTTCAGTGTGGTTTAATTTTCACTGCTGAGAGTTCAAACACTGAAGAGCAAATCCATCGATGCGCAGCTCCACAAGTCCAGGACCATGCAAGCCAGTGGTGACAGCGGCGAGAAAAAACCTCACCAATTGGCGAAAGTGAAGGATAAAAAAACCTTGAGAGAAACCAGGCTCAGTTGGGCACGTACATTTTTCCTATGGCCAAATGTCTTGTGCAGAGCTGCAGTCTAGGCACCGGAGGCTGAAGAACACTGGACGTCCATCGTCCATCTAACAATCCTTTAGAGGATTTGGATTTCAACAGCATTTGTGTTTTATGTGTATGCTAATGCAAAAAGTTGTGTCTTTAATCTAGTTTTAAACTGACAGAGTGTCTCTGCTTCCCGAACTGTGCTAAGAAGGCTGTTCCAAAGTTTAGGTGCCAGATATGAGAAAGATCTACCGCCTACAGTTGATTTTGATATTCTGGTAATAATCAGTTGTCCAGAATTAATTGAGTGTAGTGGACATGATGGGGTTATAGTGAGTTAGAAATCATCTGATTTGTGAATCATGTGTTATCTAATGAAGGACCAGCCGTGGACAATCATAAGCACATGCTCCTCTCGAAATTAGTTTATAAATACATTTAATTATAAAAGACATGGCAATAAAAAATAATAATGTTTAAAGATTACAACTTTTTCTAATTGTCAGTTTATACTTTTGTTTGTAAATACGCATGCTTATAAAAACCACTTTATGAATTATCCCTTAATAGAATTATTTCGTTTTTTTCCTTTATTAAATTCATTATATGCTTAATATCTGCCTATGTCTAATCATTGCTTTGTGATAAATGATGATAATGTATTATTTTGCTATCACTGAGGTACTATTGCAGTGTTTATGAATAAAAACTTTAGTTGGAAATAGTAAAATGTTATGTAATAAATGTAATGTAATAAAAATGTTTTAATACAGTTTTGTTTTTATTTGGTTTCATTTTAGCTTAGTTTTGAATTGAAGTCCGCATGAACCGGAAGCTGCGACCGTTTTTTTTTTTTCGTATTTGACTCAGTTAAACAGAATTTTAAATAAAAACAGTGGGCGTGGCTTGTTTTTATACTATTACTATACAATTTTTTCAGGTTACCTGAGCTAATGTGCATGCACACTCAAAATGAACGAGATCATGACACCAACCTCATTTATGGTCGTTCTACACATTATCATCCTCTGGATAATGCTTGGTCAGATCGAGCTGCTCATCTGAAATTATTCACAACTTGGTCTTGATGGCGAATCTCCTCCAGAAATGACAGCGACTCTTTGATTACAAGATTGTGGACGTTTGAGTAGTTGTTGTCATGTGATGTGCGTTTGACAGGACAGACTGTACCTTGCATTCGTTTCATACAGACAGGGCTTTACATTAACACCCACCAACCCACCAAATGCGGGTAGATTTCTGCTGTGGCGGGTTAGACAGACACTCTCACTAGCCACTTTACCTGGTTGAAGATCATTTTTACTATATAGTTATCTTAAAAGCAGGGTTCGACAATTAGAATGACCCAATATGCATGCAAATGTTATCTTTGAATCGAGAAGCAGCATGACCAACAAAAACAGCATTTGCGCTAGCAAAAGAAAGCAGGTGAATACCGAATGAGAGGATGATCACTGAGCATTTCCTGTTTAAAAAGCATGCACGCTCCTGTTTCCTGGCATGAAGCAACCGTGCCTGGAAATGCAACTGCTGCGTTTGGTTCTCTTTGAAATAGACAGGACAAAAAGTGATGCTCGTGCACCCACAATCCTGCTGTTTCCAAAAACTCTGGCTGTTTTTAAAATATGTCTTTTTGTAAGCAGCAGCGGTTGCCGGTTTTGTTTTAACTATTCTTTGAACAGAACAGATTATGGGTCTGTACTGCGCATTACCCGCGTGCGCTTGATCATCTTTCCACTGTCACATGTTATGTTTTTCACCTACTTTCATTTGCTTACGGTTATTTTTGTTCATATGGTTTAATTATCATTTTTACAATAACTTTAATAGGAGATTAACTCCCCATGTATGTGTAGTAACTAGTGATCTGAGAGACCTTTAGCCTGGACAGACTAGGCATAAAGCATAGTTTTAGATACATGGCAATAATTATTTTTTAAATGTAAATGTTTTTTTTTTTAAGAAAAGTTTTGTTGAATAAAAAGAGCATGTATACAGCTATATTTAGCATGTTTTGACATATTATATAACATTTGTGGCTTAGAAATAATTATTTATTTATTTTTGATGTGGTCAGAGATAAATTTGGTAAATCCTTATTCTTGAGCCCTGACAAGTCCTGTGAAATAAAAACGAATTGCAATGCGACACTGATACCACAGCCCATTTGCTCATGCACATTGAGCGAGTGCATACAAACAAAAAAAGAGGAGGCATGTGGACATAACACAAAGTCTAAATCAAGTAATTTTAGTCAAAACTTATGCATATAAAATATATTTTCCCAACAACAATATTGTGGCTAGTGAAAATGGCGAGTGGCTAGTAATGGTGAAAAACTACTAGCCACAGTGGCTGGTAATCAAAAAAGTTAATGTCAAGCCCTGCATACAGATTACAAAACCAAAAAACTTTTGTGTTCAAGTGCACTTGGTTCATTTAAAAGCACATATTTCAAGCTTTATTTGGATATATGTCTTATGTCTGTGAACAAGTATTTGACATATTACAAAACCTGTTATAAACGCACACGCCTGGTCAGAGCTTTTCCCCCAGAGTAACATCAGACTATAGCGATTAATGATTGGCTCCTGTACTAGAAGGTGGGGCTTCATTTACTATGATGACTGATACACTTTTTTCCCATTTAAAACTGTACGAGTGACATGTCTTGTGTATTCAAGAGGCAGTAAATTACACGGTTAGGTTTATTATTTATTTTTATTTTTTCCAAAATAAAAAACTGTGTTTCAATAAATTTCCAAAATTTGGGGGAAATATAGACAAATTGGCTTTAAATTATTTTGAAAATGTTTGCAATGCATTCAATAAATGTACTGTACAGTTACAGATAATTGTTACATGGAATCAATTGGATTTAATGCAAACCTGAATGTTTTTGTCTGGTGTGTGTGTTCAGGTGGGCTGTAAAGCGGTGATGGTGTTTTTCCATTACTGCGTGATGTCAAACTACTTCTGGCTCTTCATCGAAGGTCTTTATCTCTTCACTCTTCTGGTCGAAACCTTCTTTCCAGAGAGACGCTACTTCTACTGGTACACCATCATCGGCTGGGGTACGAATCACAACAACGAAACATTCCTTACATGATTGATGATGTGTTGCAGTCATATACAGTTGAAGTCAATTTTCTTGTTCAAATATTTCCCAAATGATGTTTAGCAGAGCAAGGAATTTTTCCACAGTATTTCCTATATATTTTTTTCTTCTGGAGAAAGTCTTATTTGTTTTATTTCAGCTAGAATAAAAGCAGTTTTAATTTTTTTTACGGTGCTTTCACTTCTGTGGTTCAGTTTATTTGGTCTGGACCATGATACATTGTAGCATTTTTCTGTCGTTTTTGGGTCCGTTTCACACCACACTGATTGCTTTGGTCTGAACCAGTTGAAAAGAACCAAAATGCAGTCATGTGACAAAATCCACATCACTCATTGGCCAGATGTTATTGAACGTATTTCCTAAACTGCTTTTCAATTGGTCAGAATTAACATGCAGGAAAATGGCAATGGAAAATGCCAATAGCAGATACAAAATGTCGCTTTTTACTATGGAGGGACGACTGTGCTGGCTGATTGTATTCCTGGTCATAGTATACTACGTATATAATTTGTGTAAATTACTAAAGAAAAAGTATACATTTCGAGAATGAAGCACGGCTGCAGCTGGAAAACAATGTTTTTTAATGCATTGCAAACGGCTAAGGCGCATCGCAGGTCACTTCAGGAGGAGGCATGAATTAATTTAGCTAAACTGCGACATGGTCATCTTCCGGAAATTTTACCAACAATCCCTCAATAAATGTAAATTATGTAAAATAGTTTTTTGTCAATAAATATTTTTCATCCACATTCTATAAAGCACAGCACAGTGCATCAGACTACGGCAGCTGGATTAGTCCAAAAAGGCATTAGTCCAAAGGGTCTGTTCTAATTCAGGTCATGTTCTCACCACAAACGAACCGCTCCAGGGTTCATTTGAAAGCGTACCAAGACCACCTCTTCAAGGAGGTCTCGTACACTTTTTTGGTAGACTTTTGGTGCGCATTCAAGTGCGATAGCTACACAGAGACGATCAGCATCAGCGCTGGTTTGTCAACTTGTCTGTGTCAAACTGTGACCAGGAATATCCTTCTTTCAGTTAATATAGGCTTCTCTGAAAATAATGTAGCCTAGTTGTCTTTTTAATGATTAATTAAGGAATTATAATGCTATGTTTCATTGTTTATCTTTATTTACAAGTAGTAGAGTATTTACAGCTAATGTATAGGCTATTTCTGTCCGTTCGCATCCCGTCCCTTTGTGCCACCTGGCAGCATAGTCAAAACTGCAGTCATACCCAAAAAACACGTTATTTTTTTCTTCAGAGCGGCGGTGGTACATGCTCTGGCGGTAATGGCTATATTAAGCTCTCACCAACTGTACATTCACACCTGCCCAAATGAAGTGCACCAAGAGGGAAAACGAACTCTAGTGCTATTCGACTAAACTAAATAAGGCAGGTGTGAAAACCCTAAAAATCATTTTAAGTAGATTTTTTTGTTTTTTGATTGTCTACAGATCATTGTTATACAAAGACTTGCCTAAATAACCTAATAAACCCAGTTAAGCCTTTAATGTCACTTTAAGCTGAATACTAGTATCTTGAGAAATATCCAGTAAAATATTATGTACTGCCATCATGGCAAAGACAAAAGAAATCAGATATTAGAAATGAATTATTAAAACTATTATGTTTAGAAATGTGTTAAAAAAATCTTCTCTCCATTTAAACAGAAATTGGGGGAAAAAATAAAGAGGGGGGCTAATAATTCTGACTTCAACTGTATATGGAGGGAAATTAAATGGCCGCTGGCTCTTTATGATGTGATTTGTGGTGCTGGATTCATATTGTTGATGGTGTAAATTTTGAGGTCTGATGAATTTAGCATTTTCTCTCTGGGTTTCAGGAACGCCCACCATTTGTGTGACCATATGGGCCGTTCTGCGCCTTCATTTTGATGATTCTGGGTACGTGTGATGCTGCATAGACTAAAAGTGATATGCTGTAATTGTTGCTTTAATACCTACGCAAATGCTGGCAGTGAATTACTGGATTAGCATTCAGCATCACTAGAATGAGGCTTTGTTTGGAAAGCAATATTACTGTAGCCGCACAGAATATATACTGTAAACTGCATGCTTTAGCATTTAAAGAATTTCTTTTGTTTAGTTTGCAATAAAGCATGATTTAAACTAGATAATACTGTTACATTACCTCAAGAAAGGTTCATTTGGAAATTAATTATTATTATTATATTATATTATATTATATTATATTATATTATATTATTTATTAATTTTCTTTTAGTCCCGTTATTAATCTGGGGTCGCCACAGTGGAATGAAACGCTAACTTATCCAGCATATGTATTACGCAGCTGATGCTCTTCCAGCTGCAACCCATCACTGGGAAACATCCATACACACTCATTCACACACATACACTACGGACAATTTAGCTTACTCAACTCACCTGTACCACACCTGTCTTAGGACTGTGGGGGAAACCGAAGCACCCGGAGGAAACCCACACGAACACGGGGAGAACATGCAAACTCCACACAGAAATGTCAGCTGACCCAGCCGAGGCTCGAACCAGTGACCTTCTTGCTATGAGGCGATCACGCCACCCACTGTGCCACCATGACGCTCCCATATTATATTATATTATATTATATTATATTATATTATATTATATTAT
>CAIGQZ010001336.1:509105-536239 GCA_903798205.1 Danio tinwini | reverse complement strand
ATATTATATTATATTATATTATATTATATTATATTATATTATATTATATTATATTATACAATTTTGATTCAAGCTTATGTTACTTTGGTACATATCTTACTCATTTAGAGAGATGGTTTCATCTGGCACATCGTTCTGAACTTTATGACCAAACCGACCAATGCATGGCGGCAATTTTCTTACCTTAAATCACTTGTATTTCTGCAGCTGCTGGGACATGAATGATAACACTGCCCTCTGGTGGGTGATCAAGGGCCCTGTGGTGGCATCAATCATGGTGAGCTGTGAAAAATATCAGTTTTTGTTTTTTAGAGCAGATCAATAAAATCCATACATTTAGCTGCGCAATAAACATTTAATAAACAAGCATTTTTCTTTCAGATCAACTTTGTGCTGTTCATTGGGATCATCATAATCCTGGTGCAGAAGCTTCAGTCTCCAGACATCGGCGGAAACGAGTCCAGCATTTATCTGTGAGTGTGTGTGTGTGTGTGTGTGTGTGTGTGTGTGTGTGTGTGTGTGTGTCTCAGTCGGCGTGAAAACATTGTGTTTTTGATGTGTTGCGTCTGATTGGTTAATGTGGTTGAAACAGTGGCTGAAAGGAGATTGTCAAGTCTTGAGAGTGGGAGCGCTAGAATTCATTTGGTTTCTGACCAAATTTGTAAACATCTGACTAGGATTTAATACAGTTTACAATGTAGTGGTCACATTTTGTACTGTTGTTTAATCCAGATGTAGTATTTTTTTTGGCTTCTCTCGATTTACTGGATTTATTAGGTATGGGTTTGTATTAAAATGTTAATATTTGGTTTATTACATAAGGGTCTGATGATATTTCTTCTAAAATTGTAATAAAATGGCTTCAATTAAGAGCATTTTTTTACAGAAAATTACAATTTGTCTGAATTATGAAATATTATGAAATTATCAAATATAGATTTTCTGACTTTTAAAGTTAAAACAATGGTTATGGGTTGCTAAAAAAGGTTTATACATCTGAATGTCTCTAAATATGTAAAAATAAAACACCTTTTTTAATATTTTTTAAAAAAAATAAATAAATAAATTTGGAAGAAATGCTATCACTTGTTTACAGATTAAAACAAACATTATACTTTATTGATAGAGTTGGAATTTAATTAATATTAGCTATTTGCGGTGCTTCATGGCAATGGGAGGAGCTTAATACCTCACATTTTTATTTATAATAATTATAACTTTGCTCGCTGTGACTCTCTGATGTGTTTTATGTTGCATCTCTAGCGTTTTCTGTAGCATGGGTAATGTAGTTTTTCCTCACAAATTCCACTATTAAACATCCTTGTTCGAAAATATTAATAAATTAAATTAACATGATTCACAACCTCGAAGCTTACAACAGGCCTGTTTTAACTGGTTTATCATTTGTTATTAAGAATCTATTACGATTTTTTTTTCTGGAATCATCCATCCCAGGCTTATTGGAAATACGTGCCTCAGCCTACATTTTTGTGAAATGCAAAATACATTGCTACATTTTGATGCACATTTCCGATGACAAATCCACTGGAGGGCGCTGTCTATATTTCTTTGAATCTGAAATGCGTTAATTGAAGTATGTTTCATTATATGTTTCAGATACAAATCCTTCTTATACATGTCCACAAGAAGGCGACACTTATACATACCTCCAGACCTAAACCCTTCCTTAACCCAACCAATAGTGTTGTCAAAAGCAAGTATAAGTGAAAAAGTGTACTGCGACCACATAGTTTTACCTTGATTTGACATTTCTTTTATCTCATTTCTTTTAAACCGTGCTTCACCGGACTAAAATCCGAGGGCTTTGTACACCATACAATATAAGCTACTGAGCAAACTGACCACACCAGAAAAGTTGACCATACAGATATAGATAGGTGAGGCAAACATGTTCAATTACTAATATGTAAACAAAACCAGGACAACCACAACACACGACAACCTCAAAACATTATGCAATTCTGAGTGTGTCTCACACAGGTGAGTGGGCTTGACAAACCACCTGCAAAAAACACACTTTTTCATCTCTCCATCACTTTAACCATCACTTGAACCAGTTTTTTTTGCACATTTGCACCAGACACTTTCTTATAATCACTCTATACCTCCACAGGTGAGTGTTCTTGACAAACCACTTGTCGAAACACTCTTCTCTCTCTATAAAAAAACACTCCCCCATCCTTATTTTAGCACTTAATTATCTAAACACTAACAGTTCCTTTGTATAATTAGCACTGCTTGTGTGCATTGCCTGTTCTCAGTGTTGCCTACTATTTCCAATGAAAAGTAACTAAAGCCTGCCCGAAAAGTAGCTAAATGTTGCCAGATGACGCCACACACTAATTTGCATATCAGTGATGTCATCACGTAGTATCTGACAAGCGTAAGCCCGTCATGTCTCTACACTCTGAGGCGCTGTGTATTTTATTATATTAAAATATTACATCCAAATGCACAATAAATAGTTTCTTATTAACATATTACTTTGCATGATGGCGTCATTGCGTAATCGCAACTCAAAACTACATCTTTAAGTACTATATTACATAATTATTTATGTTTTCTCAAAGTGACTGGCCATCTCAGCAAAAACATTATTTGAAATGTGTCCATTTAGATTTGTATGAAAAACAGAGTTGACTATTTGTAAAAATAATACAAACATTTTTTATTAATATATATTTTAAAATATAACACTGATAATGAACAGTTACATTCTTTAAACAATCACAGCTTGTGTACTTACTCTTTTTAACTTGTGAAATTAACACATTTGTGAAAGTGACAACAATTATAGCACTATTGAAATTTATTGCTACCTAAATTACCAACAATTATACATGTTAACAAATATCAGTAAATTAAAGAGCCCCTACTATGGGTTTTTGAAAATGACCTTCCATGTAGTGTGTAACACAGCTCTTAGTGAAGTGAAATATCCAGCTAAAGCTTAAATCTGAAAGTGGACAGTTTTTAAAACTATTGATTCATCTATAAAAGAGTTGACTCATATTGGTTTAAATGAATCATCTTGATAACGAATTTTCAGCTGTTTTGGTGTGACGTCGTCACGAAACATAATGGTTGCGCGCGCAGACCCGGCAAAATTCAAACCTGCGGCCCCGCCCACTAACACAGCAGCAAGACGCTCATAAAGACGCTGTGTTTACCTGGATATTGTTGGAAGTGTGAGGAAAAGGAGTCGTTCAGAAATCTGCACGCTTACAATGGTAACAGACAAGACACCAGGGGTGCAGGCAAAATAAGGACAAAATAATAGGTACACCGGCAGGCTGCTGAACGCTGAGTGAGCAGCACTGAAAAGGCTTGCGAATGGAGAGCGGGAGCCCGCAGAGATAGTTTATTAGAGGAGAGAGGATGCTACAACCTCCCGGCTGGGGATGTGATCGTTTAGAAAAGCAGAGTACAGGTAAGCACTTAGAACATATATAGCAGTTCACGGACGAGGTGCCACAGCAATGATTGCAAATAGAAATGATCTACATGTTTTGTTTCTAGTAACCGCGTGTACTGTATCAGGTTAACTCTTTATATTCTCATATCGCGTCTAATGCAACGTTATAAATGCGACGCGTGCTGCTTTGTTTACAGATTTAAATGCTTTCGTGAGCTCGTTCCACTGCCGTTTGTCATTGCTATGGCCACCGTTAGCTGATCCTGCACACGTGCAGCGGTCAAGGTTCAGAATAGTTCAGCTTTTGCTGCTGTGTGGATTAAAACTGAATGTGTGTCATACTTAACAAGAGCAATATGCTAGTGTTTAACTGCACTGCTTTCGGCGCTGAGGTGTCTTTAATAACACTGTTGAGAACCGGGTACTGTTTACTGTGGTGTTAGTAAGTTTACTTTGAAGCGTGTTTCGAGCCTCCGCTGCGATCAGATCCTATACTAATGTTGGCGACCCGCAGCCGCGGGCTTGATAAACCACGCTGGCCAAATTACTGTCTCACGCTGAACGCTGTCGACCAATGGCAACAGGCTGTCATCGGTCCAATCAGCAGATTAGCTTCGCGCTAAGCAGGGGTTTGGAAACAAATGAATCGCTGAACGATTCATATGGGAGTCGCTGGGATAATTAGGTAAAAATAAATGCATATTATAAGACCATGAACGTGTTTTTTGACCTTGCATACATATCAGTATGTTGTTAGAGACCTATAAAACCAAAATATGACCCTTTTTAATGTGTAATAGGGGCTCTTTAACAGTTATGAAAAACAATCTGAGCTATAGCAATCATATTGATCTAATATCATATTAATCTAATGAGACAATAAGATGGTAAATGTACTGCACATTTTACACCGTGGCCTTATTCATCTACAGTATGTAAACACAAGAAAACAACACTAACATTATAGCAGACACTGTAAAAAGCTCATTCTCAGCCACTAGACCTTGCTGACTGGGTATTCGAGTGTCAGAATGTTGTAGGACTGCTGTACAGGAGTTATTATTAGGGATTATAGATAGTTTTTATTTTAGCGTTTTTTTATGAAATCATGACGGTAAAACATGAACGCGGTTATGAATATATTAAAACATGTGTTTGTTTGTTTGTTGTAAAAATTCGTAATAATGACAAAAAAAATACTAATTTGTGGCTTTCCTTACTTCCGGGTGCAAAGAAACTGATGCTGTAGCTGGTGCATTCTGGGAAATTTTCTTACCCTTTGGTTTTGAGTGTGGTCCTGAAAATTCTTTGTTCGAAGGGGTGTATACCCCTTCCCCTTAGCCCTACGCCTTCAAGCTAAAGAGAATTAGGACACCACTACCCCTTCGCAGGAGCGTGCAAAACGAAGGGTAGGGGTGAGGGGAAGGGCTAAGGGGTAGAATTAGAATTGGGCCTTACTCTACTGAGTGAAGACCGCAGCCACTGCTCTTTTTAAAAGTTGCTAAAAGTAGCCAAATGAATGTTAAAAATTGATAAGTTTGTTGCTACAGTAAGTGCTTTTTGGAATAAAAATTTTTGATGCATTCAATCTATTCTTCCTCATTGCGCGGCTGCATGCTGCACTGTACACGCGGCCTTCTCAAGGCTATCGCGCAACGCACGCGGGCTAGTTTATAAAGATTACTATGAGAAAGGCTAGGATGACTATGCAGACGTGACAGAGGGAGTTGACGAAATTACAGGTAATCACAGGTAAATAAGAGAGACACATTCCATTTCAAAAACATGCCGTTTAAGTGCTTAAGCCTTTTGTCCACTTCTGATCTTACTGCACTGATTTTCTCTGGTCTTTCAATCTAATTTCACAAAAAATAGGCCTTTTTTGTAAAGATTTGTACATTTAGTACTAAAACAATAGCAAAACACCATGGATTACCTGCAAAAGCCAGTGTGCTGCTCAAAATCCTTAGTTCATCTCTCAAAACTGTTATGTATGAGAGCTACTCTTTGAAGAGAATAAGCAGCTTTAGTCTAATAAAATATATATATAATAATAACAGTTTGCAGTCAAATATGATAAGTATTCATTCATTCATTTTCTTTTCGGCTTAGTCCCTTTATTAATCTGGGATCGCCACAGCGGAATGAACCGCCAACTTATCCAGCATTTGTTTTACGCAGTGGATGCCCTTCCAGCCGCAACCCATTTCTGGGAAACATCCATGCACATTCATTCACACATACACTATGGACAATTTAGCCTACCCAATTCACCTGTACTGCATGTCTTTGGACTGTGGGGGAAACTGGAGCACCCGGAGGAAACCCACACGAACACGGGGAGAACATGCAAACTCCACACAGAAACGCCAACTGACCCCGCCGAGGCTCGAACAAGCGACCTTCTTGCTGTGAGGCGACAGCACTACCTACTGCGCCACTGCGTCGCCTAAGTATTTATTTTAGCAAAATAAAAAAAAATCAATATACTTTAGACAGAATTCAGTGTAAAATGTAAGACATTACTTATAAAGATAGACAGGCCTACAGAATTATTTGTAGAGTGTATCGACATGAATGGCAGCTGATGTTTTTAATATAACAGCCGCAAAACTATATGGTAAACGCTGTGAGTTTGAGCAATGTTGGTGCCATATTACAGGGTTTGATGCTGCTTGGCTATTTTCATAAATTTGGCAACAAACATTGTCCATAAAAATTGGAAATGTAAGTTAGTTTATATTAATGCATCAATAGAATGTGAGGTCTAGTTACATACCTATCTCACTCACTATCCTTCAGCTTCATCCCTGATTTATCAGGGGTCGCCAAAGCAGAATAGTTATTCCAGCATATGTTTTACACAGCAGATACCCTTCCAGCTGCATCCCAGTGCTGGGAAACACCCATACACACTCACTTTTATACATTTCTGCCAATTTAGTTGAATTATTATTCACCTATACCGCATGTCTTTAATGGTTGAAATGGATACTTTCTACTTTTTTAATTTTGTACATTTTTCAGGCGGTACTTCTTTACTTTTATTTAAGTACAAAAGTGTAGTCAGTACTTCTACTTTTACCAGAGTCGTTTTAAACATGAGTATCTGTACTTCTACTTAAGTAAAGGATGTGTGTACTTTTGCCATCTCTGATTATTTCCTAGTAAATATCACCAGTGTTAAAAAAAGGAAAAGTTGTTGGCTTCATTCTGCCCCCTAGTGTTCATCTTACCTAGAAACTGCAGTCAACCATCAACTAAATGTAGGCTGAAGCCCATATTTCCAATGAGCCTGTGTTGGAATTATCATAGGGTGTCAATATTTGATTGTTGTTTGTGTGGTTAAGGCTTCTGTTTTGTAAATATGTTATATACTGATTTCCTGAGAGATGGAATTCGTTGCTGTGTTTTTAAGGCAACTGATTTTGGGCTTTTGTAGCAGTGAAGACTAAAAACACTACAGTTTTCAGGATGAGCCATTTGTTTGTATTGAGAGCTTGTGTCTTTTCCACAAGATTCTATTGACAATGACTTTAATTCATGTTTGGCATCTAAATAGTCTAAATAATGTAGCGCACAAGATGTTTGGACCATTTTAGGTGCATTTTACTTTCTTTGAAGGCCTATTTAGTATAATTGCATGGAAAAAAACTGTTGTGCGAAGTATGCTTGTGCTATAAAAGATCCTTGATGTCTCTCAGCTTCGAGGTGTGTGTGTGGATGTGTTTGTATGTCTGTTGTGTGTGTGTGTTTTTGTGTATTGAGGTCTGTTGTGTGTTTGTGTGTGTGTGTGTGTGTGTGTGTGTGTGTGTGTGTGTGTGTGTGTGTGTGTGTGTGTGTGTGTGTGTGTGTGTGCGTGTGTGTGTGTGTGTGTGTGTGTGTGTGTTCTGTCCTAAAGAGTGTTTGTTGTCTTTGTCGTGTTTAGCAGCTGTGCACAGAAATGCTTCAGTGAGCCCACACAGGCCGTCCAGCATTCGTGCAGGATGTCAGAGCTTTCTACCATCACGCTGTAAGTGTGCGTGTGCGTGTGTGTGTGTGTATGTGGTATGCGCGTGCACGCGTGTGTGTGTGTGTTTCTGAGTCTGTGTTGGCCGGTCAGTGTGCATTTTTTAGTTTTAAATAACCATTGAGGGAAAAAGACTGAAACTTGAGTGCTGATTGTTTGTGGTGTTTTGCATTGTTTACCTTTTGCTTTTGTTTTGTGCTATTTATACTTTTATGCTTTACATTTAGCAGATGCTTTTAGTTCCAGTGATTTTAAAAGGTGCAGTATGTAATATTGACACCCAGTGGTTTAACTGGGTATTGCAGTTAAAAATCAAAACTCTTTTCAAAAGGCTCCTCTAATGCTGCGTTCACTCCAGATGCGGAGAGATATATCTGGCTGCAGACCCGCAGACCCACACGTTTCAGCACACACAATCAAAAACCATAGACTGTAAAAGACATGGAGGTAGTATCCTTGACAGTGACGTCACCCATAGGTTTCTGAAGAACCCAAAAGAAGCTACATCTCTTGGGGTGCCAATGACGATGGTGTGGCCAACCATCGCCATTTTGTTTGCACGTCATCGCACCAACCGGAGATACCAAACAAGGGCAAAGAGGTGGAGCGTCAGCAGAGTATAGATCAGTCTTCTATTTTTGCTTGTTTAATTCCTTAAGAGCATTAACGCCACCTACTGTATTTCACAAATATGCCGATCGAGACCGTCTGTGACTGTAAACAGTTTAGAGTTTCCGATTTTTGTCATTATTTCTTTATTATATCGTAACGATCATTTGTGCAGATTTGTTACTCATATTATGTAAAAAAAATTAGTTAAAACACTAATGACTAATATTTGATTACGCAAGTAAATACTATTCGATCGCTGAAGTAAAAATATAAATATACATTGATTCAATTTGAAAATATTTGTATTACTTTTAAAGATGTATTATAGCTTATACATATGAACTTGCTATTATTTCCTTCATTATAATGAATCCATCATATAAATTAAACCTGTCTAATTTAGATTAAACTGCAATACTGACTCTGTCAGATAAATAATGACTGATCATCTTTGATGACTGTTCAGTGTATTATATTGAATGGAGATCGGAAACAACTTCCCTATTTGCCTGTCTCGATCGCCGTATTTGTGAAATAGTATGCACTATTGTCTATTGTGTACATATTTATTAACAATATATATATAAAAATTACATTAACATCTGTCGTAACTATATATGGTTCGCCCCTGCCTAGATCGTGTGTCCTGGATTGTGTGCTGAAATGTGTGTGGGTCTGCAGGTCTGCAGCTGGTTATTATTGGATGCGGGTGTATCGTCAAGCGTGAGTGATTTACATGTTAAGTCATTTACATGCAAAGACGTGAATAGACATCCTGTGAAACGATTCACATTAATGAGGCGTTTTTTGTGCGAATGAAGATTCATGAGTTGAGCATTTTCTGTGTTTGACGCAGGAGTTGGAAAATCTACTGGTGTAGTGAAAAATTATGATGTAGTGCCTGTTGTTGGTGTCACGAGAGCAAAACATCTTGCCGACACCGGACAACAGCTCATCAAACTGGACTCGGCTCAGTCTGAACCACTGCTGAAAGCAGTCATCATCCAGGTACAGTTTCTGGAGAAGTTGACAAACTCGCAGAGCTGGATGCACTTCTGAAAGGATCTAGAGGACTCAGACACGACGCCAAACGAATCTACACTGTTTTTCAGCCTTCCTAAAGCACATAAACACAGCTGTTCTCTCAATAAAATCCATGTTAGCCATTTAGCAACAAAACTAGAGTCACCGGACAGACAGAAGCCTCGCCCATGACACGAATCTGCGTCTATTGTGAATTGAATTTGACACGCGAATAAAGGGAATTTGACGCTCGAATGAAGCGAATTTGATGTGTGAATAAGGCGAGTAAACTCAAAATGTTCATGTGTCTACGCGCGAATAGTGTGATTAATTTGCGTGTGCCACATTTCGTGTGAACGCACCATCAGAACTACATGCAAATGCAGATTGGCAGATTGATGACACCAACATGCTTGACTATTGAGCATACACCATAAAAAGATGTAACGATACACAACAGAAGGAATCTTTTCCATATTAAAGGAGTTTTTGATCAAACCATCACCTGAAATTCCTATTTTAGAAACTATTTCTATGAAACTATTATGACAACGGTCACCTCAGGTACTGATTATGTGCTTTTTCATTGTTAAATGCTACCAATGTCAGTATGAATATCATTTTACATGACGCGTATTGCCATAATAAAAGCAGCAGCAGATAGTTTACCTCAGATCTTGAAAATAAACTTATTAGAACTGTGACTCAGTGCAAACCAACCAATATCAGTCACTAAGCATGTACATTTAATAATTCAGTTAAAGTGCAGTGCACTATTCCGTGCTTCTGACTGGCTGGTATTTAAATGTTTCTGCCATGTTGTGTCTGGTGCAGACAGTCAAATTGCCTGTCGCTGAAATCTTGTCGAGTTGCGTATTGTTAAGAAACAGTGTTGCAATGTATGCTGCTAAGCTAATGTTTATATTTATAATAGTTAAATTATTTGCTAATCAAAAATCACCTAATGTGGATTTTTAACTCTGAATCTGCGTCTCATTTCGGAGGCTGCTGCTGTCTTGCAGCGTACACATTTTCGGCTGCAGTTGTATACATTGAAGCAGCCTTCAAGACTAAAATGAAACCCAGATTGCTGAGTAAACTGGCAGTGGACTGGTTATAGAGACCAAAACAAAGACAGACATTCTGACAAGGAACGCACATTTTCAAAGAAGAATATCTGACTTGTTTTTCAGATGAACAAATATGGCCACTTAGCAAGTTTCTTAAATATCTGCAATCATGTTATGCTATTTTAATGTTTTAGAAGAGTCAAAAACTTACATACAGCACCTTTCAAATTTTGCATTTGTATGTAGACTGCAAAAAATGCATTTCTTATTTAGCTTTTTTGTCTTGTTTCTAGTCCGAATATATAAAAATTCTTATATCAAGAAACATTTTCTAGACAAGCAAAACATAATGTGAAATAATATGCCAATATTAAGTCAGTTTTTCCTTAAAACAAGCAAAACAATCTGCCAATGGGATAGGCAAAATAATCTAGTTTTTCCTTTTGACATAACATTATTTTGCTTACTCCATTGGCAGATTATTTTGCTTGTTTTAAGGAAAAACTCACTTCAATTTGGCATATTATTTCTTAAACCAAGACAATTTGTTTTGCTTGTCTAGAAAATTCTTCTTGATATCTGGACTAGAAACGAGACAAAAAAATCTAAGTAAGAAAAGCATTTATGTGTTTGTCATTTGCATTCCCTGAAAGTTGAGCCCATGCGCAGAGCTACAGGATATTCAATAGGTTTTACACAGGCTGGTCAAGTCTGGTTTAGGTCTTGAAACTATTTTTGGCCCAGTGATTATTGTATGACTTTAGTTTTACTACAAATAACATAGTTGAACTATGTTTAGTGTAATTAAAACCATGTTGAATTTGTGCTTACAATTGATGATTTTTGTAATTATTTGTAGTAAAACTATACTGCTCTTCTGATGAGAACTGTCTGGATTTATATATTTTTTATTGCAATACTTGCGTGAAGCACTGACAAGCATAGCTGAAATCTCTTCTGAAAGTCGAGAGCAGACACATTTGTGATTATTGTTGTCCTGAAGCATCTAAGAAGAAGATCTCATCATTGCTGTGTGGGAGAGACAATAGAGATATCAAAAAGACCTTCATCTGGAGCAGGGCTATTGTCAAGAGCTCTGATCTCCAGTGTATTACTGTAACTATGTGTGGACATGGTGAGAGATTCAATCATCCTTCTGAAACGCCGGTGTGTGTGTGTGTTGACAGACGTCTGGCGCGCTCCACCCTGCTCCTCATCCCTCTGTTTGGGATCCACTACACTGTGTTTGCCTTTTCCCCGGAGGATTTCAGCAAGCGGGAGCGATTGGTCTTTGAGCTCGGCCTGGGCTCATTCCAGGTACCAAGTGTTTATAGTAACAACTTCAATGCTATGTTTTAAAAACTCTTCCATGGGCAACGTTTCTTTGTTCTATACCCAAGTGAGCTGCCGGAATTGGCATTTTAAGGTGCGATTGCAACAGTTTTAAGCATGGGGGTTTCTGTGGTTCAAGATTAGCTTTTAAGCTTTTTTTTTGGATGTCTCTTGTTTTACTTTAATTTTCTTATTATACAGTTGAAGTCAGAATTATTAGCCTCCTGTATATTTTTCCCCCAATTTCTGTTTAGCGGAGAGAATTTTTTTTTCCAACACTTTTTTTTCAACACATTTCTAAACATAGTAGTTGTAATAACTCATTTCTAATAACTAATTTGGGTTAACTAAGCGATTAGGGGTAATTGGGAAAATCATTGTATAACATAACATAACATAAAAATATTTCTTAAGGGGGCTAATAATATTGACCTTAAAATGGTAAAAAAAAAAAAATGCTTTTATTTTTGCCAAAATAAAACAAACAAGTCTTTCTCCAGGAGAAAAAATATTATCGGTCCTACTGTGAAAAATCGCTTGCTCTCTTAAACATCATTTGGGAAATATTTGAAAAAGAAAACAAAAATTCACAGGAGGGCTAATGATTCTGACTTTAACTGTATATGCTAATATTTTTTAAATGATAAGTTTGAAAAATTTAGTCTGATCAAAGAAATACTTTTTGATAATAAAAACACGTTTTAAATAAAAATAAATAATAATAATAATAAAAAAATGTTTGTTTTTTTTAGGTTATACTTTCGTTTTACCACTCCCCTTCAGCTTTGCTTTAGCTTAGCTTAGCATAGACCATTGAATCAGATTAGACCATTAGCAACTTGCTCAAAACTGACAAAAATATATTTTCATATTTAAAGCTTGACTGTTCTGTTGTTACGTTGTCTACTAAAACTGACAGAAAATGAACAGTTGCTATTTTCTAGGCTAATATGGCTAGGAACTATTCTCTCATTCTGGCATTTTGGTAGGACCACTTCGCAGCATCAGAGTAATTGAATTTAATGAACCTTACTTTACGTCTCTGCAGGGGTTTGTTGTGGCTGTGCTGTACTGCTTTCTGAATGGAGAGGTAAGAGCTCTTGTTCTGATAGTCTGAAATGCATGCAATTAACTTCATATTCAATATTTATTCTGTGCATATATGTCTTGATTTGCTCAGAAAATCAGTTTCCACAGCAACTAAATATGTATACACACACACACACACACACACACACACATATATATAAACGCACACACATACTTGATGTGGTTTATGAGGATTTATGAGCATGTTTTTTTGCATTTTGAATTATGAGGACATAAAGCATAATCATAACTCATAACATCATCATAACTAAGTGAGCTGATAATGCATGCAATCAACTTGCATCTGATATTAATTCTCTACATATGTCTTGATTTGCACAGAAAATAATCAGTTTCCACAGCAACTAAATATTTATACACACATATATAAACGTACACACATACCTGTACTTGATGTGGTTTATGAGGACTCTCCATACGAATACTGTTTTATACTATAAAACCCACTTATTATATGGTCTTACACCAACCGTACCCCTAAACCCAACTCTCACAAAAAATGTGGCAAATTTAGAATTAAGAATTATTTTTAATTATTATCCTGTTAAGTATGATTTTTTTAAAGCATTTTGAATTATGAGGACATAAATCATGCCCTCATAAACCACCTCAATGTATGACCTAGGTCATACCCATGTCATTATATAAATTCCTATGTATACGTATAGTCAAGCCCAAAATAATTCATACCCCTGGCTAATTCAGACTTAAAGTTTTTGTTCAAATGTAAATCAAATCTGAGAATTTTTCTCACAATGAAGCCTCTTGTACATCATCTTATTGTCTTTTAGGGGAAGCCTGTGTCATTTTCCATTAAATAATACATGCTCGTTAAATAAAAGTAACTTCAATCAGAATTTGCCAGGGGTATGAATAATTTCAGACTTGACTGTATGTATATATACACTATAAACTATGTTGTTTTTTTGTTAAATGTTAATATTAGTTTAATTCTATAAATGTGTGATTGTGTGAAATGTGTGATAACATTTCTTCCAAATATCAAGTACTTTAGAAATATTTACAGCATTTCTTTTGAATGTTTTTATTTTTCATGATTGACAATCAGAGTTATTGCACCAAATACTGATTCCCTAACTCTTCTGAAGTTAAAACATCGATATTGTGTTTTCTACAAATTAATAAACACTGTAAAAAATGCTGGGTTACACACAGTTGCTTCATGTTCATCCAACTCAAAATTTTTAAGTTAACTTAATTGTTTTTACAAATGTAAGTGGATTGAACATAAAACAATTTATTGTCCCGAAAATAATGAGTTGTGTTGCTTCAGCTTATTTTAAATAAGTACACTGTAAACAAAAGTAGACTTGTAAGGTAACTTGCTGCAGAGCTTTTTTGAGTTGACTCAATTTTCAACCCAAGTTCTGCACTTGACTCGATTTAAGTAGAGTAAACTCAAAAATGTCCTGAAGCTGGTTACCTTAGCATTTTCCAGTGGAGTTTGAACAAGCTGCAAAAGTCATTTTTTGAGTGTATCTGTCTGAAAACATGTATTTTTTGTTATTTTGTAAGAAATGTGATCAGTAGTTTTCACAATAAAACAACATTTAATATCTATAAATCACACATCATTATGTATATATTAGAGGAAAATAAAAATAAAACATTTAATTGCTGCCATGAAACAATATCCAATAAAAGTATTTGTATACACAAATATTTAGTTGATGCCATACCGTGTCTCAACCAGGTCTGATGTGAAAAGGTAAAGATTTATCATTTGTTTTTACTTTGGATAAAAGTGTCTGCTAAGTTTATATATATTATTTGTGGCATTGCTCTAAGCAGCCCCGCCCACCATGAATCCTCATTGGTCCAAATGTAAGGGTGCTTTCATTCATACCTGTAGATCGATTGTTCTGTTCCGAAACAGGGATTAAAATTGTAACGTTGAGTATTTTACATGGACACCAATTTTAATATGAGTATGACAGGATAGTTTATACAAGCATGGCTGTTTGACACTATTCTCTGCATCTACTGAGTCGGTGAAGGACCAGACACCTGCCTCGCGAAATGTTGAGTTTTTTTCTCCCATACGGCGTGAGGTATCAAATTCCAATAAAACAACTCTTCCAGCAGTTCCTCGCATTCCAATATTTTATTTGTCACTGGGGGCATGCATGAAATGTTCCTGAATGAAAGTGAAAGTGCCAAACTGCAGTTAAAGTCGACAAATTAAAAATGAAACACCCGAAATTACACGAAACTCCGCAGGAAACATGGATATTGTGGAGACACAATGACGTTAATGGACTTATGTGCTATAACGTGTAAAACGTGATCGTGAAAGGAACATTCAAAAAGCAACTCATGTAACACCTTAAGCATATTATTGTCTTATTCAGATTAAGGCAAATCATTTCATTACTGATGTTCATGTAAACGTAGTCAGTGTTGCTTTTCGTTGTTGGTGTGGTTCGCTTTCACACTGCAATTTCTAAATGGACCAAACTAGCTAAAACAAGTCACATGCAAGTAACTCTTCTCACATTGGTCAGAGTTTGGTTTATTTTCCGTGATTTAGCTTAGCTGTCATACATCATTTTTTAAATTTATGATGATGAGAAATGAGACATTATAAGAAAAAAGATGCACTTTAATTTTGAATAGTGACACCGACAGACATAGTCATCACCATATATAAATAAGATGTAAGAATCTCTCATATATAGCCTCATTTCAATTGTCAAGGGTTGTAAAAATAATAATTAAATATCAATATACAGGGAGTGCAGAATTATTAGGCATACAACCATGAACAACAACCATGTTCTCAATGAACCCAAAAAACTCATTAATATCAAAGCTGAATATTTTTGGAAGTAGTTTTTAGTTTGTTTTTTAGTTTTAGCTATTTTAGGAGGATATCAGTGTGTGCAGGTCACTATTACTGTGCATAATTATTAGGCAGCTTAACAAAAACAAATATTTACCTATTTCAATTATTTATTTTCACCAGTGAAACCAATATAACATCTCAACATTCACAAATATACATTTCTGACATTCAAAAACAAAACAAAACCAAACCAGTGACCAATATAGCCACCTTTCTTTGCAAGGACACTCAAAAGCCTGCCATCCATGGATTCTGTCAGTGTTTTGATCTGTTCACCATCAGCATTGCGTGCAGCAGCAACCACAGCCTCCCAGACACTGTTCAGAGAGGTGTATTGTTTTCCCTCCTTGTAAATCTCACATTTGATGATGGACCACAGGTTCTCTATGGGGTTCAGATCAGGTGAACAAGGAGGCCATGTCATTAGTTTTTCTTCTTTTAGACCCTTTCTTGCCAGTCACGCTGTGGAGTACTTGGACGCGTGTGATGGAGCATTGTCCTGCATGAAAATCATGTTTTTCTTGAAGGATGCAGACTTCTTCCTGTACCACTGCTTGAAGAAGGTGTCTTCAGAAACTTGCAGTAGGACTGGGAGTTGAGCTTAACTCCATCCTCAACCCGAAAAGGCCTCACAAGCTCATCTTTGATGATACCAGCCCAAACCAGTACTCCACCTCCACCTTGCTGGCGTCTGAGTCGGACTGGAGCTCTCTGCCCTTTACCGATCCAGCCACGGACCCATCCATCTGGCCCATCAAGACTCACTCTCATTTCATCAGTCCATAAAACCTTAGAAAAATCAGTCTTGAGATATTTCTTGGCCCAGTCTTGACGTTTCAGCTTGTGTGTCTTGTTCAGTGGTGGTCGTTTTTTAGCCTTTCTTACCTTGGCCATGTCTCTGAGTATTGCACACCTTGTGCTTTTGGGCACTTCAGTGATGTTGCAGCTCTGAAATATGGCAAAACTGGTGGCAAGTGGCATTTTTGCAGCTGCACGCTTGACTTTTCTCTGTTCATGGGCAGTTATTTTGCGCCTTGGTTTTTCCACACGCTTCTTGCGTCCCTTTTGACTATTTTGAATGAAACGCTCGATTGTTCGATGATCACGCTTCAGAAGCTTGGCAATTTTAAGAGTGCTGCATCCCTTTGCAAGATATCTCACTATTTTTGACTTTTCGGAGCCTGTCAAGTCCTTCTTTTGACCCATTTTGCCAAAGGAAAGGAAGTTGCTTAATTATTATGCACACCTGATATAGGGTGTTGATGTCATTAGACCACACCCCTTCTCATTACAGAGATGCACATCACCTAATATGCTTAATTGGTAGTAGGCTTTCGAGCCTATACAGCTTGGAGTAAGACAACATGCATAAAGAGGATGATGTGGTCAAAATACTCATTTGCTTAATAATTCTGCACTTCTTGTACACTTGAAGTCAGAATTATTAGCCCGCCTGACTTATTTACCCTTCTGTTTATTTTTTTCCCTTAATTTCTGTTTAACGAAGAGAAAACTATTTTCAACACATTTCTAAACATAATAGTTTTAATAACTTATCTCTAATAACGACAGCACATAATATTTGACTAGATATTTTTCAAGACACTTCTATACAGCTTAAAGTGACATTAAAGGCTTAACTATGTTAATTAGGTTAACTAGGCAGGTTAGGGTAATTAGGTAAGTTATTGTATAACTATGGTTTGTTCTGTAGACTATCGGAAATAAATATAGCTTAAAGGGGCTAATAATTTTGACCTTAAAATGGCTTTTAAAACATTTAAAACTGCTTTTATTCTAGCCGAAATAAAACAGATAAGACTTTCTCCAGAAAAAAAAATATTATCAGACATACTGTTAAAAATTCCCTTTCTCTGTTAAACATCATTTGGGATATATTTAAAAGAGAAAAAAAATTCTAAGGGGGGCTAATAATTCTGAATTCAATTGTATAATAATGATATTACATGTTTTATTAGTAGTTCAGTTTGACAGCATGCTTTCACTTTCGTATCCAACATAAAACGCACTTTTACCGGTAGGAATGATATCTCTACTCATCATTCTCTCTTCTTATAGCCATATGCCTATTACATAATGCACTGTGATATAGTTAATTTGTTGGATCGTATTGTTGCTTTCTCACTACAACCGAACTGCTTCAGAGTTTGTTTCAACCGAGCTGAGACTACTTCATTCAGGCAGTCTCAGACAGATTGTTTTGGCACAGATCAGAGCGCAGTTGCGGGTTTCACATATGCTCAATCAATCAAACCACACTGCATGATTTTAGTCTAGATTTTGACTTGCCGACAGGTTTTGAGAAATTACAGACAAATGGCTGAAATCACAGGCAAATCGGTGCTTGTTCACGTGAGTAAGAATCACGCAGTGTGATCAAAGAAACGATCTAAGATGAGTCGCTGACGCCCGTGAGATATTTGGCATGCTAAATATCTGGACCTGTCTGCAGTTTAAAATCATGCCATGTGAAATGTGTTCTGATTGAAAATAACATTGGCGATTACCTACAGCCAATGAAAGAGCAGCATCCACTAGTATGGGTATCTGCCGGCCAGCAGGAGGTTGGGGAGAAGTTAAAAGTGCTTCTTTTTGGTCTATTTGGACCCAAGAAATGTAGGAAAAACTAGTGGATATTTGGCAGGAGCACCCATGTCATCAGGGGAATACCACAACCGGGTCGAAAAAGAAAAAGGTCGAGGAGAAATTATTGGATTATTCCCTTCAAAAGTCAGGTGAGCAAATTAAGTACATTTTATACTCCACTGAAGGCTTCTTTCTCATTAAGTAGGTTAGTTAATAACAAAAGATATACTACGTGATGACATATACTACGCTTTGTTTCCATGTCATTTCTCACGTGTTTGGTTGTGAGACGTAGTTTGTGGACAGAGCCTAAGTTGTTGGTGATTCTTTCTATTGTAAAGTCATGCAGTGTGAAACCCTGTCGCCGATCTATCTTGCAGTGTGAATACAGCAGCGATGGAATGCAAGCCCAGATAGTCACGCAGTGTGAAAATATCTGTGACGTGACCACTTTGAAAATCCTGCAATCTAAACTCGGCAAAACAGGGCAAACTAGGTGTGAAAGCACCCTAAAAAACAAAATATGTTCTGATTGGTTATGGCTTTTTGTACAGAAAACAACTTGATTGAATTTACTTGAATAGGAAATTTATGTCACATCACATCTGGCTGTGAACATGTAAAGCATGAGTGTGGACTGGTGGAGAACGCGTGCACCTTTACAGCTGAGTACATTAAAAAAATGACCTTTTCAAGTTTCTCCCTAAAGGTGCAGTCGGAGATAAAGAGGAAATGGAGGAGTTGGACGGTGAACAGGTACTTTGCTGTGGACCTGAAGCAGCAGCGTCACCCTTCGCTAGCGAGCAGTGGGGTGAACGGGGGGACGCAGCTGTCCATCCTCAGCAAGAGCAGCTCTCAGATACGCATGTCCAGCCCTCTGGCCGAGACGGTCAACCTCAACCTGCCAACTTGAGTGCCTGATTGGCCCAATCCGTCCCTAAAGCCCCACCTTTCAACTCACTCTCTTCTCCTGCACTAGGGCCGACCAATCACAATTAAAACTATTAGAATTATTAAATATTCATGAATTCCCTGGATAGTACTTCATGATATCAAAATTTAGTTTCTTTTGCTAGCTCACATTGTTATTCTTTAGGTGACTGATTAATCCGTGCAAGATAGTTCGCTGAATAAAAAAAAAATCTAAGACTTCAATTAAAGCCTGAATTCGTTTGAAGGGGCGGGGCTTCTTTGATGACGTCAGTTTGACGGCTTCAGCCACAGTTTTCTTAACCACGCTCCTCTTACCGTTAGTTTGAGGGAATGATGCTCAAAAATAAAGCCCCGCCCACTACTTAATATTATGTTTCAGTTACTGAAAAAAAAACCCATACAGTTCACACAAACTTTCCAACTTTATAGGAGATAATAATTCATTTAGGGATGTATTTGTAGGGCCAAACCTACTGACAAAAGTTGCAGCTTTTTTTTGACCATGATGCAACTATTTGAAGGCTTTCTAATTAATCTAAGTGAAGATCACATGTTGTGCATAAAGAATGTCATTTTGTAGTTTTGTTTTTCGTCAATAAAGCAGAACAGAGGCAGTACGCTTCACACATACACACACACACACACACACACACACAGCCCGCCAAATTGACAAGGCAGCAGAAACTAGGCTGAATTTTCATATTGCATCATGAGCCATAGAGAATGTGAACTGTTAGAATGTAGTCAGAGAAATATCAGTCCATTTCTTTCTGTCCAAACCGATTGCACATTTTTAGTTCAGAGTGTGAGTCGGATTTTAAAGAGACTGGTTGCGTTTCAGTGTTACGATCAGATCAAGAACAATATAATAACATAAAGTGCCAAAACGTGACTATTGAAGTATTGTTTTATCAGCAAGCTACTGTGTTCATCAAAAGAAAATGTACAGACTTGGTGTTGCTCGTTCAAATGCTGTGTATTTGATTCCATGTTCTCCACAGAGAGATTGTAAAACTTATTTTTTTACAATCAGCCGTTAAGTACAGAGTATGTCAACAATATAGACTTATGAATGACTCATGAGTTTAGTTTGTGTATAAATGTTGCTTTTGTGATTTCGTATCGATTTGATTAGTACTTTTTTTTTCTTGTCATGCGAATGAACCAACCTAGGCTCATTTTGATTACGTACCCCTGTATACATTTCTGGAGAGCGCCAAATACGTCCCAGGAGCTACATTTTTTGCAGTTTTTGTTTTAGCTAATCCATCAGAGGCCAATGTGTGCTTTTTGAGCTCGCTGTTCTCACATAAATCCACCAGAGGCCACTGTCGACTGACTCCGAACTCCATCATCACGCTTAACTCCGCTCTTTGTCCCTGACGTACACGAAGAGCCACTGGACAAACTAGTAACAGCGGAAAAGCTGTCCATGTGGAGGTAAGCGTTCAGCTGGTAAACGTGAAAACGAACGGCGTCATAGTGTTCGTTTTAAAGATGTAATGCAGGCATTCGTACCTCTGACTACACAAGTCACGATCCCCAGAAATATATATAGGGCTACGTTTTCAGAACGAGCCTATGTTGGAATGAACTACAGCGATATCAACAACAAATCTAGGATTGTCACAAAAATAGGTCTGTAAACAATTACCGGAGCGAGGAAGATCTTTTACAGTTCCCTCTGATTTATTCTGAAGTGCCTGTTGGTCACAAATAATAGCTTTGATGGATCTGCTCTAAACAACCAGTGCCATACAGTATTGATTTAATCATTTAATAGTGTAGATTAGCAGATTTTGTTGTTTAGTTTATACGTAGTACTTATATATAGTAGTTTACACACAATGTTAGAGTGCATTTCTAGAGCCTTGGGATTTGCAAATGCCATTATGTTACTATCAGGTGCATTTTAAATGCTTTTTTAGGGCTGACATGTTCAACTGTGAGAGAAAATAGACATTTGGAAGCGTTATTAGCGAACTTTCGTTCAAAATGGTAGATTCTGTCATCATGTATTCACATCAAAATGGATACAAACAAATTTGGACATCCAAAAAGCACCACTTTATGTCAAACACACCACTTTTATGGTGCTTTCTAGACATTTCTAGAGTTTGTGGTCATTATATTTTGTGTAAAAACCAGAAATGAGCATGTAAAATAGTCCAGAAATTAACAAATTTTTGTACTTTGCATTATGGGATCTTGATCTTTCTTTCAAACTTTTAACCTCGAAAAGTTAGAAAAGGCGACTTTTATTAACATTTTTAATATAAAGGGATATATTGTCTGGGTTGGTGTTAATATCAGTGAGCGAATTATACATTGACTAATGGGGGGGGGTCACCTATTTTCAGTAGTTTGTGTAAATAAATATGCATGCTACAGGGAACCAATTACATCTCATTGGTTATCAAACTTAATGAGCTGATTCTGACCTATATGGTAACCTCTGATGGGTTATTTCACCTTTTCCAAAGTCCAGGTGCATTTTAAAGTAGATACAGTGCATCCGGAAAGTATTCATAGCGCTTCACTTTTTCACAATTTTTTGTGTTACAGCCTTATTTCAAAATAGATTAAATTAATTTATTTCCTCAAACTCCTACACAAATTACCCCATAATGACAATGTTAAAAAAGAAAAAATGACATGTACAGAAGTATTCACAGCCTTTGCTCAATACTTTGTTGATGCATCTTTGGCAGCAATTACAGCCTCAAGTCTTTTTGAACATGATGCCACAAGCTTGGCACACCTGTCTTTGGGACTTTTTGCCCATTTCTCTTTGCAGTACCTTTTAAGCTCTATCAGGTTGAATGGGAAGCGATGGTGTACAGCCATTTTCAGATCTCTCCAGAGACGTTCAATAGGATTTAGGTTTGGGCTCTGGCTGGGCCACTCCATTGATATTTTGGCAGTGTGCTTTGGGTCATTGTCCTGCTGGAAGATGAACCGTTGCCCCAGTCTGAGGTCAAGAGCACTCTGAAGCAGGTTTTCATTCAGGATGTCTCTGTACATTGCTGCATTCATCTTTCCCTCTATCCTGACTAGTCTTCCAGTTCCTGCTGCTGAAAAACATCCCCACAGCATGATGCTGCCACCACCATGCTTCACTGTAGGGATGGTATTAGCTTGGTGATGAGCGGTGCCTGGTTTTCTCCAAACGTAACGCCTGGCATTCACTCCAAAGAGTTCAATTTTAGGGCTTACTCACACTATGCTATCCGAACCGTGCCCAGGCCCGTTTCCCGGATCATTTGAGAAGTGTGAGCACTCTGAATTGGGCTCAGGCACAGTTCACTTGGGCGGCCCTGGCTTGGCTGGAAGAGGTGGGCCTGAGCGCGGTTCACTTGGTCTTAGGCGCGGTACGCTTACAGTGTGAGTGAAAGCGTGCCTAAGCCCGAAACTGAAAGCGAGACGTGACTTTTAAGGGACTGTTTCATATGGATTAATTAATCATTCGTACTGTTCAATGAACGCAAACTGTCGTAGTTTATTAAGAAAGCAAATCCCTCACTGCACAACAGCTGCAGCTTCAGCAAACTTCCTAATTCCTGCAGCACGAGGACTGTTTATGAGCGTCAAAAGTGGTCTGATCTGTTCGGCGAAATATTAGACTGCGTGTCACCGCATATCAAACGACTTAAACAATATAACTAAAGAGATCTCCACTGTGCTGAGCGAGAGCGCTTACTGAACAAAGCATCATCGATGACGTAAGCGAGCCCAGGCCCAAATGTAATGTGAGTGCGGGCCGTCGGGGGAGACGGCAGGGGTGACAAGCGTGCTTTGGCTCGATTCAAGTCAACTGTACATAGTGTGAGTACGGCCTTAGTCTCATCAGACCAGAGAATTTTGTTTCTTATGGTCTGAGAGTCCTTCAGATGCCTTTTGGCAAAGGTGGCGAGTGGCTTCCGTCTGGCCACTCTACCATACAGGCCTGATTGGTGGATTGCTGCACAGATGGTTGTCCTTCTGTAAGGTTCTTCTCCCTCCACAGAAGAACGCTGGAGCTCAGACAGAGTGACCATCAGGTTATTGATCACCTCCTGACTAAGGCCCTTCTTCCCCGATCACTTAGCTTAGATGGCCGGCCAGCTCTAGGAAGAGTCCTGGTGGTTCCAAACATCTTCCACTTATGGATGATTGAGGCCACTATTCTCATTGGAACTTTCAAAGCAGCAGACATTTTTCTGTAACCTTCCCCAGCCTTGTGCCTCGAGACAATTCTGCAAGGAATTTATATAGACATTTATATAGACCCTGGGACCTTATATAGACAGGTGTATGCCTTTTCAGATCATGTCGAATCAACTGAATTTACCACAAGTGAACTCCAATTAAGCTGCTGAAACATCTCAAGAATGATCAGTGGAAACAGAATGTAGCTGAGCTCAATTTAGAGCTGTGAATACTTCTGCATATGTGACTTTTATTCTTAATAAGTTTGCAACAATTTCAAAACTTTTATTGTCATTAATGGGCTATTGTGTGTAGAATTTTGAGGAAATAAATGAATGATGAATGTATTTGATTTTAGAATAAGGCTGTAACAAAAAAATGTGAAAAAAGTGAAGAGCTATGAATATTTTCCGGATGCACTGTATGAGTTTAGACTATATGTAGATTTAAAGCACGCACGCGCACGCACGCACACACAAACATACACACACATACACTAGGCTAGATCTGCTGGTGTTTAGATTCTAGATTTAGCCTGCCAACTGAGTATTTTTTCTGCATAATGAGGCTGCTGGGTGGTCAAATGTATATTTATATTATATTTATTTTTATTGTTCATGTTATCATTTAAGATACAGATTAATGTGAGTTATTTTGCACTGTTTACAACGTTGATCCCCACACATGTTGTTTTGGTGTCTTTCAGGGAGGATCAAGGGTTAATTAGACACCAAAACCTCCCCGTAATTCACACCCTGGTTGTTATATTACGCTACAAAATCCTTGTAGTAAGCTGCCAGTACATTTTCTATTATTTTACACACTTTTTTCTCTATTATTTCTCGTATTATTTCAAACTACTAAAATGCCAATAAAAGTCACTTTGTTAAACTGTAGAGTTGAATTATTAACATTAAAAGTCGCCAGATGCAATTCAAATCCATAAATAAACAGCAAACACTTGAGAATCACAATATACGGACACTTTTAATCAACAGACATTTTTCACAGGATATTTTTTGAGGATGAGTAAATGATGACAGGTCTTAATTTATTTTGGATTGAAAGGTAGTGAACCCCCAACCCTTTACAAATAAAATCTCTGATGTCAAATCTCTAAATCCAACCAAATTTACTGCGTCACCACTGACTGACAATCATAATTAGTTATATTATCACTCACATTTTACATGTTTGATGGCAAAAAAAACAGCGTGCATTAGTGTGCAAAGTGGCTAAAGGTGTTGTTTGTTTCCAGTGCAGTATTATTCTCTGCTGTGACGTTGTAGAGTGTAAATTCTCTGTATACGTTAAAGATGCACATGTGCCAGTAAATGATGGATGTACCAGCACTCTCTTATCACATTAGCCAACACTTTGCGGTCGACATGAAGTACCAACGATGTATGTAATTATCAACGTGCCAATTTTTGAAATGCAATATGCTTTTGTTGCAGCTCATGGTGGTAGTCGTATCATATGGAGGGCAGGGTTGAATATTGAAATGTACAGTAAAAGTGATGGTCGTGTTGATCTTGCTTTATTGAAAATGTGGAAATGTGTATGTATATTTTTTGACTTGAAGTGTAATTGAAGTGTGCAGTTTACCATCGCTAAACGGAAAATGCTAAATGGTGGCATATTGAAACTCCAACTTCTATTGGTTGGATAGACATGTAGACCCGCCCCAAAATTTGTGTTTGAGTATAATTGTGCCCCGCCCATTTTTTCAGCTTCTGGAAGTATTTTTCCTATTCAATTATCAATTGGGGTGACACGGTGGCTCAGTGGTTAGCACTGTCGCCTCACAGCAAAAAGGTCGCTGGTTCAAGTCTTGGCTGAGCCAGTTGGTATTTCTGTGTGGAGTTTGTGCATGTT
Source organism: Danio tinwini (assembly GCA_903798205.1). Taxonomy (NCBI): domain Eukaryota; kingdom Metazoa; phylum Chordata; class Actinopteri; order Cypriniformes; family Danionidae; genus Danio; species Danio tinwini. The sequence goes on along the minus strand of CAIGQZ010001336.1, from coordinate 511,175 downwards.
CTCCCCGTGTTGGCATGGGTTTCCTCCGGGTGCTCCGGTTTCACCACAGTCCAAAGACTTGCACTATAAGTCAATTGAATAAACTAAATTGGCTGTAGTGAAGGAGTGTGTGTGTGTGTGTGTGTGAATGAGTGTGTGCGGGTGTTTCCCAGTGCTGGGTTGCAGCTGGAAGTGCATCCGCTGCGTAAAACATGCCAGAATAGTTGGCGGTTTATTCCGCTGTGGCAACCTCTGAAATAGAGACTAAGCCGAAGGCAAATGAATGAATGAATTTTCCCCATAGGGATTTAGAGTTTTATGTCATGGCAACCAGCCATGAGCATAATAATATTACAAACTTTGAATTTGATGCAAGTAACTATATTAAAATCGTACAAAAAGGTACAATACTGTACTTTAATGAGGGAAAGAACTACAATCCCATGATTGACATGGATTTTATTATGAGACTAGCTGTTCTTTATTTGCTTTAGGAATGCTGAAAAACAATGTAAATTCGTTCGGCGCCGTGTTTAAGTCCACTAGATCCTTTCTGAGGTGCACCCAGCTCTGTGAGTTGATCAACTCCTCCAGAAACTATACCTAGATGATGGAGGCTTTCAGCGGTGCTTCAGACTGGGACAAGCCCAGTTTGATGAACTGTTGTCCGGTGTTGGCAAGAGGATTTCCTCTCGGTACACAACAACAGGCGCTACATCATAATCACATCCCAACAAGAGCAAGCTCATGATTGGTTAACACGGCGCGAATGTCCACTGAAGTTCAGATTTTCCAACTCAAGCGAAACGCGTTTCAGCGTGCAAAATGCTTAACTCGTGCGCGTCATTTGTGCGAATCGCGCCACAGGATGTCTATTCACGTCTTTGCATTGACTTAATATGTAAATCACTTGCGCTTGACGCTTTATCAGCGTCTGGTGTGAACGCACCATTAGTGACAAATTCTAAATAAAAATTGCTAGACAAACTAAATATAACTGGATATAGCATCTCTTAAATTTAGTCATACTAAATATATATAAAAAATTTGCTCACTGCTACTCTCTGATTGGTTAGATTTGTCTGCACAGTATCATGGGTAATGTAGTTTATCTGTTTTTTGATATTTCGATATTAAGCTAACATTGGATGGGCTATGACAGAATTCTAAATTATTTATAATATATATATATATATATATCGTATATATACAGTATACACACACACACACACGTATTACATGAATATATACACGTTAAATGAATGGATTTTTCACTTCCAGAACCTGACAGTTGTGCTTTATTACCGATTGTGGTTACAGCTAATAACTGTAGGATATTTGAAGCTGGATTTTGTGTAAAATGTAAACACTGTGTTTGTTTTATTTTGTTTGGTGCTATATACATGAACACCTGTTTGTTTAAGACTCACTAACAAGGTCATTAGCTCGACCAATGACATCTGTTTGGGGCGGGGCTATTTGTTGTCAACTGATAGCACCCGAGGAGAGACACTTCCGCTATAAATATTTGCTTACCGGTGTTGACACTGTATATTTGTTTGACATTTCTCAGTTTTCTGAAAGTAATTATTTTTCAAACTGTAAATATTATTGATCTCGAATAAGCTCTCGGTTATAGTGCAATTGTCTGTAGAAATAAAATCGTGAACTCCTAACGGAGCGTCATAACAGAGGTGTTTCTTGGATTGTGTGACTATTACATTGAGGTAAAGCTGGTTTTATATTCGACTTTCTTTTTCTCAATATAATTTCAGAAAAGTGTCTCAGCAGGGAAATCATATTAGCAGCCAATGACTCTTAAAGTCCAACATTGTTCACAGTCAGATGAATAGTGTTAATGTAGTAAGTCACTTACATGTGATTTCAGACCGAATATTCAAAGTACCATGGTAAACAATAGGGAGCATGTCACATTGTTACTGAACGAATGTTGGAATATACAACTAATTTTACCTCAATTGACTTTACAGCTTTAGTTTGTGTTTCTGGATGTAGTAAAGTGAGGGCTGAGCTCTCTCTGTGACTCTTTCTAGATATATCTGCATGAACAAAATTATACAAAAAAAAAAG
>CAIGQZ010001336.1:488753-504105 GCA_903798205.1 Danio tinwini | reverse complement strand
TGTTAAACACATACACACACACACACACACACACACACACACACACACACACACACACAAAAAAAAAACATATATAATTATTATAGTCAAAGTAATAAAAACAGGACTACTGTAATTAGAATTGCAATAGGAATAATAACACTTAATAATTTATTTAATAATTTCATATTTATAATTTTAATAATGCAATTTTAAAAGACTGCTGTAATTTGTGTTTTGCAATAGAAAGCAAAGGTACATTTAGTACATACAATTTAACCTATAATAGCTTTGAGAACCAGTATAAAACTTGATGCATGTACATCATGTTCCCTTTTTTAACAGTAGTCATTGCCTGTTTTCGTTCATGTGACAACTTTTATATTAATTTTACAGTGTCAGTGCTCAAGTGTTATTGGTATTCAGCTGATGTACTTGATATAATATATTAATGCATCCTGCAAAATAAAAGTTCTAAAGAAAAGTATATATATATATTCAACGGTTCTGGTTCTCGAATCTGATTGGCTGATAGCAATATTCTGCAAAATCAGCACTAGTACAGCCTCTTCACTCTTGTATATTACTCCACCCACATAGAGTGACAGCAGATCAATAAACTCTCTACAATTTGACAAATATTGCAGCTGTTGGACAACATAATGTATACTTTGAGGCTTTTAGGTGAGAATGTAGTTGTTTAGATTGCAACTGTGCAGTTTATTTATAAGGATAGTGCTTATTTTAAATATTTATAATTTCGGAGATTCAGCGTGTCGGCAGCCATCAGCCTGTGATTGAGCAGAGCAAAGACTGTTGACGTTCCGCCACAAGATGGCGACAGAGACTACATAATACATCCTTAGGGAAGAAAAAACTCAGCGAAAAAATTCAAATTACAGCTCATCAAATCATTATAAAACAGGTAAGTAGCATTCTAAGTCGATCTCTCTCTTTTGTATGTTGTAGTGCTAGATTTATACCATAGTAATCTGCTAGTGATTGCTTTGCTTTGGCTCTTTTTGGGTTAATTATCGTGATCTAATTGCAACATGAGAAATACTGGGAAATCTCTGTAGACTGATGACATTTCATACTGTGCCTTATAATCTTAAAATGTGAGCAAAACCACCTGTTTTGTCATCACTTTAGACATTACACTAGAGAATCATTCAAATACATAGGGATGTCTGTGAAGTAGCAATGGTTATATATAGATATATATAGAGCTTTGCATTAACACCCGCCAACCCACCAAATGCAGGTAGATTTTAGCTGTGGCGGGTTAGACAGACACCTCCACCAGCCACTTTAGCTGGTTGAAATTCATTTTTAAATTGTAGTTTTCTTAAAAGCAGGGTTCGACAATAAAGTTGGCGCTATATTCGTGCAAATGCGATCTTAGAATCGAGAAGCAGCACGACTGACAAAAATAATTGTGTACGTGCGGGCAAAAAAAAAGCCGGTAGCCAACAGCTAATGTGATGCACGCGACTGTTTAAAACACGTGCGCGCTCCCGTTTCCTTGCTTGAAACAACTGTGCCTGGAGACGCAACTTGTGTGATCGGTTCCCTTTCAAATAGACTAGACAAAAAGTTGTTCATGCACCCACAGTCCTGCTGCTTTCAAGAGCTCCAGATTGGTCTTTTTGTAAGCAGCACCGGTTGCTTTCGATTTAAACATTATTTAAACAGGATATAGAAAATTAACTTTCCATTTATGTGTAGTTAACTGGTGTTAACAGTTTTTTTTAAAGAAATGTTTTGTTAAATAAAATGTATAGTATACAGCTATATTTTGCTTGTTTTGACATTATTTACCATTTGTGGCTAAGAAATAATTATTTATTTGTTTTTAGTGTGGTTAGAGATAAATTTGGCTAAAATAAACTAAATAAAATAAAAATAAACTAGCCACACTGGCTGGTGATCAAAAAAGTTAATGTCAAGCCCTGTTTATATATATATATATATGAAATAGTACAATTTATTCTGCAGGATGCATTAATCAAAGTATCATTACTTAAACATTAATTTCACATCATTCTAATTCTAGTCGATTCTAAGGGCCCACAAAGTTTTGGGGCCCCCAGCGTTAATATTAGGGGCTCAAATCATCTGCAAAACACACATCTCACCCCCCTAAAAAAACTTCTTGAGGTGCTGCTGAACACAAAGAGCTGAAGAGATCATTTAATCCCAGTTGCTTTGTGCAACTCCTGTCTTGTTGATATGATTATACAGGTTACTACGAAGACATGTTAATACATGTCTGTCAATAAATTCGGTGGGTGGGGAAACTGCACTCCTACGTCATGTTGCAGTGGGCCTAAAAATGGGAGAGATTTAGATCCTATTTTAACGTCAGAAAATTAAAAAGAGAGACTTATTGTGTTCCTATTACTCCAGTATGACTGTGGACACACTATACCTGCACACAGTTCTGTCCAAACAGCTTACAAAAAAGGATTTCTATCATAGGTGGCCTTTAAAAAGAAACCAATGAATGCTGCGAAGAATTTGTATAATTATATTTCTGTCAGTGTTCAGAATATTAATGTTATGTCTTGTTCTTTGAATATGTGATACTTTCAGTTGCAGTAAATAATTAGACTGTGTGCAGTGCTACTAACCTGTGTTTATAATTAAGACAATACTTTAAAATCATTTATGAAATGGTTTGCTGTATACAGCTGTAAATAAACTGAAACCAACAACACTGAAAGTCTCCCATATTATTAATTGTGTGTCTCTTCCCATGATATAAAAATCTAATAAAATATGGTGGAAATAAAAGCACTAGCATATGAGAAAAGTCTAACCTGAGTATTAAGATGCCTTCAGTACCATCAGCAATAACACATTTTTATCACCAGAAATTTAACATTAGTTACTTTGTTGTTTTCAAGTACAGACGTTTAAAGGGAGGGTTCATCTGAAAAAAAGTAAGAATGTTTACCATTTACTCACAATCAAGTGGTTCCCAACCAATTTTTTTCTCCATTGAACACAAAAGCAAGTGGGAAAAAATAAATCAATGGCTACTGGTTTGTACAATTCTTCAGAAAATATTTCTATGTTCAACAAACTAAAAATTGGCTGGTTGTTTAACCCAAATTGGGTCAAATATAGACAAATTCCAATAAAAAGTGTAATTCAAATTCAATTGAAAACAATTAAGTAAACTTTGGGATTGTCCATAATTGACCCAATGTTGGGTTATGTTATAATAACCTTGCATTTTAGAGTGCAAGTAGACATAAATATATATACACTAGATACCGCATATGGACCCTGAGCATGCGTCAATAGTGCCGCCACATTTGTACAGGGCTCCCAGGACAAGTGTCATTCAAACTGCAATTGTCAAGACTAAAGCCAAGAGCTATAGTTAAGACCTGTCCACCCTAAATTATTGAATATTACAGATATTATATGCCATTTAGTTCAGAAAGGTGGATGTGCACATTGAGACGCAGGGATATCGATGCTTCACACGAATCGTTCATAACGGAGATTCATTTACAATTGAATCACCCCCTCCATTAGAATTAGAGTGAAAGCAGGGAGGGAGGATGATATATTTCCATACACACAAACACACGCTCTTTGTCGGCAATGCCCGTGTGATCACTTATCTACCGATGTAGAAAAGTGCTGTAAAACTGTAATTTTTGTAATAAAAAAAATGCGTTCTGACCATCGGGAAAACTCCCAATCATAGATATACGTGTATACGATTATATATCATGGATGAACATGAAGATTATAATAATATATTATAATCATCTTGTTTTTTCTCCATTGAACACAAAAGCAAGTGGGAAAATAATAAATCAATGGCTACTGGTTTGGAAAATTCTTCAGAAAATATTTCTATGTTCAACAAACTCTAAAGCGTGCCTGGTTGTTTAACCCAAATTGGGTCAAATATGGACAAACTCAAATAAAAGTGTAATTCAAATTCAATTGAAAACAATTAAGTAAACTTTGGGATTGTCCATAATTGACCCAATGTTGGGTTATGTTTATAATAACCTTGCATTTTAGAGTGCAAGTAGACATAGATATATACACTAGATATCGCATACGGACCCTGAGCATGCGTCAATAGTGCCGCCACATTTGTGCAGTGTATCCAGGACAAGTGTCATTCATACTGCACTAGTCAAGACTAAAGCCAATCTGAAGATGCTGCTGGACTTTAGCGCTGCGTACGGGTGTAGTAACAAGAAAACAAAGGAAACATTAATAAAATTTCATAGATAAGATTTCATTTTTTACGGTTTTAATCTACAAACTTTTGTGCTAAACAAGTAACGTTATTGATGATGATACAGTCAATTACTGCACTGACCATAAGGCAAAGGAGCACCAACTCGCACTAAATACTCGGCTTATGCTAATTTTGTTGAATAAAATTAACAATGTAAATAAATTATGACAACAAAGTGCTGATGTCAGAAACGTGTATTATTGTCGGCTAAGTGAAGTAACGGCTAGTTTTTTGAAGTAACTTATAAGGGTGCCTAATAACATAACAGTGCCTGCGCCTCAATGTGCACACTGTCCACCCTAAATTATTGAATATTACAGATATTATATACCATTTAGATCAGAAAGGTGGATGTGCACATTGAGACGCAGGGATATCGATGCTTCACACTAGGCATGGGACAATAACCGTTATCAAGGTATACCGCGGTTTGGAAAAGTCAAGGTTTTAAAACCGCCCAAATTTTCTGTAATACCGTTCCTAAGGTATGTGTAAGTTTTTTATTTATGTTTTTTTGTTTTTGTTTTTTAGGACAACAGTATCTTCAGCAGAAAATTATTTAAGGGTGCCTTTTTAAATTGACTAATGAACAACTAATGAAGACAGCATAAGTCAATGGCTCATTTGAATTATTTAGCCTGACATGTTTACTGCTCCAAAATATTATAAATCTTTCAAAAAATTAAATATTTTGTTTTCAAAGGGGGAACATTTTTTTTGTTTTTTTACCCAGACATTTAAAAAGAATATATTTTAGAGCAGTAATCACAATACCACGAAACTGTGAAACTGTGATATTTTTATCTAAGGTTATAATACTGTCAGAATCTTAAACTGGCCTATGCCTACTTCACACGAATCGTTCATAACGAAGATTCATTCACAAATGAATCACTCCCTCCATTAGAATTAGAGTGAAAGCAGGAGAGGGCGTGTGTTTCAGGACACGGAATAGATCAAATTTAACAGGGAGGGAGGATAATACATTTCCATGCACACAAGCACACGCTCTTTGTCTGCAATGCCTGTGCGATCACTTATCTATCGATATAGAAAAGTGATGTAAAATTATAATTTTCATAATAAAAAAAAGCGTTCTGACCACCAGGAAAACTCCAGATCATAGATATACGTATATATGATTATATATCTATGGCTCCGGATGGCCAGTCCTCCACTGCACCTTGGTCTCACATTCATTTCAAAGGAATGCTACCCTTTACCAAAGTCCCTTTAAGGCAAGTCATTTCACTCTGTGGCTATCTCTGAAACACCTCTCGGGCAGTATGCTCGGGCGTTCTGTCTGAATGGGGAAACATCAAACTCTCCAAAACTGCTTGCCAAGTGTACCATTAAGTTTCATATTAGGAATCACCAATAAAATTAAACAACAACTGTGTCTTTACTTTCATTTCTAAACATCCAAATCACAAAAAGGTCCGAGCCCCTTCCCTGGAGTATCGTCAATCTATAGTGATCAATGATTAACTCCTATACTAGAAGGCGAGTTTTATTCGCCATATTGACCGTTACACTTTTCCCCATTCAAAAAGATATGTCACATGTCATGTGTATTCTAAAGTCTTTGCCTGTACTAAAATGGCGGCTCTATTGACGCATTTCTTCTAGACAGCAACAGCGTAGACGACATCTATGGTAAATATCTATAGCAAGTAGAGAGTGAGTTAATGATTCGTTTTTTAAAATCACTTTCACATTTAAGGGGAATGAAGATGTATTTTTAATATATTATAATCATTATCTTATTTACCACAATCAAAAATACAATCAGCCGTTTCAGATGTCAATCAGGCCTTCGCCAATCAAATGAAACTGCACTTCTCAATGTCTGCAAATTCATAATTCTATTTGCAACAGACTTTGATCATCGTCATTTCCTCTGTTTCGAACATCTTTGACACTCCAGAACGCCAGTCGTCATCAAGCTCAAAGTTTTTAAATATTTTATAGTAATGTCTTATAATCCAGCGGCGCGTTCATACCGCCGTGATGTGTCCATTACAGACGTCACTGTGTGGATGCGCGCTCTCGTGCATCATGATCTGAGTTACAGTCACACGACGCTTTTTACACGGGCTCAGGTGTGTTTGTGTTTGCCATGTCCATAACCTGCGCTTCAGCTCGGCCTGGACCTGAAAGAGAAATTAACAGATCAAATAAATGTTTATATTTAGTGGAGACATTTATGATGTTCATAGCGTCTAACCCTTCTGGCAGATGAAGTGTACAGCTACACATTACTTGGGGAGGAATCTCCAACATTGTTTTTTTTTGTCGATTTTTTTTGTGACTACATCAATAATTACTATTTTTTTACATTGCTGTGGGATGTAGTTTTAGGGTAGGTGTCAATAAAACACAGTGTAATGGGTTATTTATTAAATAATATAAATAATTCTTGTGAACTTCTGGCCTGAGCTGTAACAGTCATTCAGCATGGATGAACCTGAAGATTTGAGGCGTTAGATTTGTTTATCAGTGTCATTAACATCATCAAAGCCCCAAAAACAAAAGAGACGAAAAATATGTCTTATGGAGCAGGTAAGTTGTAATGTCTTTAAAATCAGTTATGACTAGTCTGATATAAAACTTTGATGCTTTGAAAACATTGACCACATTGGCTAACGTTAGTCGTGTAAGATAACTATGGAAAATAACTTGTCATGGCTGTTAAAAGATGCAAAATAGGCTATTTTATTGTTTTGCAAACCTACTGTAGTAACTACATTTTAATTTTTCTGAAACCTTTTAGGTATGAAATTCAGTTGTTTCTTCTACTACAAGGCTTTGCAGTATGATCTTTTCTTTATTTACAGATGACGCAAACATACACAGGGGAAGGATGAAAGATTCCAGGGAAATCTTTCCTGACTCGGTATGTAACTAGGCTTGCTGTAGTGGATTGGATGTTTTTTTTTTCTTTGAGAACATGCGTGGTTGTAGGGGATTTAGCTAGTGACTAATCATCAAACATAAAGTTACCGTGTACTTTTGCCCAGATTTACACATAATTCTGGATGCTTCTGAGTGCAATTTAATGAAAGTCAACCGGTCTGCACGTTTCCGTTAACCCAAATTCACAGGGAATCATGTTATGTATGATGGGCACTAAGTCCCAAAAACAGAGTTTTTTTGGGCTTCTGATTATGTTTCCATCCTGATCTATTAACATTGGGAGGCTAAATGTATTCAAATTCACAAAAAATTGCCTATATATATATATATATATATATATATATATATATATATAGTTGAAGTCAGAATTATTTGCACCCTGTTTATTCTTTTCCCCAATTTCTGTTTAAAGGAGAGAATATTTTTTTCAACACATTTCTACAGATAATAGATTTAATAACTCTTTTAATAACTGATTTATATTATCTTTGTCGTGATGATAGTAAATAATATATTACTAGATATTTTTCAAGACACTACTATACAGCTTAAAGTGACATTTAAAGGCTTAACTAGGTTAATTAGGTTAACTAGGCAGGTTAGGGTTATTAGGCAAGTCATTGTATGATGATGGTTTGTTCTGTAGAAAAAAAAATCTAGCTTAAAGGGGCAAATAATTTTGATATTAAACATTTTTTTTTATTATTAAAAACTGCTTTTCTAGCCGGAAAAAAACAAATATATAATCAGACATACTGTGAAAATTTCTTTGCTCTGTTAAACATCATTTCGGAAATATTGAAAAAATTTAAAATTCAAAGGGGGGCTAATAATTCTGACTTCAACTGTGTATATATATATATATATATATATATATATACATTTTTTATGCAGATATTAAATTAACAGATTATTGTATATGCTAAAGTGTATTGTTATCATTAGTTTCTTAAATAGTAACATTTATTTAATGTTAACAAATACAATTCAGACTTTATACTAACATTTAAGAGCATTGACATTAAGTTTTAAAGATGGTGGCACCAACATCTGATTTGTTTACAAGTAATAATAATAATTTTAATAGTTATGACTCTTAAACAAAAATGTGCATTTGATAGTAGTTTGATTTGAGAGTAATTAATGCTTTTATAGATTTTGTTATCATAACCGGATGTTAGAGTAACACCACAGTATAACCATGGCAAAACGTAGCCTATCCAGTGGTTTCTATGGTAGTTGTTCTGAAACAACAGTAGCCCAATGACAATATTTAGCATGATACACATGCACAACAACTGATATGACTTAAAACTAAATAATGCAATTATATTCAATTACTCCTTCAATACATTAATAATATATATTTAAAAAATATATATATATATATCAAAACAGCACAATTGTGACAAAATGTCATGTTAAAATGTCACCATAGTGAAACTGCAAAAGGTCATGTTAGTGTAACTACAGCAAAGCCATAGGTAATGTTGGTGATTTTTTGACTTAAATGCCTGAAACGTGCTTCTCACTTGATCTCACAGCGCTGTTTAGTGCCTAATAAGTGAAATTTGAAAAGGGCAAATGTGCCAAAAAGATGGAAGAACACAACATGGTGCAGTGTACTAATCATTTTTCTATTGGAATTGGAATTTTCTATCTTTACTTTCATGTTATGTTGAGATTTACTGTGCTGCCCCAATGTTTAGGGTCACCGTGACCCAAGTGATGAACTGAAAACTAAATATAAACTAAATAAAACCTTTTTTCCCTACTTAAATGTTAATTTCCATTTATCCTGAGTGGGTGTAATTAGTTACAAAACATCTACTGTACTATTGCTGTAATTAAATTAGTTTTCCACAGAAAAATGTAAAGTAAGGGATTAGGTCATTTAATTAAATTTACTTATAATGTACTTTACCTCCAACAGTTTTGTGTAAATTCATTTAGAGAAGCAGAGTCATTCTATATTTTTTGTTATACAAATATATTTAGCAGAAAAATGATATTTCTCAACTAAAGTAGGTTTCATTTATCAAGACAATTGCATATGCTTGAGAATCAATGAATTCAGAAAAAAAATAATCACAATATATGGCATTTATAAAATATGGTGTCATTAGTTTGAAACGTTTTTTTTATACATCATGTTTAACATTTTTTAAGAGCCCCTATTACACATTGAAAAGGGTCATATTTCGAATTATAGAATTACCTAATTATCCCAGCAACTCCCATATGAATCGTTTAGCGATTCATTTGTTCCCAAACCCCTGCTTAGCGCGAAGCTAATCTGCGCTGATTGGACCGATGACAGCCTGTTGCCATTGGTCGACAGCGTTCAGCGCGAGACAGTAATATGGCCAGCGTGGTTTATCAAGCCCGCGGCCTCGGGTCGCAGCGGACGTTTGAAACACGCTTCAAAGTAAACTTACTAACACCACAGTAAACAGTACCCGGTTCTCAACAGTGTTATTCAGACACCTCAGCGCTGAAAGCAGTGCAGTTAAACACTAGCATATTGCTCTTGTTAAGTATGACACACATTCAGTTTTAATCCACACAGCAGCAAAAGCTAAACTATTCTGAACCTTGACCGCTGCACGTGTGCAGAATCAGCTAACGGTGGCCATAGCAACGACAAATGGCAGTGGAACGAGCTCACGAAAGCATTTAAATCTGTAAACAAAGCAGCACGCGTCGCGTTTACAACGTTGCATTAGACGCGATATGAGAATATAAAGAGTTAACCTGATACAGTACACGCGGTTACTAGAAACAAAACATGTAGATCATTTCTATTTGCAATCATTGCTGTGGCACCTCGTCCGTGAACTGCTATATGTTCTAATGGCTTACCTGTACTCTTTTCTAAACGATCACATCCCCAGCCGGGAGGTTGTAGCATCCTCTGTCCTCTGACAAGCTATCTCTGCGGGCTCCCGCTCTCCATTCGGAAGCCTTTTCAGTGCTGCTCAACAGCCCGAAGCCCAGCGTGCAGCAGCCTACCGGTGTATCTATTATTTTGTCCTTATTTTGCCTGCACCCCTGGTGTCAGGCAGAAACTAATGCATGAGCTGTGTAGTGATAGATCACCCATTGTAAGCATGCAGATTTCTGAACGACTCCTTTCCCTCACACTTCCAACAATATCCAGGTAAACACAGCGTCTTCATGAGCGTCTTGCTGCTGTGTTAGTGGGCGGGGCCGCAGGTTTGAATTTTGCCGGGTCTGCGCGCGCAACCATTATGTTTCGCGACGACGTCACACCGAAACGGCTGAAGACTCATTATGAAGACGATTCATTTAAACCACTATGAGTCAACTCTTTTATAGATAAATCAATAGTTTTAAAAACTGTCCACTTTCAGATTTAAGCTTTAGCTGGATATTTCACTTCACTAAGAGCTTTGTTAAACACTACATGGAAGGTCATTTTCAAAAACCCATAATAGGGGCTCTTTAAGTATTTTTTTTCAAAAATAAAACAAAGATTTAGCTCTGTTATAAATAATTAAGTTTAATTTATGTTGTCTATATGTGCATTGAGATTTATATGGATTTTTTTGTAGTATTGGGTCAAGTAATTATATTCCTTATTCAATAATTAAGTTACTTTTCAGACAAAGTAATTATTGAAGTAATTTAAATACAATTTTAATGATGTAATTAGTAATTAATTACTATTTTAAAGTGCATTACCCAACACTGAATCTGAGCTTATAAGAATGTGCATTATAGAAAAAGTAACTAAATACAGTATAAATAGTATAACATCTTAATTTAAAGAAAAACAATTGTGAAAAATATAGAACTGCAATTGTTCTATATGTTATTCAACAAACTGACTCCAAGCAATCATGGCACACATAGCATCAGAAACATTATTATGAATTAAAAACATAATAATAATAATCAGGATTAAAATAATAATGATACATATATTTTTTTCTCCACTTAAAGATTAAAAGTCTAAAATGAAGGTCTAGAAGCTAAAAAGAAGGTTAATAGTCCATGCAGTGAAATCAGTTATCAGTATAGAGCCCTGGAAACCTTAAGGTGTAACCACTTTTTTTTTACTATATATACTAAAAGTGTAATATACCTTAGTTTTGTGCAATACTCATCTCACACAATTGATGCTATGGATAATCTTTAGATCCATCAAATCACGCGGCTTGTTCAGGTGTGTTATTGCTTTTCTAAGAGATCAGATTTTTGGATTTTCACCCAGTGGGAAAAACTGCTTCAGTAAACGGGAGATTTGACTTTTGACGTCTCTCTTATATGACCTGAGCCATTTGTCAACTGCCTAGCAACCACATGAAAACATAAAAACATTCAGACAGCAGCATATTTCCAAAATATACACTGAAAAACATTTACATTATAAAAATACTTACTTCTCCATTAAGAAAACAGTAAAGAAGTGCCACCACAAAGCCCTGGAATAAAAAATATTAAAACTCTCAGGAATGATATAAGACTTTTCCAACAACATGCAAGCTGTAAACTAAAGCCCTGCTCACACTGTGGGATTTCAACCACAATTTGGTTGTCTGAGACAAATTTGTGAAATCCTAAAAAATTCCTGAAGTCCTAGGATACAATCTATGATTTTTGTTTCTTGGTTTCACTTGGGTTGAGTGCAGTAGGACTGGTGGGTAACACGTGGAGGCTCGTCCGGGATAGGAGTTAGGTTTATGGGGGTGAATGTAACGGAGGCCAGCTAGCGAAGTGCAATGCAGGTAAACCTCACTCCTCGGACGTCTAAAGGTGCCCTAGCGGCAGACGCTAGAGGCCATGGTCTTTAACCTCCTTGTTAGAGCAACCGACTCCCATGTGGAAGGTTCGACCCCAGTTTGTAGCGTGTTACTATTGGTCCTACTGCACCCAACCCGGTCTGAGCTGGGATTGAACCGGCCATTCTTTGTATGGGAGTTGGTAAAATTGACCGATACAGATCTGATCCCAATACTGTGCTGTTTTTTTTTTTTTTTTTTTTTATTAACATAAGATAGTTTTTATAGTTCTGGTGATAAACTCAAGTAATATATCTTCTTTACTAAAAATAACAGACCTATAAGCCTACTGTATATGACAGATGGCACAATCTAACTAAACATGATGCTTGCTATAAACTATGGGCTACATTATTAGAGCATTCATTATGACATTGCTATGATCTGTTGTGGTCCAGCTTATGTTTCCTTTTTTTTATATATATATTAATTAATTAATAGGCTACCACTCTTGACCGTAATTGTTGGTAAAATAATCGGCCATTTAGCAAAGCCTGATATTGTCCTGCAGGTTTAAAGCAGACTATTAGGCAGTTTTACTTAATAAACATTCCCTCATATAAACTCGCCAAAAGTGAAATGGAGAAACTGAAAGCATGTCTGAAAATGTATCTTTTTGAAACGAATTTCAGTAAAATTTGTTGATTATTTTAAAGTATTTTTTGTTGGTCAGTTATCTACAAAATAAGCAAGAATATTCGATGTGAAGTTCAAAACAAGGTCTGCTTATGCTTCAGCGCACAATCTGACAAACTGGTCTGTTAAATAAAATGTTAATATATATAAAATAACAGTAACTTATTCACAGTTTCAGAGAAGCCTATATTAGGCTAAATAATTTTCTGTTAATGACAATACATATGCGCCAGCCCGTCAGTTTCACTTTTAATAATTTAATCAACTACTTAAACCACAATGAGCCAGGCTTTACAAACTTTTCGCAGCACAAAGTATTCCCTCGGAAGAATAAACTCAGTCAGAAGGATGAGAGAACGTAAACTTATTAGAAGAATAATCTTACAGAGCGGCACATGCCGCATCTGCACAGCCGGTGCCTGAAGCCTGGTTTATACTCGATGCGTCCGCTAGTTTGCTTGAGTGCGTGCGGCAAATCTGACGTCATCGCGGAGTTTGCGGTTATTCGCTTTGGGTGCGCGTGACATCATTTCGGATGGCATTTTTTGAGACTCAAACGAAGAGTGTGCGCGGCGCCGCATTTGGTTTGAGTTGAATATGAACCACTTTGAAGAGATTTTGTCTGAAACAGTACGACTGTACAGACATCTGATCCGTGATAACCAGCTAACCAGATGATCAATAATTCTTGGCTATAAATTGCAACAGCAGTGCGAAAGAAGGAAAGTTTCTGTTAAAAGTTTGGAAAAATCTAGGGATAAGTTTGTTAAAGCCAAAAGAGGCCATGGCAAAAGTGGAGACCCAGGTACACAAATGGAGAAATGTTTTTTCCACCATTCAGAGGTTTTACACTGATATTACAATATTGAATTTAAAACAATTTAATAGTAACAAAACTACAATTAAGGAACAAATAATTTCTTTGATAACTGGAAAGGAATATATGAACCTATCGGTTTACAATATACTGATGGCCTGTTTTTCTAGGCTTTAATGGTGATAACGGTCAGGAATGTTTGGACTGTTATTGCCTTTTAAGCATAAGTATAGGACAGAAACTAGCCAGACAGTAATGTGTGAATTGTGGAGCGGGATAAATAAAAAAAAACATCTGTTTTTAGTAAGTGTGCTTTTTTTGGGGGGCTTTTATTCTTGCCATAATAAAAAAAAATTGTAGAACAACCCATTCTGTTGTCATTGATATTTTAATAAACTTTGATAGGTAAAACATTGCATCAAAGTTTGATTTAAAAAAAAATCTTGAATGGTTATAAAAATCTTTCTAATCATTTAAATAATATATAAAAATCAATAAAAATAATTTGTTTAAACATCTTGAATGATATTAATGATATGACGTAGTTCCGGAAACTTTCTACTTCTCTGTTTATCTTTCTGACTTTATGTTCAGTTTCTTTTCACTGCCCCCTGTCGTTTTTAAGAATATCACAACGGCGAATGCGCCAAGTATAAAAGCCTTGTCCGTTTCGCGAGGTGCACGCACAGTCAGCGGAGGTGCGTGATGTGGCGCCAGGTGAAAGTATAACTCCAGCTTGAATGAACCGCTTGCATCACTGAGACACAGTGCGCAGCCCTCTGGTATACGGACACTTCTAAAACAGCAGCACAAAGGGGAGAAATCAGTGCGTTGAGGATCTGTCAAATGTATGATAAATGTATTGAGACTAATTTAAAGTTTCAGGTAGGCCTACTTTGTGTGTAAAGAGCCGGTAATAGCCTAACCCTCTTGTTACATATTGAGTAACTATTCTGACAATGCTCTTGTGTATTGTTGCTGTGTTGTATCCTCTATTATCTGTCTCTTTCTCTCTCCACATGAGCGGAGATCAGCTGAAGCTGTGAGAGGGGCGGCGCCAATTAAAAAGCACGCTGTTGGCTGCTGCTCATCGCATAGCGTCCGCTATGTAACACTCTCTACTCCAGTGTTGTAAATGCAATCTGCTGTAAATGAAATCTGTCTAACAGACACAGCGCATGATTTAGAAACTGCAATGATCTCCATGTTGCAGGTCAAAATGAACCAATTTAATGCAAAACTAAATGCATTTCCACACTGATTATTTAAACTAACAGGAACAAATAGTTTTGGAGAAAGTTTTTCGTGTTGTCATAAACGCGGCAAGCAGTTTGAATTGTGAATGAATGGAGAATGATTGACAGGGGCAGTGGCAGGAAGCGCTGAAGTGAACATGAATTTAACCACTTGAATGTTCATCTGTACTTTACATTAAGCTATAGAATGGCTTCAGAACATTTAGGATTTAGTAGGCCCACATGACAACTTTCTAGTGCCTTATAATAGGCTTCATTTGTGGATTTTGTTGGCTTATAAATTACACAGAATATATCTCACGTGCAATGCGATTTGAGATAAGTGTGATTTGGATTGGTACACTGATCTAGCAAAAATATGTGGTATTGAACCGATATCCGATCGGGATCAGTGCATCCCTACTTTAAAACTGAACAGATAATACTAAAAGTGCTTTGAAATATTGAAATATTTGACACGATAGTAACGACAAATAGTAGCTCCTCCCCTTAAAAAAACAAAACAGCCAAGCCACTTGTTAAGTGTGACGTCACACGAAGCGACTTTTGGGGCCAAGCGCTCTATCAAACTGTATGTGGAGGCTCATCAAATGGTAATAATAAACGTTTACAAAGCAGTTTAATACTTTTAAAATTCACAATCGCAATATATATATATATATATATA
>CAIGQZ010001336.1:431360-488353 GCA_903798205.1 Danio tinwini | reverse complement strand
AAAAAGTGGTCATAAACTAATATTTTCTCAATTCAAATGAGTAGCAGCTTAGACCCTGAAACCGTATTTCATACATCACGACTTAACAAGCGGATATCGTTTACTTTTTATCGCAGCTCTGCCAGTGAGAGTGGTTGAGCTCAAGCGCATCAAATAAAAAGCAAATGAGAAGCGTCTTAAAGGGGGCGGGGCATGGCAAATACTAGAGAGCAGCTGATTGGTCAAAAGATTCGATGAGAAAATGACATACTGTATGAGTTGACGTCAAAAATAAATCGTTGATCCATTTAGGCGGAAGTGAGACTAACACACTGATACTAACATCTTAAAAGCGGTATTTTAATTCCACAAGACCTTTAAGCTGTCATCTCCTAATAAATAAACTGTTCTGTACCTGGAAGGAGCCCAGGCCGAGTTCGATGTAAAAGCGGATTATTTCTCCAGTGTTTTCTGGCAGGAAGGCAAACAGAGTGTAGTGCATCCCGAACAGAGGAATCAGAAACAGTGTGGACTTGGCCAGTCTCCTGTAAGATTATCAAAACATAATCAATCAATATGCATGAGTTCACACAGACAATACAGAGCAGAACGTACTGTACAGTATTTGTGACACAAAACCCTTGAGGTTTTTTGGAAATTGAAATGTTTTGCATTATCTGAAAGTTTAAGAATAAATTAGCTTTCCTTTAATGTATAGGTTGTTTTCACATGACGTCATTGATCACGTGCAAAATTCAGATGGAGGGCAGGGAGTGATTCTTCTACATAGGAATCTTTATCAGAACATCAAAATGTTTTTGTTTTATGTTGTTTATAATTGTTTAAATTGGCCAAAATGAGAAATCCCGAACAGCTTTTAAACATTTCCAAAAGATTTTGCTCATAAAGGTGAGAAAGTTCAAGAAACTGGCTGAAAAACTGAAAAAAGGCAAGGTCCTTTCAATGTAATGTAATAGACATTTATTCAATACATCCGTGAGTACAAACTTTTTTGAACACGATAACACATTATATACAGGCCTAGCTATGTGTATTATATGTAATTTGTTATATAAAAATCAGATACAAACACCACCACACTACACATTATCCGGTAGAACATAAATACTGTAACGTACTCTGCCATCTAATCACTGCAATTAAATCTCTGTCTTTATGAAATAATATGAAATGAAATAATCCATGTCTTTACTGGCGTTTCGGCAGAATAAACGACTATAACATGAACATCGAAAGAATGTTTGTTGATGGTAAGTTCATCGTCAGAACAAAAAAGAAATGCCACCCTTGCGACAAAACTAGATGGTTATTATTGTGGAGCACTGTTTCCCCCTTATAAAAATAAATAAACAATAATGTAGACTACGCGTCTATGCAGTTATATGCTTTCATCTGTTATTTTGTGATGTCTGGAAAATATCCACGTGGGGAAAAAATAGTAATTTATAATAAACATGTCTTTGAACCACATATAAAGTGTATAATATGTACAACTATTTGTTAATGAATACTACAAAATACTGTAGCATAGTAAACTGATAGACTGTAATAAATACTGTAATGTTAGTGTAAACTCTGCTGCTTGATGGTGTAAAATTATAGCATAGAAGACTGAAGCCCATTGAATATTTAGTTTATTACTACAGTTGTGTTGTACCACAGCAACAATATAATAACCACTAATTCAAGTAATTATCTGTAACTAGGCCCACACGGAATCTGCATGCTCTGAATTCCGCAGAGTTTTGGCCCATCATTAATTCTGTTTATTTACTTGAGTAAATGTGCGTAAATCTATATTTTTTTCAGTTTTTAAATGAATTACAGTAATGTTATTGACTAATAGGAAAATGTCCATCTGATTTATGTACAATATAGTTTGTACAGTAATATTTTCTGTCTTTTAGTAGATATATTATATGAGAAACTTGCTTTGTTTACCAAATAAAGTTAATCTAATTGGATTTGCAAATTAAAACCATAAATAAAAGTTAAAAAGGTCTTATTTTTTATTTCACATATTAAGGTTTTAGTTATGATACTCCCAAAATAATTCTGCAGAAATCCGCAAATTTTTACCAAAAGTCTCCGCAGAAATAGCAAAAAACGTCCGCAGATTCCATCTGGCTGCATCCCAATCCGCATACTTATACTACGCCCTAAAAGTATGTACTTTTTTGTAAAGGAAAAATACATACTTTTGAGTGTGTAACCGAAGAGTATGCAAGCTTTGGGACACACTACTTCTTCGTTAACAACTTCGTTCTGCCATTCACGAGTCTTTCATGCAGAAAAATCTCCTCAGGTGTTTGGATAATTATGCATTCAGACGTTAATGTCCAAACACATCTTTATATAAGGTCAGTATTGTTGTTGCAGATGAAATATAACACAGAAAACGCGATTTAAATATTTTCCAGTGGGCTAGATACTAATGTACAGTCATAGAAACATCTTTACCGATGCCTCTCTACTTGACGGTTGGTCTTGCGCGTCCATCACATTTGTAGTTTGTTTACACTTTTCACCCATGTTTGTAGTTATAATCGATTTCACGTATAACTCGGAATTTACTGTGGGCAATATCAGCGGTTAGAGTATGGACGCTTCTACACTAAACATTTTGACCGGAAATAGTAAACCATCCGGGAACCTTTGGCATACTCTTTTCAACATATTATGATTTGGGACATACTAATTCTATTTTTAAACACTATTTAGGATGGATAGTATGCGAATTGGGACGCAGCATATGTCTCCCATTTCGTTTTTTTACTTCCTGCCCTCTATCTGAATTTCGCATGTCACCAGAACTAAGTGATTGAAAACAACCTATAGGACAATATTTGACAGAGATGCGTCTATTTGAATATCTAGAATCTGATGCTTCAAAAAATCACAATTCTGAGAAAATCACAGTTAAAATTGTTCTTACTAATGTATTTCATTAATTAAAAGATGAGGAAATTTATAAAATATATTCATCGAACATAATCTTTACTTTAAATTGTAATGATTTTTGGCATAAATAGCAATATTTTTGACCCGTACAATGTATTTATATTGTAAACATAAAACTGGATTTGTGATCCATGATTCAGGGTCACATATGTGTACATACGCTTTAGCAGATTGTACTTAAAAATTATTAAATACAAAATAATTTAACCTAAAAAATACAAATTTTGTAGCATGCATTAAACAAATGTATGATTTGTGTGACTTAAATGAAAATTAAAAGGATCATATAATTTAAAAACAGCCTTTTTCTTGATTTTCCCTGAAAAAAAATAATTATTTACATTTGTACAGTAGATAATATCCCAAAATATCCTATTTTGCTGTCTGTATTAAAATGTACAAAATTATTTTTATATATACTGAAACAATTCAATACAAGCCAATTGCCTATTTTAATTTACAAAACACATATGTAGACATAAAATGGCAAGATATGGGTGAAATAATGATCCGTCATCATTCAGTGTGATAAGTACATAAACAATAAGTGATCACGCTGAATTGTATTATATTTTAAAAGATTAATACATCTTGTTGTTGAATGCATTAAACCTACAGCTTTTAAGTATCGTGACAAAATATAAATATTTAAAATTACAATTAATTACATTTTGGGGAGGGAGGGCCATAGAAACTATTGTTACTTACAAATGCATGAAGAGTTTAAGCAATCATAATGTATACAGTACTCTAAAAAGCTCTGCCATTCTAATAAAAGAGAGTGGAAAATTATCAATAACACACCATTTATAAATCAGACGTTCATAAATGCTGAGGTTGCACTTTAAAAATGACCTTTGCTGTTTGTTCAGACTACTTATTTTAAATAAGGTTTTTTTGGGACAACTTAATTGTTTTATGTTCAGTCCACTTAAATTTGTAAAAAATATATATATATTCCTTGATTATTCCTTCATTAATTTTATTTTAAATGGGGAAAATATATATGGGCGACACAATGGCTCAGTGTTTAGCACTGTTGCCTCACAGCAAGGTCGCTGGTTCAAGTCCTGGCTGGGCCAGTTGGCATTTGTGTGTGGAGTTTGCATGTTCTCCCCGTGCTGGCGTGGGTTTCCTCTGGGTGCTTCGGTTTCCCCCACAGTCCATACACATGCGCTATAGGTGAATGAAATAAACTAAATTGACCATAGTGTATAAGTGTGTATGTGAGTGTTTGGGTGTTTAGAGCATCCGCTGTGTAAAACTATGCTGGAGTGTGGGACCCCTGATTAATAAAGGGACTAAGCTGATGGAAAATGAATGAATAATTACATTTTTTTGAGGGGACATGGAAACTATTGTTACGTACAAATGCACAAAGAGTTTAACCAATCATAACGTATGCAGTACTCTAAAAAGCACTGCCATTCTAATAACAAAGTGTGGAAAATGATCAATAAAACACTAAATCAGACATTCATAAATGCTGGAGTTGCACTTTAAAACATGACCTTTGCTCTTTGTTCAACCTTATTTAAAATAAGCTGAAACAACACAATTCTTGAGTTTTTTTGGGACTTATGTTCAATCTACCTAAATATGTACAAAATTTTTTTTAAGTTAGCTTAAATCCTTCATGATTCCTTTATTTAATTTGATTTAAAATTGGGAAAATATATGTACTAAAATAAATGATGAATTAAGGACATTTGGTGTAACTAATTGAAAACATGCAAGTATCTGAACACACTTTTTATATCTGAAATGTATAATTTATCATTTTATTGAAAAAAAACGAATATTAAAAATAAAATAACTTTATTTAATAAACTA
The DNA here is from genome assembly GCA_903798205.1 of Danio tinwini. Taxonomy (NCBI): domain Eukaryota; kingdom Metazoa; phylum Chordata; class Actinopteri; order Cypriniformes; family Danionidae; genus Danio; species Danio tinwini. The sequence continues at coordinate 483,559 of CAIGQZ010001336.1, read as the reverse complement.
ATGTTAAGCTGGTTCGAGCCTCGGCTGGGTCAGGTAGTGTTTTTGTAAGGAGTTTGCATGTTCTCCCTGCGTTTGCGTAAGTTTCCTCCGGGTGTTCCGGTTTCCCCCACAGTCCAATGACATGCAGTACAGGTGAATTGGGTAGGCTAAATTGTCCATAGTGTATGATTGTGAATGAGTGTGTGTAGATGTTTCCCAGAGATGGGTTGCAGCTGGAAGGGCATCCGCTGCGTAAAACTGCTGGATAAGTTGGCGGTTCATTCCGCTGTGGCAACCCCAGAATAATAAAGGGACTAAGCCGAAAAGAAAATTAATGAATGAATAATGTTAAGCTGTTTAACATAAAATGTAAATAAATGTATAACATTTTTATGTAAAAGAAATTTATTTCACAAAAACACATTAAGTGAATTGATTTAACATTAAAACATCTATTTAAATTAATTAAATTTAAATAAAATCTGTAAATTATTAAAATCTGTTTTAAATAAATGTATTAATTTATGTTCAATCCACTTAAATTTGTAAAAAATAATAATCATAAGTTAACTGAATTCCTTCATGTTGTCCTAACACAAAAACTACTTGTTTAAAATGAGCTGAAACAACACAATCCTTGGGGAATTCTTTGCAACAACTTAATTGTTTTATGTTTAATCCACTTAAATTTGTAAAAAGAAATAAATGAATGAATTAAATTTCTTCATGATGTCTCAACACAAAAACTACTTTTAAAATTAGCTACTACTATTTAAAACAAGCTGAAACAACACAATTATTGAGTTTTTTTGCTGGAAACTTAATTGTTTTATGTTCAATCCACTTAAATTTGTAAAAAAATAAAAAATAATTAACTTAAAGAGCTCCTATTATGGGTTTTTGAACACTAAGTGAATGAGAACATCCAGCTGAGGTTTAAATCTGAAAGTTCACTGTGTTTAAAACTACAGATTCTTTAATAAAATAGTCCACTCAGAGTCGAATAAATTAATCGAGTTGGGTTCAGATCTTTTGCTTGAATGCATCAACGTCGATACGGTACATCACCAAATATGTAGTTCCAGATCCGGTAAAATGTGAACGCGCCTTTTCCTTCAGACACTAGAGGAGCGCAGGGAATCACGGGACTGATCATGAAGCGAAGATCACGATCACTGACAGATGGAGTTTCGGCTGCGAGGAATAAAGGGTTAAAGTTCATTTTCACTATAATACCACAGTATAGCCAACCTAGTGCTGTGTTTGTTCCTTTCATTTTTCTGATGATTGATACAATAACCTACGCTGCAACGCCAGATTCGCTGGCTATTTGCTATTAAAGAAAGGAAAAGCAGAGACTATTTTTTTATGGGACTTTGTCAGACTTTGACAGGGACTTTGTCAGGGACTTTGTCAGTAACTGTTATAGTTCATATGGACCAGATTCTTCTTCCTCCGGATCATAATATGTAAGTGTCATTAAAATTGTTGTCTCGTTTTGTGTAGTTTGCAAAATATGTGTTTAATTGTGTGTTATAAATTGTAATCACTCCGCGTGGCTTGTAATCACTTATCTTTTATAGATCAGGACTTGTAATGTATCTCTCAGGTTAAATCTGTATGGGGCTGTTTACATATTGTGTCCAAAACCACGCTGAAAACGCGATGCGAGCATCTTCCTTTACTGATTTAAGTGCATTTGTGAGCTCGCGATCCTCTACCATTTACCTTTGCTATGGCCACAATCAGCTGTTCCTACACACACGCGTCGCGGTCAATTTCCGAAAAAGTTTCACTTTTGTCACTGTGTGGATTAATACTGAATGTGTGTCATTGTTATTACTTGAGGTTAGGTTTAAGAGTAGAGTAATATGCTGGTGTTTAACTGCATTGGGCTCTCACATACTCTGCATGTCTCGCGCTGAAAGCAGTCAACCAATCTCAACAGACTGGGTCATCGGACCAATCCGTGCATATTTGCATTGTGCTAAGGAGAGGTTTGGGTTGTTGGAGACCCCCAAAACCAAAATATGACCTTTTATAATGCAAAATAGGGGCTCTTTAATTTCTTCATGCTGTCCCAACACAAATTGATTTTATGGAACCCAGCATTTTTTTGTTTGCAGTGCGTAAGGTCAAACCCAGCATCAGTATGAAGTTAAATAACAGAAAATCAAATCTGCGAGACAGATGTGCACTTTCAGAAAGGCACACGCTGCTGGATAATGGGCTAAATGCAATTTCTCCTGGTCTTTGCATATACATCGCATTAGTTCAGGGCAGGTATTAAAACACAACGAGACCTAAAATAGAAGCTCACCCTGATGTGAACCATCATTCATGCATGAAGCAGGACCTGGCAGAGCTTTCTACTCAACAAACATCTTCCGGAGGATCGAAAGATGTGCATTTCTCTCACATTAACACATGCCATCTGTCTGAGTCTGCAGTAACCTGCTCTCAGCTGCGGCTAAATTACAAGCAGATATAATTGTGCTATCTTTTCAGGGTTAGGAAAGGACATTCTCTACATGCACAGTAAAAAAATAGATGCTTCAAACTGGGAAAAACTACACACACAAAAAAATGAGAAACTTTTTAAACAAAAATGTTACTAGGTTGATTATTTTATTAAAAAAAGGTAAATATATGTACTAAAATAAATGATTAATTAATGACGTTTGGTTGAACTAAATTAAAACATGCTAAGGTCTGAATGCATTTTTTTTAATGGATAATTTATAAATTAATTAATGAATTATTACAAATTTTAATATTTTTATTTAGTAAAACTAATGTTAAGCTGTTTTACATAAAATGTAAATAAATGTATAAAATTTTTATGTAAATAAGTAATAAATTTTTTTAAACACATTCAATGTATTGATTCAAATTAAATTTAAATGATATAACTAATGTTTAAACTAATTATATTTAAATAAAAGGAATAACAATAGTCAAATTTGTAAAAAAAACAACAGCTTGATAAATAATTAATACTGCACTAAAATAATATGTAAAACCAAATTAGATAAAATGTTGTTTAAATAAATAATAAAATTACTTTTGAATAGATATAACTATTAGTTAGAATAAAATACTAAAATCTGTTGTAAATAAATCAATGAAGAATTAAACAAATAATAAATAGATAAATAATATTCATTCATTTTCTTTTCGGCTTAGTCCCTTTATTAATCTGGAGTGGCCACAGAGGAATGAACCGTCAACTTATCTAGCACATGTTTTACGCAGCAGATGCCCTTCCAGCTGCAACCCATCACTGGGAAACACCCATATGCACTCATTCACACACATACACTAAGGTCAACTAAGCTTACCCAATTCACCTATAGCGCATGTCTTTGGACTGTAGGGGGAAACCAGAGCACCCGGAGGAAACCCACGCCAACACTGGGAGAACGTGCAAACTCCTCACAGAAATGCCAACTGACCCAGCCGGGGCTCGAATAAAGGGACTAAGCCGAAAAGAAAATGAATGAATAAATAAATGAATATTTAAATAAAAGAATAAAATAAAATGTTATAGAAATGAGGACTTTACAAATAATATTTTACAAAATGCACATACAGTTGAAGTCAGAATTATTAGCCCCCTTTACATTTTTTTCTTGTTTAAATATTTCCCAAATGATGTTTAACAGAGCAAGGACATTTTCACAGTATGTCTGATATTTTTTCTTTTGGAGAAAGTCTTATTTGTTTTATTTCGGCTAGAATAAAAGCAGTTTTAAAAATTTTTATGAACCATTTTAAGGTCAATATTATTAGCCCCTTAAGCAATATATTTTCAATATAGATTTTTCAATAGTCTACAGAACAAACCATCGTTATACAATGACTTGCCTAATTACCCTAACCTGCCTAGTTAACCTAATTAACCTAGTTAAGCCTTTAAATGTCACTTTAAGCTGTATAGAAGTGTCTCGAAAAATATCTAGTCAAATATTATTTACTGTCATCATGGAAAAGATAAAATAATTTTCACAGCATTACCTTTTAACAAATGAAAAAATGTAGCTGCCATTATGAATGCCATGTCGACTACCCAGTGTCATAATGACAAGCTTTGCACAGTCAAGCACTCTTATTTTCTCAGAAAATTGTATAAAATAAATAAATAAATAAAAGGTTTTATGTGACTTTCTGTAAAAGTTTTCTCAGCATTAGGCCAATATTAGACAAAATGTCTCATGAAATAAGCATAAGTTCAGGTCATTGTAGACGACCACATCTTTTAATAAAGAAGAAATAATGCTAAACAATGCAGTTTAATGATTGGTTTAAATTTAGCATTTTTTTCTCAATTATTCACCATTATCAGATGTGTGGAAACATACATTTTCAGCCATTTCTTTAATTTTTAATCAGACTCACATGAAGTGACCCGTATCATTGCCCCCGACTCCAGGACTTTTCAATTTCTGAACCAATATGCGAATCACATTTAGGAAGATGATGATATTAGCCTGTCAGACAGATAGAGAATATATGAGGGAAAAATTTTTTTCTGTTGATAAATCTGTAAAAATGTTGTCAATCATAACTCACAAACAGTGAAGCGGTGATTGGTCCTTTAATGATCCACCAGATGTTCATATTATCTGTGTCGTCCCAACATCTGCAAAACATTAGAAATACAGGGAAGATTTATTGATTCATTAATTTATTTATTCAATTATTTTATTTAGTTATTGTCTAAATGCATTTTATTATATTTATAAAATGTATAAAGGCAACACGGTGGCGCAGTGGGTAGCACAATCGCCTCACAGCAAGAAGGTCGCTGGTTCAAGCTTTGGCTGGGTCAGTTGGCATTTCTATGTGGAGTTTGCATGTTCTCCCCGTGTTTGCGTGGGTTTCCTCCGGGTGCTCCGGTTTCCCCCACAGTCCATACACATGTGGTATAGGTGAATTGGATAAGCTAAATTGGCCGTAGTGTATGTGTGTGATTGAGACTGTATGGGTGTTTCCCAGTGATGGGTTGCAGCTGGAAGGGCATCCGCTGCATAAAACATGTGCTGGATAAGTTGGTGGTTCATTCTGCTGTGGCGACCCCTGAATAATAAAGGGACTAAGCCGAAAAGAAAATTAATGAATGAATGAATAAAATGTATAAAATAATTCATAAATGAATATTAAAAATAAAAACATTTTTAAGTAATAAAACTAATGTTTAACTTAATTACTTAACATTTTAATTTAGAATTTAATGTTCATTCATTCATTCATTTTCTTTTTGGCTCAGTCCCTTTATTAATCTGGGGTCGCCACAGCGAAATGAACCGCCCAATTTAATGTAAATTAATTAATTTTAAAAATACATTTAAGTTAACTTATTAAAATAGCATTTGAATAAATATAGCTAATGTTTAAATAACTAAATTGTATTTAAATAAAAAGAAAAAAATGTGATTTTTTTGATTGATTTAAGAAAATAAATGAGGAATTAAAATAATTAACTAATGAATAAAAATAAAGAATTTATTTAAACTAAGTTTAATAAAATATGATTTTAACAATTTCAAATATTATTCAAATATGGTAAGGATATGGTAAGGATTTATTTATTGCTAATATCTAAATGCATTTTTTATATTTAAAATGAATATTTTTTAAATTAATAAATTAATGAATATTAAAATAAAAATATGTAATAAAACTAATGTTAAAAACATATAAAGAAAATAAATTAATTACATTTAAATCTAAATAAATAATTTAAACAAAAATAATTAAGTGAATTGATTAAAATACCATTTAAATTAATATAGGTCATGTTTACATAACAATTTGTATTTAGATAAAGGGAATAAAATAAGTAAAATTTTATTTGAATAATAATGGATAAATAAATAATACCTGATTAAAACAAATAATTTATTTAAACTAAATTAAATAAAATATGATTTAAATTATGTAAAATATTATTCAAGTAAGGGAAATACAAGGAGAATTTGTTTATTAATTGCTAATGTCTAAATGCATTTTTATATTTAAAATCGATTATTTATAAAATGATCAATAAATGAATATTAAAAATAAAAACATTTTTTAAATATTAAAACTAATGTTTAACTGTTAGACATTAAAATAAATTAATTACATTTGAACGTAAGTAATTGATTTAAATAAAATATATTAAGTGGATTGATTCAAGTAACATCTAAATAAACATAGTTAATGTTTAAATAGCTAAATTGTATTTGCATTAGTTAAACAGATAAGTAAAATCTTATTTAAATAAATAAATGAATGGAGTTAAAATAATTAATTGAATAAATAATATGTGATTAAAACAAATCATTTATTTAAACTAAATTAAATAATGTATTATTTCAATGACTTAAAATATTATGTATTACAACAACTCTAAAACTAATTAATTATTTTATATTTTAAAAAATAATTAGGGTTGGGCGGTATGAACAAAATGATATTTCATATAATATTTATATTGTTTATAAAATATCCTTGCTCCATTTAACATGACTTGGGAATTTGAAAAAAAAATCATTAAAAATGTGAAGAGTGAAAATTGCATCTACTCTTTTTTCAGTGTATGATAGAATTTTGCCATTAAGGAAAGTCATGTAAACAAGCTAAAAAGGTCATATTAGTATAGAGAGTTGAAAACAAAATGAATGCCATTGATTTTAATGTTTTAGGGTGCTTTTACACCTAGACTTTTGTTTCAGGAGCTGACTCATTTCCCAAGTTAGCGCGGTTCATATGGCATATGTGAATCCAGCAATCGCGCTCGGATCCATGCCAAAACAATCGGTCCGAGATCACCTGAATGAGGTGGTCTCAGCTTGATTAAAACAAACTCTGGAGCAGATCGATTGTAGTGAGAAAGCAATATGATCTGAGCCAGGCTATATCACAGTGTATTATGGATATGTAATAGGAATATATGGCTATATGAAGAGAGAATTATAAGTAGGGCGGGATGTCATTCCTACCGGTAAATGTGCATTTCATGTCAAAGACGAAAGTGAAAACATGCTACCTATCAACGAGAGATGTTTATCGGAAAATTGACCGAACAGCAGTCTTGGTTTATCTGTTATTTCTCTCTATTATGTAAAGCATATAATGCATAAGCCAACTGCTATGTATGATAAAGTCTTACCTCTTATTTATATTTGGTGACGATGTCTGTGGGTGTCACTATTTAAAACAAAAGCTCAGCTTTTCGCTTATAATGTCTTATTGCTCATCGTCATAAATTAAAATAAGGACGTATGATAGCTGAGCGAAACTCTGCAAAATAAACCGTGAAACTCATTGTCCCCAATGTGAGGACAGTTTACTCGCACGTGACTTGTGACTTTTGGTCCCTTTAGAAACTTTGCTGTGTAAAAGCGAACCGCACTAAGAACAAAGTGCAACATTGTAACAATTTTAATCCCTGTTTCAGAACAAGAGAATCGATCCACATGTGTGAAAGAACCCTTAGATCTGACTCACCCTCTGTTATCAAAGAATTGTCTGGTCAAAACCCACACGACAAGCACAACTGATGGGACACCTACAGAAAGAAACCACAACAAAAAAAAAAACACTCACTTTCTCCATATTAACAACAACAAAAGCATCATAGCCGATCACAATAATGTGACATAACTAGTCTATTCGGAGAGTAATCATTTACTCAGAGGGACAAAAGGGATTATCACCATTTGCAAATGGTAGATGGTGACTTTATAACAATAAATTGACTTTCCCTGCCAAAATTCCCAGCATTGACATGACTTTTATGCTTTTTGTTGACATTACTGTGATTCTTTTTAGTTTTTTTCCCCCCATAAGTGATGTACATTAGAGTTTTATGTTACATCTAATGTTAAGAATAAATGTTTATTCCGTTACTTTAACTTTATGTGTTACCAGATGGTGTTTAGCAGTTGTGTGAATGACACCGAGCTCCTTCTATATATTGGTATGTTTCTCTGCTTGTGGGAAAAGTTGTTTGATATGAGCATTGATTCATTTTATGACTGTCTCATCACCACATACTTAAGCCGTGGTCAAACTGCATATTTTGACGCACAGACTTCTATTCATACACTGCAAAAAATGCTTTTCTTACTTAGATTTTTTTTCTAGTTAGTTGGTTTCTAGTCCAAATATCTAAAAATACCTAAATCAAGAAGAATTTTCTAGACAAGCAAAACATAATGTCTTGTTTTAAGAAATAATATGCCAAAATTAAGTACGTTTTTCATTAAAACAAGCAAAATAATCTGTTAATGGGGTAAGCAAAATAATCTTATGTCGAAAGGAAAAACAAGATTATTTTGCTTACCACATTGGCAGATTATTTAGCTTGTTTTACGGAAAAACTCACTTAATTTTGGCATATTATTTCTTAAAACAAGACAATATGTTTTGCTTGTATAGAAAATAGTCCTTGATTTGAGAATTTTTTGATATTTGGACTAGAATCAAGATAAAAAATCTAGGTAAGAAAAGCATTTTTTGCAGTGTATGCAAGCGATTGCAGCAGAAGTTTCACATGTCCGCTTCCAAAAGTTGGTATCTACAGTATGTGTACAATATATATTTAATGAAGTGATGTTTTAATGTTCTCCTGGAAGCTTGTGTTTTTTTTTCTGTGTTGTTTTTCAGGTTTTACGAACCCCATCCGATGACAATGTACCACCAGAAGTATTTCCTCTGTGAGACGAAGGTGAGCGCGAGCAGCGTCTGCAGGTAAAGCCCTTCCACCAGCAGCCAGAAGTAATTGGTGAGGATGCAGAACTGGAAGAAACTCACAGCGCTTTTGCACAACACCTGAGGACAACACACACACACACACATCATATCAGTTCAACATCAAACACTTTGAATTCACAGCAGCAGTGTTGTTATTGTTGATAAATAAATATAGAAATTCAGCGAGTATTCAGCTTAAAGTGACATTTAAAGGCTTAACTAGATTAATTAAGCGAGATAGGGTAATTAGGAAAGTCATTGTATAATGATTGATTGTTCTGTAGACTAATCTAAAACATATATAACATATATAAACATATATATAATAAGATCTAAAACAAATATTCCTTAAGGCGGCTAATAATTTTGACCTTAAAATGTTTTTTTAAATAATTAAAAAATTTTATTCTAGCCAAATGAAACAAAAAAGACTTTCTCCAGAAGAAAAAAATATTATAGGAAATACTGTGAAAAATCCCTTGCTATGTTAAACATCATTTGGGAAATTGTGGCGATTCGGGAAGGGCAAATAATTTTGACCTTAACTGTATATACACAAAAACATCCATGCATAAGATAACATTCATTCTTTCATTTTCCTTCGGCTTAGTCCCTTTATTCATCAGGGGTCGCCACAGTGTAACAAACCATCAACTTATCCAGCATATGTTTTACACAGCGGATGCCCTTCTAGCTGCAACCCAGTACTGGGAGACACCCATACACTTTCACATTCACACACACTTATACACTACGGGCAATTTAGTTTACCGAATTCACCTATACTGCATGTCTTTGCACTGTGGAGGAAACTGGAGCACCCAGAGGAAACCCACACCAACATGGGGAGAACATGCAAAGGTCACACAGAAATGCCAACTGTCCCAGCCGGGAGTCAAACCAGCGACCTTCTTGCTGCAAGGCGACAGTGCTAACTACTGAGCCACCGTGACGCCCCCGTAAAATAACACGAAAATAATAATAAAATTAAAATAATAATAATAAAACAGTGTACAATTTAAGGTTGTAAAGCACTCACCGTTGACATTAAACAGTGATCTTGCGTTTCATCTGAGAATAAAACCGTGTCTTTAATGAAAACTGCACTGGCCCGCAGGATGAAGGAAACAAACAGATTGATGTGGATGTAGTTTCTGGTGCAGTGGAACTTCCTGCAATAGACAACCGATAATAAACAATATAATGAAACTGTTTAGATGCTTAAAGGTGCAGTCTGTAAGTTTAACACCCAGTGGTTGAACTAGGTATTGCATTCCTGGATCAAAACAAATGCAGGTGCAGGTTGCCAGATTGAAGAGCAGGAGCGAGTCAATCGAGCCTAAAGGCTGATTTAAATCGTGTTCTAACTAAAAGCAATGGCGTGCGATAGAAGGATCATTTACCATAGTAAATGGAGTTTTTCTCTTAACCAACACCTTGAATTAATATATTACAAACAGCGACTATTTCTTGCAGCTGAACAACAGAAAACTGACAATGATCACCTCAGGTAAACCTCATGTGCTTTATTCAGTGTTAAATGCTAATAATGTGAGTTTGAAAGCCATTTTACATGACATGTATTGTCATACTACTGAAAGCAGCAGCAGATAGTTTAACTCAGATCTTTAATATAAAACAAACAGTGGCAGTGGGCGGGTTAAAAGAACCAAAACAAAGACAGACGCTCCGGCACGTAACGCACATTTTTTAAAGCAGAATATCTGACTTCCGCATTCCAGATAAACAAGAATGTTCACTTGGCATGTTTCTTAAATATCTGCACACATATTATGGTATTTTTATGCTTTAAAAAAGTCATAAACTTACATACAGCACCTTCAATATTTAGTTTTTTTGTATATCATAAAAATAAGATATCATAAGAGCTTTACCTGAAGCATGTGAATATGATGACAGCAGTTATGAGGGATATTAGCGACGTTGCGTATCCTGCAGTGTAGAGCTGTTTTAAAGTCGATAAATAGGTTGTCTGAAAAAATTAATGCAAAGAGAAAAGCAGACTTAATGCATTTCAAGCACAACAGATTTGTAAGTAACTAATAAGTGATTTTGAATAAAACAAAAACTAGGAAAATACTTTTAATTTGTAACCTTCATAATGCATTCGTGTTCGTTTTGGACTAGAATAGGAACATGAGTTTTTAAAAATTTTGTAAAATAACATATAAAAAAATCATAGTTTTAGCAAATACTTAATATTTTAAAACTGCTTTTATTCCAGAAATTAGAAAAAAATATTATAGTAAATACTGTGAACATTTTGTTACTTTGTTTAACATCACTTAATAAATACTTTAAAAATATATTTCAGAAAAAGACTAGAATTTTGGCTACCAATAAAAAGGATTATGTGATAAATTTTGTGTTTGGGTCATTGTGAAAAATACATTTGTTTGTAAAATGATATTATTTCGATCACACGAACTATTTAATTAAATTCCCTTCATTCAAGCAGAGTTAATACTATTAATTAGTAACTAGTAAAATTGTGTTCTTATAAATTTCATATACACTGTAAAAATGTTGGGTTCTACACAGTCGATTTGTGTTGGGACAAGATGAAGGAATTAAGTTATCTTACTAGTTTTTAGTGGATTGAACATAAAAATTTCAAGTTGTCCCAAAACACTCTTAAGAATTGTGCTGTTTCAGCTCATTTAAAATAAGTAGATTGAACAAACAGCAAATGTCATTTTTTTTGTGTGTATATTCAAATACAATTTTGGCAGTATGGTAAAAACGTGGTAGCATTTAAAACTTTAAACGTTCACTCATTAATGATAAGTTGCTGATGAAGCACATTAATATATGACTTTTATAAAATATTGATTATAATGTTGTGTATATTCCAGCAGGCACCTTATGTCAAAACAACACAAAAAAATATGCCAAAAATGCTAATCAATTTGATGTCAAGTTCAAATTGATTCAAATTGACAGCTAACATTCGTCAAAAAGCACATAGTAAATCGATTGACGTTTTTTGACACCAATGTTAGATGTCAATTTGATGTTGTTTTTAAAATCAAAGTAGTTTACATGCATTATAGAGACACAAAATCCAGAGGGAATTTGCACTATAAGCTTTCAGATTAATAAAACTTTTCTTATTTTCTGTTGTTATTTTGGTGGTCAAAAAACAGACAAATTGATTTGCATTTTTGACATGTTTTATGTGTTTTTTTGATGTTGGGATAGTTAGAATGCATTATTCGTTGTTTATTTATGTCAGTATAAAAAAAGAGTACATTGACCTCCTTTATTTTTAAAATAATTCTTGACAGACTTTCTTTTATAAAATATTGATCATAAAGTTGTGCACATTCCAGCAGACACCTTAATGCCAAAACAACATATCACTACCTTAGTGTCAATCACTACCTTAATGTAAAAACAACATCAAATTGACATCTGAAAATGATTGACATTTTTGACACCAATGTTAGATGTCAATTTGATGTCACTTTAACATGAAAGTGATTTGCATGCATTATTTTGGTGGTCAAAAGGGCATTAATATGTGGATGTCAAATAGACGTCAAAGTTTTGACATTAAAACATTTTTTGACATGTTTTTGACGTGTTTTTTGATGTTAGGATAGTTAGAATGCATTGTTCATTATTGTTTATTTGCTTCAGCATAAACATAAAGTCCAATGACCTGTTTTATTTTTATAATATTAAATAATCCTCAACTGACTTTCTTCATGTAATTAAAAAAGAGGAAAAACGGTAGGAAACAAATTAAAGCAAGAATTCAAAGCATCAAAACAAACACAGTGACCAAGTTCAACACACACATACACAAAAACCAAGCCTCTCTGAGCAGGTAATGCTTTCAAAAATGATGGCCATCGCTTTAAATTATGCATGCATTGTTATATAAATATATATTCACCACAGTCCCAGACTCTGAATCATCCTCAAAAGCACAAGCTTCCTCATACGGCGGATACGGGTCCGTCCAGCCATTAGACATGCAGTTCCTGTAAATAAAACCTGAAGAATAAACAGCAAAGCATTAGGGTTTTTAAATCGTTCCCTCTGGTGCTTTTTTTTTTTTTTTTACATTTCACCAAACCTTACTGCTTGAGAAAAACACTTAAAAACTCGACCACATAATGAGCAGTCATTAAAATCTCATACGCTCGAGCGGCAAATAAGTCTTAAGTTTGTCAGTTGTTTCAGACTCCTGCTGATCAGGCCTCGTTTCACAGAGTGTAAGCACAATTCCCCCTTTAAAACAGCTCCAGAAATACCTGCAGACACCTGGAGAAATGCTTTAGGGAAAACATGATCACTGGAGCTGGCTGCTGGATTTGTTTCCTGGAGCTACACACATTTACACTGTGCATTTTTTGCCCATGACTTGGATGTTAGAGATCAGCAATTCCATGCAAACGTCAAACTTGCTATGGAAAAATGTATAAAGTTTCCATCCAAATAGCGAAACCCTTTCAAAGTTGTTTGTGTAGACTTGTATTGTACTGTACTGTACTGTGCCACAGTCATATCACCCTGCAGCCCAAGACCGGTTACTTACTAAAGCTAAGCAGGGCTGAGCCTGGTTAGTACCTGGATGGGAGACCACAGGGGAAAACTAGGTTGCAGTTGGAAGTGGTGTTAGAGAGGCCAGCAGGGGGCGCTCAACCTGTGGTCTGTGTGAGTCCTAATGCCCCAGTAAAAGTGAAGGGGACACTACACTGTCAGTGGGTGCCGCCTTTCGGATGAGACGTTAAACCAAGGTCCTGACTCTCTGTGGTCATTAAAAATCCCATGACACTTCTCTTAAAGAGTAGGGGTGTAACCCCGGTGTCCTGGCCAAAGTCCCTCAATCGGCACTTTCCCATCATGGCCTCCTAATCATCCCCATCCACCAAATTGGCTCTATCACTGTCTCTTCACTCCACCTATAGCTGGTGTGTGGTGAGTGCACTGGCGCCGTTGTCCTGTGGCTGCCGTCGCATAATCCAAGTGGATGTTACACACTGGTGGTGGTGTGAAGAGACTCCCCTAATGATTGTAAAGCGCTTTGGGTGTATGGCCATAAACAATAAATGCGCTATATAAATACACTTTACATTACATTACTGTAGTGTAAACATACTCAAAAATGTCAATGTTTTCAAATGATTTTTCATAATTTACATTTTATATTATTTATTAGTCACACAAGCACCAATTTCACACCCTATCAAAACTAAAACCAAACAAACTAACAGCAAATTTTAAAATAGTATTTCAGTAAAACAAAAAAATGCTAATCTAAAATAACCTTGTTACAGTTAACTCAAATATTTTTGGTCACATCCATAATAACACGTTTATTTTCCCCAATTAAAATTTTAAACACGTTTACCGATTGATATTTTACTGATCCTTTAACTGTTTTAGAAAATATAAACAAATGTTTCAATATACTGTTAACATGCACATTCTCTGTGAATGTATGTTTCAAGTTTTTCTGCGAATGTCACATCCATAACTCTGGAATTCATTCATTCATTCATTTTCCTTTGGGTTAGTCTCTATTTCAGAGAAATGTACTAGGAAACACCCACACACTCACTCACAAACTATGGCCAATTTAGTTTATTCAATTCCCTTATACCGCATATGTTTGGACTCTGGGGGAAACCGGAGCACGAGGTGGAAACCCAAGCCAACATGGGGAGAACATGCAAACTCCACACAGAAATGCCAACTGGCCCAGTCGGGACTCAAATCAGTGACTTTCTTGCTGTGAGGCGACAGTGCTAACTACTGAGTCATCAGGCCGCTGTAACGCTGGAATATTTCCTATTATATTTTTCTTCTGGAGAAAGTCTTATCCCTTTTGTTGCCTAGAATATTTCTTTAACTGCTAAGGTCAATATCAAGATTTTTTTTTCTTGGCTACAGAACACTGTTGTCTAATGACTTGCTTAACTAAACCAACCTCCCTTTAAATTGCACTTTAAGTTGAATATCTTAATACTAATATCTTGCAAAAGTACTAGTAAAATATTATGTACAGTTGAAGTCAGAATTATTAGCCCCCATTTGAATATATTTTTCTTTTTTTAAATATTTTTCAAATGATGTTTAAGCAAGGGAATTTTCACAGTATGTCTGATAATATTATTTCTTCTGAAGAAAATCTTATTTGCTTTATTTCGGCTAGAATAAAAGCGGTTTTTAATTTTTTAAAACCATTTTAGGTTTAATATTATTAGCTTCTTTAGGCTATACTTTTTTCAATAGTCTACAGAACAAACCATCACTATACAATAACTTGCCTAATTACCGTAACCTGCCTAGTTAACCTAGTTAAGCCTTAAAAAAGCCTTTAAAATATTATGTACTGTCATTATGGCAAAGATAAAATAAATCAGTTATTAGAGATGAGCTATTAAAACTATTATGTTTAGAAATTTGTTGAAAAAACTTTGTCTCCGTTAAACAAAAATTTATGAAAAAACAAACAAACAGGGGGCTAATAATTCAGAGGGGCTAATAATTCTGACTTCAACTGTATTTCACTGTGGCAAAGGTGAAAGAAATTAAAATAAGAAATAAAAATAAAATAAAAAATCTCTCCATTAAACAGCACTTGGCAATTATTTTGAAAGAGAATGAATAATTTGGTCTAATAATTTGGTCTTCAACTGTACTGTATATAGTCTATTCTGTCCTTAGTAAAACCAGTTTGTAAGTGTCTGCTGAACATCCTGATCTGTAAGCACTTCCACGGGATTTTAAATATTAACAAAAACAGCGGTCCTGAATTTTTAATCTGACATTTCCAGGGTTTTAAAGGGAAACTAATCCCGCAGATGTGCTGTTTAATGTTTAGCGTTAGACACAGATGTTTTAATTCCTTACTGAAAGAGAACTTTGATGGAATTGTGTGGATTATAAAAATGCTTCTTGTTTATGACCATCATATTTGTAAAAACATCATGTTTTTTTCTCTATTTTTTATGGAAGACATTGAAAAGTCACTGACGCACAACAAAGGAAGCACTGGGAAGTTAAAGATCAATCACATGTAAGGACTGGATATAATGGCGCTTGGTAAAAATGATCCATTTTCACATACACTGCTAGCTTCATTTCATGTCAATATTGATTTTTAAAATCCTCAGATCTTGTTTATTTCTTTCACAGCTTTTTAATGCACAGCCTTGACTGGATCTATAGCACAGCAAAAAGGTTGTATTTTATTGGAGATTGCTGAACCTGAATAATGCACTATATGAACAGCTTGATTTTGTTATTCCACAGATGGAAAATGAAACAACTGATGGCAGGGTCAAACTCTGGTCACACTGAATTTCTGGCACTTACCAAGGCTTTAGCATTAGGTCTGCGCAATATATCATTTGAGCATCGATATCGCAATGTGTGTATCCGCAATAGTCACATTGCAGAATTAGATTATTTCTTAAAGATTAAAATATATAGTGAATACTGTTAGACTCTCCAGAAAACCATAAAGCACTGATTATTTAACATTTATCTTTGCTCTATTGTATGTATGCGCTCACTAGACACTTCATTAGGTACACCTGTCCAACTGATCCTTAACACAAATTTCTAATCAGCCAATCACATAGCAGCAACTCAATGCATTTAGGCATGTAGACATGGTCAAGACGATCTGCTGCAGTTCAAACCGAGCATCAGAATGGGGAGGAATGGTGATTTAAGTGACTTTGAACGTGGCATGGTTGTTAGTGCCAAACGGGCTGGTCTGAGTATTTCAGAAACTGCTGATCTACTGAGATTTTCACACACAACCATCTCTAGGGTTTACAGAGATTGGTCCGAAAAAGAGAAAATATCCAGTAAGCGACAATTCAATTGGTACAAATGCCTTGAGCTGATAGAAAGGCAACAGCAACTCAAATAACCACTCTTTACAACCGAGGTATGCAGAAGAGCATCTTTGAACGCACAACACATTCAACCTTGAAGTGGATGGGCTACAGCAGCAGAAAACCACACCGGGTGACACTCCTGTCAGCTAAGAACAGGAAACTGAGGCTACAATTCACACAGGCTCACCAAAACTGGACAACAGAAGATTAGAAAAACGTTGTTTGGTCTGATGAATCTCAATTTCTGCTGCAACATTCGGATGGTAGGGTCAGAATTTGGCATCAACAACACGAAAGCATGGATCCATCCTGTCTTGTATCAACGGTTCAGGTTGGTGGTGGTGGTGATATAATGGTGTGGGGGATATTTTCTTGGCATACTTTGGGCCTATTAGTACCAACTGAGCATAGTGTCAATGCCACAACCTACCTGAGTATTGTTGCTGACTATGTCCATACGTTTATGCCCAGTGTACCCATCTTCAGATAGCTACTTCCAGCAGGATAACGCATGTCATAAAGCATGAATCATCTCAGACTGGTTTCTTGAACATGACAATGAGTTCACTGTACTCAAATGGCCTCCACAGTCACCAGAACTCAATCCAATAGAGCACATTTGGGATGTGGTGGAATGGGAGATTTGCATCATGGATGTGCAGCCGACAAATCTGCAGCAACTAAGTGATGCTATCATGTCAATATGAACCAAAATCTCTATGCCACAAAGGATTAAGGCAGATCTGAAAGCAAAAGCGGGTCCAACCCGGTACTACAGTAGTAAGGTGCAAACACACTGCATAGAAAAATACTTGATCATCCCAATCTATCTAAATGAATGAAACCTTTACAAATAGAGCTATTCAATTCATCTGGTGAAAATATATTTATATCGCCATATAGCAAACAAAATATCGCATTTTTCCAATACCATACAGCCCTATCTAGCATGCAACAACTTTTTTTTTTTCAAAAAACGAATAACCAATATTTCATTTAAGAGTGCTGAATCTCTGTCCATCATCTCTCTCGGTTTGTATTTCCAATGAAAATTATTCATGTAATCCCAACACAAATGGAGTAAGTACATTTCCATTATATGAATATAAATTGATTGCACGCTGTGAAATTAACATGTGAAGAAATGTTCGGGAAATTGTGGTGCATTAGCAAATTTAATTAACTAAATTTAGCCAGCTGCAGAATTAATATTTGAGTGGATGTACTGTATGTATATACAGGTCGTCTCTCTCTCTAGGGCTCTGTGACTCTCTGTCTGCATATTCAAACATTCTGTAAAATCACAGTCCTGTAATTGTAAAGACTAGTGACCCGGACGCTATTACAAGCCCAAACCATAAAGTAGAACTGTGACAGATTTCAGCCACGCTTACTGAACACCAGGCCTCAAGAAGCAACTCTGTTTGACAAAGCTTTCATGTGACATGAGCCTGAAGCTCAGCTGAGTCACACCGGCAGATGATAAATAGAGACGGTGGTGATCATCAACGCATAACAAACCACAGACAGATAGGTGGATGGGTGGGTGGATATATGGCTGTATGAATAGAGCATGGCTGGATAGGTAGATTGATAGAGGATGGGTGGATGGACCAATAAGTTGATAGGGGATGGATTGCTGTGTTATGAATGTATGGAAAAATGGGTGGATAAATTGTTGTATTGAGGATGCATAGATAGATGATGTAGGATACTCATAGTGCTGGGAAGGGCATCTGCTGGATAAACATATGCCAGAATGATTGGTGGTTCATTCCGCTGTCATGACCCCTGATAAATCAGGGACTAAGCCAATGGAAAGTGAGTGAGTGAGATACAGAATGGATGAGTGGATGGTTGATTGATGGATGGATGGATAGATGGATGGATAGAGGACGAGTAGAGAATGTATAAAGGATAGATGGATAGGTAAATGGATGGATAGAGGATGATGGATGGGTAGGTGGATGATGATGGATTGAAAGACAAAAGGATGGGTGAATGATGGATGGAAGGACGGGTGGGTGGTTGGATGGATAGAGGATTGGTGGATGATCAAGGGATGGGTGGATAAAGGATAGATGAATGGATTGGTGGATAAAAGATGGATGGATAGAAGAATGAATAGATAATGGATGGATAAATGTGTGGATAGAGAATGGATAGGTGGATGATGGATGAATTGAATGATAGAAGGACGGATTAAGGATGGATGGATAGAGGATTGGTAGATGGATGGATGGATGGATGGGTGGGTGGATAAAGTATAGGTGGATGCATGGATGGTTGAATAGATGAATAGAAGATGGTGAATAGATAATGGACAGTTAGATAAAGGATGGATTGGACAGATTAATGTATGGATAGTTGGATGATGGATGATATTTGGATGGAGGAATGGGTGGATGGATCAGCGATTGGTGGATGAATAGATGAAAGAATGTATAAAAAATAGAAAAAAATAGATGGATCAAATAATGTGTGTGTTGATGCAGGGATAGATAAGATAAGGGATAGTTGATAGATAAGGGATGGATGGATTAGTGATTGATGGATGGGTAGATGGAAAAATGAATGGTTAAATGTGTGGATAAAGAGTGGGTGGTGCATGTATGGATAGAGCATGGATAGGTAGACAGAAGATGATTGTGGATGCATGGATAAAGGATGGGTGGATAGGATGCGATATGCATAGAAGATACATTGATATGGATGATTAAAGGCATGGATGGATGGACAAATATAAATGGGTGGATAGAGGATGGATGGCTGTCTGATGAATGGATGAAAGAATGGGTGGATAAATTGGTGTATTGAGGATGCATGGAGAGAGGATGGGTAGATAAAGAATGAAAAGACAATAGAAGATAGGTGTGTGAATAGGCTATTGGTGGATACATTTATGAATGAATAAATGGGTAGTTAATGTAAAAATGGATTGATGCATGATAGAGGATAGGTGAATGAATATATGAATGGAAGGATAAAGTATGGGTGGATGATTATATGAATGAATGAAGGGCGGAAGAGTATGAATGGATGAATGGACAGATGTATAGATAGGAAAATTGAGGATGGAGTAATGGGTGAATGACAGATGTACAAAGAATGGGTTGGTGTGTGGATAGAAGATGTATGGATAAAGACTAATAGAGGGATATGTAGAAGAATAAATGGATGGATGGATGGATGGATGGATGGATGGATGGATGGATGGATGGATGGGTGGACGGATGGATGAATAAATGGGTAGGTGGTGGATAGCTAATATATGGAGGACGGATAAAGAATGATGAGGATGAGTGGATTAAAGTGAAAATCAACCCAAAATGAAAGCTCTGTCTTCATTTACTCCTCCTTCAATTGTTTTATTCTGTTGAACACAAAAGAAGATGTTTTGAGGAAAGCTGGTAATCAGTAACCACTGAATTCCAAAGTATTTTTTTACTATGGATGTCAATGTTTTTCAGCTGTGTTTAAATTATATATGTTTGTGTGTTTAACAGAAGAGAGAGTGTTTTAT
This sequence comes from Danio tinwini, assembly GCA_903798205.1. Classification (NCBI taxonomy): domain Eukaryota; kingdom Metazoa; phylum Chordata; class Actinopteri; order Cypriniformes; family Danionidae; genus Danio; species Danio tinwini. The sequence goes on along the minus strand of CAIGQZ010001336.1, from coordinate 463,429 downwards.
TTTTGGGTGAACTATCTCTTTAAGGATAGGGAATGGGATGGGTTGATGAAAGCCAGACAGACAGACAGACTGACAGACAGACATGTCAATCTGACCTTGAGTGTTAGAGATGTGCTGAAAGACATCAGAGCAGGACACATTTATGAGCTGTCCGGTGTTGGCTGTGTGCCAGCAGCGAATCCCATCCCAATCCGTCCCACAGCCTGAAACACACGGAGGAACATCATGACACTGTCAAAATTAGTCTAACAAAATTGCTCAATTCACAATATACAATCATCCTTTCAATCACCGCTCCTTCCCTTGACCATTATTTATGAAGTTGTACGTTTTCATATTACCAGAGTCTGATTCAGGTTTGCTGACTTATCCGTCTGCATTAACAGAGCAATGCTGGTTTATATAAATATTATCTTATACATCCAGGTGTCTCTAATGTATATCCAAATGTCACATCTGTCTTTTATCATGCTAATGTGTGCAGCGCTTTGAATACAACAGCTCATCGATGCAAAACGTTTATTCTGCTCGCTGCCTAAAGGCATAATCAGGCCCCATCTGCTCAAATGCAACTTTTTGACAACTATCAGTGTCCTCGTGATGCCACTGAATATTCATGAGCTCATCATGCATGTCATTTACTTTGAAAAGGTCAGTCAGATTGAATTTGCTAATATTTGCGTTGGTGTTTATATGCAGTGCTAATTGCAGTCTATTAAAATTATGTACTGTAAATTAGGGGTATTGAAAAAATCTGACATTGAGAAATTTAGTTTTTCTGCGATATATATTGCGATATGAATACAATTTCACCAGATGGCTTGAATGGGTCTATTTGGAAAAAAATTAATCTTTAGATCCATTGGGGTGATTTTGTAACGGTGTGAATTAGGGCTGCACAATATATCGTTTCAGCATTAATATCGAAATGTGCGCATTCGCAAAAGTCACATCGCAGGATCTGCAATGTTGAATTGGTGTTATTATGAACCAGAATTTAAAAAACACTCATGATTTGTTGAGTTTTTGCAATGGTTTACCATAAAATTATCAAAACATCTATTATTTATGTGTGTTTTTGTTATTTAGTTCAGTTTAAAAATATTCAGGCATAAGAAATTACATTTTTTACTTTAATGAAGAGTAATTGCATTTATGTATGTATATTATGAAGACTATATGGTGTTATTTTACATTTGTTTATTAAATTTTAGTATCTAAATATTGCTAGAATTCCAGAAAATCATAACACACTATATTTTATTTGTATAGCATTGTTGCTCTACTATATTTCTCAATGTTTGTGATTGGTTTATTTTATTTTATGTAGATGCACTCCCTTACAAAATCATGCCAATGTATTGGAAACTTTGAATTCTTTTCAAATAGACATATTCATTTCATGGCGTCACGGTGGCCTCACGATCGCCTCACAGCAAGAAGGTCACTGGTTCGAGCCTGGGCTGGGTCAGTTGGCATTTCTGTGGGGAGTTTGCATGTTCTCCCTGTGTTTGTGTGGGTTTCCTCCAGGTGCTCCGGTTTCCCCCACAGTCCAAAGACATGCGGTATAGATGAATTGCATAAGCTAAATTGGTCATAGTCTGTGTGTGTGAAAGCAAGAGTGTATGGGTGTTTCCCAGTGTTGGGTTGCGGCTGGAAGGGCATCCGCTTTGTAAAACATATGCTGGATAAGTCGACGGTTCATTCCGCTGTGGCGACCCCTGATTAATGAAGGGACTAAGCCGAAAAGAAAAAGAATGAATACATTTTATTTGGTGAAATTATATATTCAATATCGCAATATATATAGTAGAAAAATAAAATATCGCAATGTCAGTTCTTTTATATTGTGCAGCCCTAGTGTAGATCATATATAAATATAATAAACAAATTGCAAGCAAGAATAATTACAATAGAGAAAAAAGTTTTAAAAATGCAGATTCTTAAGAATCAAACAGTATTCAGGAACAGAAATTGAATAATGAAATGTAAAAATAAGACTGTATAGTCTTCGTTGTAGTAGTTCAGTAAATTTATTTTTTATTAAAGTTACAAATGTACATTTTTGTGCCTGAATGCTTTAAATTCTATTGAAATGCCTTGGAAAACACATGCAAATAATACTCTGTAATGGCTTTTACTTTGCAATGACTCCACACATTTCATGAATTCTCAATTGTTGATCGACTTTAATCCCAACACAATATTGCATATTCTGTCAACATTTTTCTCAGAAAACATATTTCTAAAGGTGTCGTTGACTTGAAATTTTCCCTGGATGTTGGTAACAACCAAAGAAATCCATATATAAAATGAAAACAAATCTAATTAGTTTACAAATTAACTATTATGCATAATAAAATTAAACGACGCATGGAAAAAGTATTGAACACATGAAGAAAGGGAGGTGTAGAAAGGCAGTGAAAGCCCAGACAGCAGCTGAAATCTTTCAGAAGTTACTCAGCAACCCTCTGCCCTTCCTCAGTGTAAATCAACATGAGCTGCTTCAGTTCAACATCTACATTAGCAGTAGGATGAAAATGAAACCAGGGTAGTAGAAGCTGTAGAATGGCCCAGCCAATACCGACTTGAATCCAATAGAAAATACAAATGAAAGATCAGATTTGATAGACGAGACCCACAGAACCATTAAGATTTTTACACTCTGTTGACATCTGTGAAAAACTCACACCTGAGCAATGCATGTGACTTCATTCTCCATATGAGAGGCATCTTTAAGCTGCCATCACCAAAAACCCCTTTTATATAAAGTATTAAATACATATTAGTAGTGCAGTACTTTCTCATTGTGTCACTTCAGTTATTACACATGAGTAATTTTTGTGATTTGTTGTTTTGTTTGTTTTATTTTTATGTTTGGGTTTTTACCAAAATCTGGTTCAATTCCATGTCAACAGCTCCTTTAGAAATATTATTCACAGAAAAACATGACATGTTCAATACTTATTTTCCTCTGTGTATGTGACTATTGCGGACACACACTTTTGTTATCGATGCTGAAATGATATATTGTGCAGCCCAACTGTAAAGCTATAACAATCTAACTCAACAATAAAGAATGGGGCAGGTTCTACAAAAAATGTGCCTTAAAGACACTCAAGACCTCTGCAGCAGAATGACCTAGATGCCTAAGGCTATTTATGGCTATATAAATTTTTTATAATCAAATAGGGAGCATCACAATACTTTGAGGAAAAGGAAACATAAGGTAAAACACATTACAAATTAACTCCTGAACAAGCTTTATGCAATTGCAACTCTTCAGATATAAAAAGTGACATGGATATCATTTGGAAGATGCTTTTTCAATTTAACAAGACCAGTTTTTTTAATGTGAGGTGGAGGTGTAATGCAAAAACACATCCATGCATAATCATATATACTAAATAGCAGCCGATGGAGAAAATATATAACTATACATTCACCGGCCACTTTATTAGGTACACCTTACTAGTACACTAGTACCGTGTTGGACCCCCTTTTGCCTTCAGAACTTTCTTTAACCCTTCATGGCATAGATTCAACAAGGTACTGGAAATATTCCTCAGAGATTTTGCTCCATATTGACATGATAGCATCACGCAATTGCTGCAGATTTGTCAGCTGCACATCCATGATGCGAATGCTGATGCTGTGGCGTTGACACGATGCTCAATTGGTACTAATGGGCCCAAAGTGTGCCAAGAAAATATCCCCCACACCATTACACCACCACCAACAGCCTGAACCGTTGATACAAGGCAGGATGGATCCATGCTTTTGAGTTGTTGACGCCAAATTCTGACCCTACTATCAGAATGTGGCAGCAGAAATCAAGACTCATCAGACCAGGCAACTTTTCCCAATCTTCTATTGTCCAATTTTGTGGAGCCTGTGTGAATTGTAGCCTCAGTTTCCTGTTCTTAGCTGACAGGAGTGGCACCCGGTGTGGTATTCTGCTGCTGTAGCCCATCCGTCTCAAGGTTGGATGTGTTGTGCGTTCAGAGATGCTCTTCTGCATACCTCGTTTGTAACGAGTGGTTATTTGAGTTGCTGTTGCCTTTCTATCAGCTCGAACCCATCTGGCCATTCTCCTCTGACCTCTGGCATCAACAAGGCATTTGTGCCAACAGAACTGCCGCTCACTGGATATTTGCTCATTTTTGGACCACTCTCTGTAAAACCTTGAGATGGTAGTGTGTGAAAATCCCATTAGATAAGCAATTTATGAAATACTCAGACCAGCCTGTCTGGCACCAACAACCATGCCACGTTCAAAGTCACCTCAATCCCCTTTCTTCCCCATTCTGATGCTCGGTTTGAACTGCAGTAGATCGTCTTGACCATGTCTACATTCCTAAATGTATTGAGTTGCTGCCATGTGATTGACTGATTAATAATTTGTTAACGAGCAGTTTGACAGGTGTACCTAATAAAGTGGCCGGTCAGTGTATGTTTAAAAAAACTCATTGGTAAAGCTGATTACTGGAAAATGCCAATCGAGGATACTTTTTTAAAACCAGTTGGTAGCTTCTTGAATTTATTTATTTATTTATTGTTCATCAGTGTAACATTTGATAAAAAAGCCAAAGTGCATCCCTCCTGGGTTGTGGTATGTCATCAGAGGATCTTATAAAAGTTCTTTTATGAGTCATCAGGCTGGAAAACCCTGTTCGTAAGCTTCATTTTTTTTTAGAAAGCACTGCATTTTTCCTTAAAGACACAGACTTTGTTCCTGCTGAGGGGAAGATGTGTCCTTTCGAAGTGCGCAGTGTCAAGAGTCAGTCAGACAGACGCTCTATGTACATGGATCACTGGTTTAAAATGATGCCGACTGAATTTTAAAAACTTGTAGTGTGAGAATGGCCCTCATGGACTTAATTGGGGATTATTTTTTTCAGGAGGTATTGATGCGCAAGATTAATTGTACTTTCCTGTTCCGCTGGCATAGCAAATGTCACAGATTCCTTGCATATTTAAACAACACTGGACTGAAGAGGAAAGCTCGAATAAAAAAATGTATATGTGAGCTGGACCACAAAACCAGTCTTATGTTGGCATGCTATATTTTTGGCAATAGGCTAAAGTACAGTGTATGGGTCAAAATGGGTAAAAAATTATAGTTTTTTTCTTTTATGCCAAAAGTCATTTGAATATTAAGTAAATATCATGTTTCGTGAAGACATTTTTAAAATGTCATATTGTTAATATATCAAAACTCAATTTGTCCCAGCAGGCACACAATGTCATTAGATGTTAATATTAGGTTAGATTTAGATTGTGATGTTGAGTGACCAAACTTTTAGGTCTATCCAGCATCTAAGGACAACATTGTTTTGATGTCCAATAACAATGTCAAATTATGTTGTTCTGTTGGCTTCATCGAACATGGACCTTCAGCATGCACTGGAGCAGTTTGCTGCAGAGTGTGACGTGGTTGGGATGAGAATCAGCACCTTCAAGTCCAAGATCATGATGCTCCACCGGAAAAAGGTGGTTTGCCATCTCCAGGTTGGAGGAAAGTCCTTACCCCAGGTGGAAGATTCAAGTATTTTGGTGTTTTGTTCACAAGTGAGGGAAGGATGGAACGTGAGATTGACTGGAGGATCGGTGCAGCGGCAGCAGTAATGTATCGGTCCGTTGCAGTAAAGAAGCAGCTGAGCAGAAAGGCAAAGCTCTCCATTTACCCGTCAATCTACATTCCTACTCTCACCTATGTCCATGAGCTTTGGGGTCATGACCAAAAGGACAAGATCTCGGATACAAGCGACCGAAATGAGTTTCCTTCACAGGATGGCAGGGCGCACCCTTATAGATAGGTTGTGGAGCTCTGTCACCTGGGAGGAGCTCGGAGCAGAGCCACTGCTCCTCCACATTGAGAGAAATCAGCTGAGGTGGCTCGGGCATCTGTTTTGGATGCCTCCTGGACACATACATAAGGAGGTGTTCCAGGCGTGTCTCACCAGGAGGAGGCCTCCACCACGCTGGAGGCACTATGTCTGCCGGCTGGCCTAGGAACCCCCCTCTGGAGGAGCTGGAGAAAGTGTCTGGGGAAAAGTAAGTTTGGGGTTCTCTCCTAAAACATCTGCCTTCGCGACCCAGCCCCAGAAAAATGGATGAAAATGAATGAATTTAGGTTGTGTTGGAAAGTGACAAAAATCCAACGTCAAGCCAACATCTTAAACCAACATCACATTGACGTCCAATACTAACATTTATTTTTCAGGTATGGCAATCAAAATCCAACATCTGATAGACGTCATAGTGATGACATATACACAACGTCAAGCTGTAACATTATTAGACCTTCATATTTGGTTATTTTTAGGTTGCGTTGGAAAGTAACCAAAAACACTGACGTCGGATTCTGATGTCAACCTGATTTTCATTTCCACCCAAAATGCAACGTCCCCATGATGTATGGGTAAAACGTCAATCTGACGTCATGTTGACGTCTTGTGCCTGCTGGGGTAATGTATTCACTATTATAGTTGTATCTCAACCAAATATGACCCTATCCTAACAAATCATACACAAATGGAATGCATATTTATTTATCATTCAGATAATGGAATCCTAAATTCCAAAAATGTAGTTATGACAGATTTTTATTGCCCAGGATCCCATATCTGAACCCATTCAACATGCAGGAAGCAATCATTTCTCACCATCTCCTTTTCCACTTATATATTGTCAAGTTGTAGGAACACAGATCTCCGGGGGTTGAAGCTGACACATAACATAATTATCATACGTCCTGTGGGTTGAACATTCGGGCTGCATGAGTCTCATTTAGCAAACTTCTATTCATAGTACTTAAACTCTCAGGGAGGAACGAAATCAGAACCCCAATCAAAACCCAATTCGCATAATAATAACTGAGCAAGTCACTTCAGACATCACGCTTGACTGGTCTAAAGAGCTTTTGCGGGGACATTTCCCACAGTGCTTAGCAGTTTCCAGACTGTCATTCATTTATTTAACAATTAACGTCCCATTGTAAAGGGAAACACTTCATTATTAGTCGTAATCTGTTAGCATGACACTGAAGAATTACTCCCGCAGGTTTAATATGGTAGGTCTGCACAGACCGAAAATGTTTTCTCCATTTGCCTTGCTATATTTAATTAAACTTACATGGTTCCTTTGGATATAATCTTTAGTTAACCAAATTCAATTAAACTTACATGGTTCATTTGGGTATAATCTTTAGTTAACCATATTCAATTAAACTTACATGGTTCATTTGGATATAATCTTTAGTTAACCATATTCAATTAAAGTTACATGGTTACTTTGGATATAATCTTTAGTTAACCATATTCAATTAAAGTTACATGGTTACTTTGGATATAATCTTTAGTTAACCATATTCAATTAAAGTTACATGGTTACTTTGGATATAATCTTTAGTTAACCAGGCCAAACTGAGTGTGGATATGCATTAGTGAACTCTACACCTTGTCCAGAACATTGAGTTGTGTTTATATCAATGGCAAGGCCATATGTGTGACCCAGGACCATAGACACAGTCATAAGTGTACGTTTTTGGAAATTAAGATTCATGCATTATCTGAAAGCTAAATAAATTAGTTTTCCATTGATGTATGGACAACCTCAACCTCAAAACATTACGCAATTCTGAGTGGGCTTGACAAACCACCTGTAGAAACACTATTCTGTCTATAAAACACTCCCCATCCTTATGCAATCACTTAATTATCTGAGCATTAACAGAAACTTTGTATAATTAGCACTTCTTGTGTGTATTGCCTCTTCTTGTTGAATCGCTGAATGCCTCCTCAATTCTAAGTTGCTTTGGACAAAAGCATCTGCTAAATGACTAAATGTAAATGTATGATTTGTTAGGATAGGGCAATAATTGGTTGAGATACAGCTATTCAAAAATCTAGCATCTGGGGGTTCAAAAAACATCAAAATGCTGATTAAATCATCTTTAAAGTTCAAGTTAAGTTCTGGCAATGCACATTACTAATTAAAAATTGAGTTTTAATTTATTTACAGTAGAAAATTAAGTAAATATCTTCATGGAACATGATCTTTACTTAATATTCCAACACAATCTTACGACAATTAATAACTTTTTGATTTAGTGGCTAATTCGTGAATCTCATTCTTACAATTCAGTACGATTTGCTTATACCCCAATGACGGTTGCGTTTAGGGGCGGGGTTGGGTGCCATGCCTCCTTTTTAAAATCATACATTTTCCCTCTGACTGAACTCGTATGAATTTGTAAGAATTAGCCACTAAACTGACAAGATCAGGCTGAATATTCTAATGATTTCTGACATAAAAGAAATATCAATAATTTTGACCCATACAACGTATTTTTGGCTATATTGCCAAACATAACATACAACACATAATTTACAGTGAGTGGGCTTTGATAAAACAGGGTGGACCTGCAATACAATGCAATGAGACTTTAAAAAAATGGCATTGATTTTTTGCTGAAAGATAAAAATGTAGATTCACCAAACATTCGCTATCCATATAGCAGATTTATTTAGAGCAGGAGTTTTTGATTCAAAGGAGCCTGAATACGAACAGAGTGATATTACATGCTGGTTTGCTATAGCTATGAAACATTGTGGATTGGATTTTCAATGTTATTTGAAAATGCTGAGAGGTTTAACCACTAGAAACTGGATCCCAGATCCCCAGGTGTGAGGACGATGAGTAAAACCCAGTCAGGTACTGTTTTACAGCAATTGGATTGATCATTCAGACAGACAGTGTTTGCATTTACAATGTGCGATAGCAGGACTTTTTTATATATACATCTTAGTCATTCATTCATTTATTTTCCTTCGACTTAGTCCCTTTATTTATCAGGGGTCACCACAGCAGATTGAACCACCAATTTATCCAGCATATGTTTTACACAGCAGATGTGTAAACATCCATACACACTCATTCACACTACGGCCAATTTAGTTTATTCAATTCACCTATATCGCATGTCTATGAGCACCCAGAGGAAACTCACGGGAACATGGAAAGAACATGCAAACTCCACACAGAAATGCCAACTAACCCAGCCGGTGCTCGAACCAGCGACCTTCTTGCTGTGAAGCGACAGTGCTTACCAATTAGCCACCGTGTCGCCCCACACTTAGTCATTCTTTACATTATTTGCAGGATTTTTTTCTTTCCACAAATCAGATATTTTCCGTCTCGTTTTATACAGATTAAGCTGTTAAACTAACATATATATTTACTGCATTTGAATTGTCTAATCAAACCTGTTTGTTGAGAGTGGTTCTTGATCTCTCTTTTCCTAGTCTGGATGCAGGTCTCTTGATCTTGTATGAGCTGAGAGATTATAGCACAGTCAGGATGGATTGCGTGCACCTGATGCAGAAAAAAGGTAAATCAATAAACACATTAACCAGCACAGTCTACAGATAGACTAACAAACTACACTATGTTTATATTATGAGTATATTGAGATATTGATATTAAGTGGCTACAAGTGCAGTACTCCACAATAAGAACGTTAAATTGATTTCTACTAAATTGTGTTTCCCTCTATTGCGCAATTGTGACTTAAAGTTATGCTGTATTTCAGACAAATTACACTTAAATGAGAACACATTTATAAAGCTGCAGGGAACAAAATAACTTGCTAGTGATTTTTACATAGATTCAACTGCAAGTACTGTACCGTTAGCTAACACACTGAATTAGCCTTTATGGAATATTTTGAAGACAAACAGGGGTTTCTTATTAAATGTATCCTATAATTATCAAAACTATTATCATGTTAAGTCGACACAAAACAATTATAAATGTAATAATCAAACTTTTAGTACCGACTTCCATACATTTTCAGTATTGAATGTTATGACGGGAATTCCCATATTATTAATTCTTATAGTGACTTTTACGTCGTAATCATTTTCAATTCTGACATAAATTCGTAACCTAGCTAAAAAGAGTACAAGTTCGGTTAATTCAAAAAGCTATCATAATTCATTTTAAAACATAGGGTCGCTATAGAAATGATATATGGAGAAAATGTTTAACATACTTACAGCTCTCCAAAAGCCCGCGAATAAACACAGATGTACAACCGTCATGTTAAAGCCAAGGAGTGTAAAAATGACCCAAGAAACATTAAATATATCGCTTTAAGTCCTCAGAGTGACCTGCTCTTGCTCTTGTTGATTTCAGACTGAAGTCACATTCACTATCGCTCTTTCTCATCGACTGATGTGCGCGTGCACCTCCTCATCTCAGGGTCGTGACGCGCGCACAGTCAGATTCACTTTAAAATGTAACCTAATTTCACTGCCGAATATATGAGCAGCTGTTTGTGAGGGGGGGAAATGCTGAGCGTGTTAAGATGAAGTGTGCTTTTTTATGTGAAGGTAAGCTACTTTTGAGTAATGCTTTTGAAGACAAACACAGACTTAATGCATTAATATTTAATGGGAGAAACAACTATTTTTCAGGTCGTTAAACAGGGACGGGGATTCAGGGGAAGAGGAAATGTCGCCCGGTAAATGTGAATAATTGAAATAACATTGGACAAAAGCACTGAGGAAGTCCTAGGGATTTTGTAGGGAAGACTAGGATTGGTTGGCACTTGGCACAATGGTTGTTTAGCACAGATTTATTCCATGTAGTGGAAGAGAAAGTATACAGGACTAGGTGCAAATGGCGGGAACAGACGTGACATCACGCACAGACATCACATAATGTTTCCTGAATTTTTGTCATTCAAAATGTATGTTTTTGCTCTCAACTCCAACACAAATGCTTGGCACAGGTTGGGTTTTTTAGTATTCCTTCTTACTTGTAACTAACTAGGGAAAACACACACACACACACACACACATAAAATGCATATTGACTTTCAACCCACAATTTCGTAATTACATGTTTAAATTTTCATATATAATTACACAACCAAAACTTCAGACAATCGTTGTGATTATTAGGTTTAGGTAAAGGGTAATGCACATTAAGCAGGTTGTCGTCTCACAATAAAGGCTGTCAGGCAGATCGGGAACCCAATGTGAAACATTTACATTTAATAATGACCTCTTTTATCCTTACAAATGACTTACAATGACTTGCAAATGAGAACAATAGAAGCAATCAAACCAACAAAAGAGCACCTATGTGAGTGCTGTTATTCCCAGTTATATGCGCTAATGCACTACAGATAGCAGTTAAAGGAAAAAAGAAATAGAATTGGAAACATTAAAGAATTAAAGGGATAGTTCACCTAAAATATAAATTCTATTACAATGTACTCACCTCTTATTTCAAACCTTATTGAGTTTCCTTCTTCTGTTGAACACAAAAGAAGATATTTTGAAGAATGCTGAAAACCTGTAACCATTGACTTCCGTGGTATGGAAGACTATGGTTTTTAGCATTCTTCAAAATATCTGCTTTTGTGGTAACAACTTCTTTAGAGGCAAGGCAAGGCAAGTTTATTTATATAGCACATTTCATACACAGTGGCAATTTAGAGGAAAAAACGCATTCTTTTTTTTGCAAATTATATAGTTTAACACACACACGCATTTAAAAAAAAAAATCCAATATTGGTTTTGGTAAAAACATGCACTCGTTTTCCATATTAATTGAAATATATGTAAACAACAAATATAGAACCTATATATGTTTCCTTTACAAATATTATTGAGAATATTCCAAATAAAATCACTTGTATCAATCTCATATATAAATCATATAAATCATTAATTGTTGTATGCCTAATTTACAGTAGGCTATTTATTAAGAAATGGAAAAAAAATCTTACTTAATAATAATAATCATTATTATTATTATAAAGTAGGATATAGTTTTTTTTTTATTCATTAAAAAGTGTACTTTTACAATTTGACACATGCAAACCACTGCCGAAATGTTCTAACCAACATACAGATACAGTACATTTCTTAATAAATAACCCACTGTAAATTAAAACCATTAACAAATGCTATATATATTTGTTTTCACAAGCTTTGGAGACGTAACATAAATTACACTTTTAATCCCTATAGCTTTCGTCATGAGCCATGGCTGTTCAAAATGGCATAAATGTTTTCAAAGTGCACTGTGACGGGAGCACAATTGTCAAAATGAAGATCTTTAAATACTTTGAGAGCAATTTACACGTAAAAGAGATGACTTTAATGTTGTTTTTTTATTATTCCAAGTTTAAATGTTCTGACTACAGCTCTAGAGATGTAGAAGCGTACAAGTTTGTGATGCAGATTGCGAATGTTTGTTGGAACAACAAATTTGGGAAATGCCAAATCAACAAACTATGTTTGTAACGACAGAACATGCACCTTAGTTGGCTAACGATGGTTTTCAGAAACGCATACCAGATTGTTGAAGGATAGGTGTTGCTAACCAAATGGATGAATAATTGAATGCCATTTTGCATCATTTTGTGGAGGATTACTGTCCACTGGAATCCTTGTCAGCACCCTCTGGTACAGAATGTTTTTTGCTCTATGATGATGAAAATAAGACAGTAAATTTTACAGACAGAATCTTATAATATTGGTTCAAAAGACTGCCTCACACGAGGGCATGGCAGAATTGAGATCCAATGATTGATAGCCCCGCCGTAAATGACTGAAAGGCCTGCCCTAAAAACATTCCATGTGACCATAAGTGAAGAAAAGTCATTTTAAGTGAGGATAAGGGAATTTAAGGGAAATATGAACATTTTTAAGAGGTGAAAAAAAATTAGTGTTTGTGTTAAAAAATTTGGTGTTTGACCAAAGATTATGAGAGAAAACTAATTTTTACACAATAATAAATTGCACGGATGCATCAGATGTTAACATAACAAGCACTTCTATATGCATATTGTAACCATGGGGTTAAGACGCTGACCACAGGGTGTGGATTCAAATGCAGGACTTTATTGGATTGGTCAGGTAAGCAATAATCATCACAGGGGCAAACAGATGTAAACAGGCAATCCAGAATCGTAGTCAAATAACAGGCAAGAGATCAGAAGGCTGGCAGCAGGCAGGGATAAACAGGATAACAAGGCGAGGGTAAACACACGGTAAAACTAGACAAAGGAAACGCTTAGTGATGTTACAGGCTGTAAACAGATAACAAGACTCAGCAACTGGGGTGAGTGTATGTGGTTTTTAAATAGAGTGTGTAATCAGTCTTTGACAATCCTCCGGTGATGTGTGTGCAATCAGTCGAGATGAGGAACATGTGTGTGTAAGCGGAGTGCATGAATGGAGATGTAGTCCATTAGATGCCGGATTTGTAGTCCATAAGTGTTTGTGCAAGTTTACCAGCGATCTATGGAGAGAAGATCGCTGGTGATCGTGACACATATAAAAATAAGAATAGTATATTTTGATTTCATGCCGACTTTAATTATTGCCAAAAAAAGTTCTTAAAAATGGTTTTGGACCGAGTTGTGTAGGTGAAAGTCTTTGAAAGTGATTTTGTGTGTTTTTTGGATGACACCACAGCCACCAAGCAATTTTGTGTTGATTAAAATGTCAATTAAACATGGTAATTTGGTGACAACAAACTCTGACCAATGACAACAGATGCCGACAGGAGTAACACACTAAATCAACAAACTCCAACAGACATTTTCATTGGCGATCATCTGTGCAGTGTAAATTGGCCTTAATATAGATCTTAACATAAACGGCTTGGCTAAAACAAGACTATAATTGGGCTGTCAGTAAAAATCTAATAGACATCTGTGAATAACCTAAAACTAGACTATTAAACAGACAGACTCAACACATGTAGTCATTCATTCTAGTGTATTTGATGACTACCCAGCAGGCACACAACATCATAAGAAGTTAATATAAGGTTAGATTTAGGTCAGGTGACCAAAATTCAATGTCTAGCCACCGTCTAAGGACAACACTATTTTGACGTCCAATAAAGATGTCAAATTTCGTTGATATTTGGTTGATTTTAGGCGTAGGTGTTTGAAAGTGACCAAAATCCAACGTCTGATAGATGTCATAGTGGTAACATCCACACAATGTCAAGGTGTAACATGATTAGATGTTAATATTTGGTTGATTTTAGGTTGATTTTAGGTTGGATGTTGGAGATTGACGTCGGCCTGACGTTGGGTTGTGACGTCAACCCGGTATTCATTTCCAAACAAAATCCTACGTCCCCACGACGTTGGGGTACGTTGGTGTACAACGTCAATATGACATCATGTTGACGTCCTGTGCCTGCAGGGTAGTCTTGACTGAAATAAATATTTTATTTAAATTAATTTGTCATTTCTTGTTTACATGTGTTTGCTTTATGTTTAAATCCGTTTGTGTTCAGGTAGTAGACAAACAACTGTATAGCTAGCTACTCATATGGCTTGATGAAACTAATTGCGGCAAATCATTAATTTATTCATTCATTCATTTTTCTTCAGCTTAGCCTGTATTTCAGAGATCGCCACAGCAGAATGAACCCGTCAACTTTTCCAGCATATGTTTTATGCAGCGCATGCCCTTTCAGTCGCAACCCAGTACTGGGAAACACCCATACACTCTCACATTTACAGACACTCATACACTTTGGCCAATTTTGTTTACCCAATTCACCTATAGTGCATGTCTTTGGACTGTGCGGCACCCTGAGAAAACTCACACAAACACAGCGAGAACATGCAAACTCCACACAAAAATGCCAATTGGTGCAACTTAAACCGTTTGCCACAACTGGTTTCCTAAAACCGGTTGAGTAGCTATACAGTTGTTTGGACTTACTTTTAAGTAAACTGAACTCATACAGATCTGATAACTGAACTCATACAGATCTGATAACTGAACCTAAAATTTTTAAATTACTAATACTCTAAATGTTTGATGATATCAACTCAAATAATCCAAAAGTATTTTATTTAATATAAGTTTACAGTACTCAAACCATTTAGCTTCAAAACTTAAGCAGTTTCCTGCAATCTGTTTCCTTAAACGGTTTGAGGTAACTTATCGTTTTTTTACAGTGTTGTTTTGGGTTAGACGTCTAGTAGATTTTTACTGACAGCCCAAATTTAGCCTTGTTTTAGCCAAGATGTTAATGTTTAGACATCTGTTAGACACAAAAATCCTTGCTGGGAATGCACCATTTATGAATGCAAGCTTCTGAAGGGCATATAAATGTCTGAATTAATGAATGTGGTTTAATATAGACAAACATCCGTGTCTTGAATTTGATGTCGGTGGCTATTGGTAACCAATGCAAACTGATGAGCAGGCGTAACGTGTGGGTGCTTTTTAGCTCGTTAAAGACGACTCCTGCTGTGAAGTGGAAACCTGTCATTCATCTTTTTTTTTTTTACAGTCTGTGCGTTAGATCAAGGGTCTGCAGTCCTGCTTATGGAGGGCCAATGTCCTGCAGTTTAGCTCCAACCAGCTCTGACACACTTGCCGGGAAGCTTCCATTAATCCCGAAGGCCTTGATTTGTGTTTAATTGGAGTCGAAGGGAAACTCTGCAGGACAGTGGCTCTCTTGGAACAGGATTGGACACTATAACGCAAGGTCAGACTCAGATTTGACCTAATTCAGAAAATTGCATTTAATGTTACCACAGGGTAAAGATGATTGTGGTATTCAACAAGCCACTTGACTTTGTCCATGTCAGTCAGCTCGAATGGGATGTTTCCTAATATAAACACTTCATGATTAATTGAGTTATGATTGACTTTAGATGAATATATGTGTCTTTTGAGGTTAAAGTACCTGTGAAATTAAAGTTTTTTAGATGTTAGTATCAGTATGTTACTTTAAGGATATCTATAAGCTAGTGTGCTACAAAACAGTGACAATATTCACATTAAGAAGATATAAACATCCATTGTTTGTCGTTTGTCACTTTCACCGAAATGGATCAATATTTTTTATGATGTCACCTCTCATCTAATCTTCTGACCAATCAAATGGTCTCTAGTGTCTGACATGTATTGCCCCCTTCAAGTCACTATTGCTATATGTGTTTGAGCTCAACCATTCTCGCAGGTAGAGCTGCGATAATAACAAATGCTGTTTTTAAAAGTTTTTTTTCATGTTGCAGTTTAAATTACATGACACATTGAACAAAACTGCAAACACCCTCTGGCTACTTTATTAGGTACACCTTATTAGTACTGGGTTGGACTCGCTTTTGCCTTCAGAACTGCCTTAATCCTTCATGGCATAGATTCAACAAGGTACTGGAAATATTCCTCAGAGATTTTGCTCCATATTGACATGATAGAATCACGCAGTTGCAGCAGATTTGTCGGCTGCACATCCATGATGCGAATCTCCTATTCCACCACATCCCAAAGGTGCTCTATTGGATTGAGATCTGGTGACTGTGAAGGCCATTTGAGTACAGTGAACTCATTGTTATGTTCAAAAAACCAGTCTGAGATGATTCAAACTTTATGACATGGTGCGTTATTCTGCTGGAAGTAGCTATCAAACGATCAGCAACAATACTTAGCTTGGCTGTGGTGTTGACAAGATGCTCAATTGGTACTAATGGGCCCAAAGTGTGCCAAGAAAATATCCCCCACACCATTACACCACCACCACCAGCCTGAACTGTTGATACAAGGATCCTTGCTCTCATGTTGTTGATGCCAAATTCCGACCCTACCATTCGAATGTTGCAGCAGAAATCGAGACTCATCAGACCAGACAACATTTTTCCAATCTTCTACTGTCCAATTTTGGTGAGCCTGTGTGAATTGTACCCTCAGTTTCCTGTTCTTAGCTGACAGGAGTGGCACCCGGTGTGGTCTTTTGCTGCTGTAGCCCATCCGCCTCAAGATTGGACATGTATTTTTTTTTCCTACACACCGTTCTCTGTAAACCCTAGAGATTGTTGTGCCTGAAAATCTCAGTAGATCAGCAGTTTCTGAAATACTCAGACCAGCCCGTCTGACACCAACAACCATGCTACATTCAAAGTCACTTAATTTACCTTTCTTCTCCATTCTGATGCTCGGTTTGAACTGCAGCAGATCGTCTTGACCATGTCCACATGCCTAAATGCATTGAGTTGCTACCATGTGATTAGCTGATTAGAAATTTGTGTTACCGACCAGTTGGACAGGTGTACCTAATAATATGGCCATTGAATGTATTTTTAAAGCAATTCTTTATGACCTGACATTGGACATCATATGATGGACAAATGCTCTTGTGGGACTGAATCCCAATCGTCCTGGTAAAAGCTTTCGATTATTTAAATCTGGGGAGAGTGTAGGAAGTTAATTAAGAAACGAAACGCATAATGTTTAAAGAGCCCCTATTATGGGTTTTTGAAAATGACCTTCCATGTAGTGTGTAACAGCTCTTAGTGAAGTGAAATATCCAGCTAAAGCTTAAATCTGAAAGTGGACAGTTTTTAAAACTATTGATTCATCTATAAAAGAGTCGACTCATAGTGGTTTAAATGAATCGTCTTCATAACGAATCTTCAGCCGTTTCGGCGTTACGTCATCGCGAAACATAATGGTTGCGCGCGAAGACCCGGCAAAATTCAAACCTGCGGCCCCGCCCACTAACACAGCAGCAAGACGCTCATGAAGACGCTGTGTTTACCTGGATATTATTGGAAGTGTGAGGGAAAGGAGTCGTTCAGAAATCTGCACGCTTACAATGGGTGATCTATCACTACACAGCTCATGCATTAGTTTCTGCCTGACACCAGGGGTGCAGGCAAAATAAGGACAAAATAATAGATACACCGGTAGGCTGCTGCACGCTGGGCTTCGGGCTGTTGAGCAGCACTGAAAAGGCTTGTGAATGGAGAGCGGGAGCCCGCAGAGATAGCTTGTCAGAGGACAGAGGATGCTACAACCTCCCGGCTGGGGATGTGATCGTTTAGAAAAGCAGAGTACAGGTAAGCCATTAGAACATATAGCAGTTCACGGACGAGGTGCCACAGCAATGATTGCAAATAGAAATGATCTACATGTTTTGTTTTTAGTAACCGCGTGTACTGTATCAGGTTAACTCTTTATATTCTCATATCGCGTCTAATGCAACGTTGTAAACGCGGCGCGTGCTGCTTTGTTTACAGATTTAAATGCTTTTGTGAGCTCGTTCCACTGCCATTTGTCGTTGCTATGGCCACCGTTAGCTGATCCTGCACACGTGCAGCGGTCAAGGTTCAGAATAGTTTAGCTTGTGCTGCTGTGTGGATTAAAACTGAATGTATGTCATGCATATGCTAGTGTTTAACTGCACTGCTTTCGCCGCTGAGGTGTCTGAATAACACTGTTGAGAACCGGGTACTGTTTACTGTGGTGTTAGTAAGTTTACTTTGAAGCGTGTTTCAAGCGTCCGCTGCGATCCAATGTTGGCGACTCGCGGCCGCGAGCTTGATAAACCACGCTAGCCATATTACTGTCTCGCGCTGAATGCTGTCGACCAATGGCAACAGGCTGTCATCGGTCCAATCAGCGCAGATTAGCTTCGCGCTAAGCAGGGGTTTGGGAACAAATGAATTGCTGAACGATTCATATGGGAGTCGCTGGGATAATTAGGTAAAAATAAATGCATATTATAAGACCATGAACGTGTTTTTTGACCTTGCATACATATCAGTATGTTGCTGGAGACCCATAAAACCAAAATATGACCCTTTTCAATGTATAATAGGGGCTCTTTAAAGGGCTTCTGTTTTATCCTTTACAAGATGTAAGATAAGTCTTTGGTGTCTCTAGAATTTGTCTGTAAAGTTTCAGCTCAAAATACCCATCAGATTATTTATTATACAATGCAGAATATGCCCATTTTGTGCTCAGATGACAGCAAATGCAATATTCAACAAACACATATTTTTCAAGCAGACGATGCAACGATGCCGTTTTCTGCAACGATGAGCCATTACAAAGTTTGCAGGACACACACACACACACGTTTAATCTTACACTAGTTTTAAAAACATTTAAAAAATCTTCGTAAATCCTTATAAATATCATTCTTGAGAAGCAGCTGATCACAGAGAGTTGGAACAATATCTTTTAATCCCAGTTTCTTTGCAAATCCTAGAGCTGGGCAATCATTCGATATTCAGAATCTATAATCGATCTACTTTTCCCAGGTTGATTTTAGCTATTATTTTCCCTATTGTGTGTGGAGTCACGTGAACCCACTCTGTTAAGGCTGATTTATATCAAGAGCATGCGTATGGTCCAGCACAGCCTTCACGCGGTCGCATACCCATGCACCCCTTAAAAATGTTATTACACTAGGGGTGTCAAAATTAATAGTTTCTTCGGTGCACCGCGATGCAGATGGGGACAATTCGATATTGGTTCAGTAATAGATCATAACCAGTTATTACGCACTGACATCATTTATCCCCTATGCCCGATGATGCTGTAGAATACTATGGCGAAGGAGGCAAAGGTGAGTAAATAAAACACTCCTACTACTTAAAAAGCAAATTTTTCACTGACACTGAGGAATGGTAAAGCTCTCTCTCTCTCTCTCTCTCTCTCTCTCTCTCTCTCTCTCTCTCTCCCCCACACACACACTTTGTGCATTTGACCCGTTGGCATATGATACTTGTGTAAAAGTAATACTTCTGGATCCAGACACAAGCGTGCCTGTGGTGTGAGTTTATTGTATTGTATTTATTCTATTACGGATTACCTGATAACCGCGTATTATGCGCATATAGACTGACCTGCGGCTGTCACTCATGTGGCGCTTTCGTTTCTAATCGCAGCCCTTTCTGTTAAGCAGATGAAGACAATGACCAATAGGGGTGTAAGAACTTGCCAGTGCTCAAAAAGCAAGCGGGATAATATTTACATTAGTTTATTTGTTATGAATGTTCGTGCTGTCTTCTGTGCATGTGTTGGAGTTTTGTCTAAAACATTCACAAAGAGTGTTTTTTTTGAGCAGGTAAAATTAAAGGTACAGTTCATATATATTACTGCTTGTACTTAGGGCTGTGTATTGGCAAGGGCCTCACGATACGATATCTATCGCGATACATGAGTCATGATGACTCATGTCATCATGACTCATGTATGAGTCATGAGTCATGATGCATCACGATATATCGAGATATATATCGCGATGCAATAGTTTGTATTAGTTTGTGTCACATTATATTGACAACTTGATAAAGTCGGCAGACAAATTAAAATTTCAATTCCAATTTATTTTCCATCCATTCCAATTCACTAAAACTGCACAGTGTGATTGAACAGAGAACCATGTATATTGCAAAGCTTACAAATGGCATTTATTTTTTGTCTAATTCAGTACTCCCTGGTATAGCGTTTAGTGTTGGGCTATGTTAACCAATTTGGCATCGTATGATGTCTAATGTGAAACATGGCGATGGACCATGGCATCGTCATCATAGGGGGAGGTGAACTAATTATTTATGAATAATTAATAAATTCATAACTAATTAATAATTTGTAGCCTACCGTTTCAACTACCTGACCCGCATGGCCTTTGTTTTACTCATAACCAAATCATAAATAAAGATAAGTTACACACAAATTACCACCTGTCAATCACTTTTTTTCCACGGGACTCGATCTGGCATGACTAGGCAGAGTGAACCGTGCCGTTATGGTGTCCACACGCTTGCTTGGTAAAAAAGCTGCACAACCAACAGGAACTAACCAACAGTATCTGAGGTTTTCACTAAAATTACTGAGTACAAGCGTAAAAGCGAAAGACTGAAGCAGTGTACTGACGCTGTGACACGTTACCAGAGAGAATCAAAAGACTAAAGAGTCGTTAAATAGAGACAAGATTAATTAAATATCACGTTTAACAACTAACTTATAATGAGACGCAATCCAGCGGTACATCCTTGATAAACTGTCTGTACCAATGCAATGACTATAAAATATAGAGTCCGTACACTTCTCTGGAGTTCAGAGGAACGCATGACAGTGTGTGTGTGTGTGGGGCTGTGGCTGTGTGTGTGGTCACGTGATGTGCGTTTTCAGCAGATGGAATGCTTGGTGTTCAGAAATGCTTGGTGAAACGCCAGTTTGGATGTGGATAATTTTCGTTCTAAAATGCCATTTTAAAACTAAGCTGTATCAGTGTAAACGAGGCCTGAGTGTGTGTTTTTCACAAGCAGGTTTGCAACGGGGGTGGTGCGGAGGATCGGTGATGCCTCAGCAGCATCATGATGTCTAAAGGCCATCGGCGATTACATCGTCTATCGACCCAACTCTTATAGCGTTAAAACCAAAGTGCAGCCACACGTCAGCTCTAAAAGCTGGAAGCACCTTTATATTTTATGCTATGCTCACTCTTGCTTACTTTGTTGATCGCGTTAGGGACATCTACAGGAGCAGAGGCGGAGGTCATTTGGCACAACTTGAATCGATACTTGAGGTTGGACTATCGATACACAATCGTAAAAGAAACTATCGCGATAGTTAGATGTATCGATAATATTGCACAGCCCTACTTGTACTGTATTAAAGGACAAAATTGTATTACAAGTAATATATAAATATAAACTATTTTTAGATTTTAATACTTTTTTATTCTTGTGTTGTAAAGAAAATTTTTTTATTATGTATGGAAAGCATCGTCAATGCATCATGATGCAGCGAGATATTGAATTGAACAGAATCGATGGCATGATAATCGTAACCAAACCAATCCGTGAGACCAGTGTAGGTTCACACCCCTATATTACACGTTACGAAGACACGTAGTGCAAGCTCTGTGATAGGTTGTTTTGGTAGCGTTGACACGCATGGGCATACACGCATAGGAGCTGTTTTGTGTTTACCTTATGATTAAAGTTGTTGCATGTCCGCCTGTTCCCACCTCTGATTGAGCGAGTTTTAGCCACTTGTATGTTAATGCAGAGTTCAGACTACATGATTTTCAAAGTAGTCGTGTCACAGATGTTTTCACTCTGCATGACTATCTGGGGTAGCATTTCGTCACTGCTTTGTTTACACTGCAAGATGGATCAGCAACAAAGGGTTTCACACTGCATGACTTTACAATAGGAAGAATCGCCGACAACTTTGTTTTGTTCCGCAAACCACATCTCTCATAACCAAACACACACGAGAAGTGACATGGAAACAGCACAAGGTCACGTAGTATATCTTTTGTTATTAACTACATAATGAGAAAGAAGCCTTTAGTGGGGTAGAAAATTTACTTATTTTTCTCACCTGGCTTTTGAAGGGAATTAGCAATTTCCCCTAAACTTTTTTGCTTTTTTGACCCAGTCGTGGTACAGTAATTCTCAGATGACACGTCAAACAGACATGGGTGCTCCTACCAAATTTCCACTTGTTTTTCCTTCATTTCTTCGGTCCAAGTAGACCGAAAAGAATTCAATTCAATTAATCTTTTTTTCTTTGTATATCGCTTATACAATGTAGATTGTGTCAAAGCAGCTTCACATGGAGGTTTATAGTGAACTGAAACAGTGTCAGTTCAGTTTTCAGTGTTTAAGTTCAGTTCAGTTTAGCTCAGTTCAGTGTGGTTTAATAATCACTACTGAGAGTTCAAACACTGAAGAGCAATTCCATCGCTGCGCAGCTCTACAGATCCCGAACCATGCAAGCGGCAAGGAAAAAACTTCACCAATTGGCGAAAGTGAAGAATTTAAAAAACTTTGAGAGAAACCAGGCTCAGTTGGGCACGACCATTTCTCCTATGGCCAAACGTCTTGTGCAGAGCTGTAGTCTAGGCGCAAAGCTGGACCTCAGCGAAGACTCGTCTGTCCTTGGAGCATCATAGGAATCAGTCTCATGCTCTCCACCAAGACCACCACAGCAGCAGCTCAGGATACGGCCTGGTCCAGAAACCTTGGGATCATCTCGTCGCTGGTCTTGGATCGCATCAGTGGCACTGCATAGTCTGAGGGCCTCAGGATGAGTACCCCCAGGTGGAAATACAGAATAAGGAGAATAATTAGCATAGCTGCTGTTCATAGTGTATATAAACAAGAAGCAAAATCGTGTGTGTGGCACATCATGCGTCATACCGCTATGTAATGCATTGAGTGTGTGCTTTGCTAAAAAGATAGGTCTTTAATCTAGTTTTGAAGAGTGAGAGTGTGTCTGAGCCTCGGACATTATCAGGAAGGCTATTCCAGAGTTTAGGGGCCATAAATGAGAAGGCTCGACCTCCTTTACTCGATTTTGCTATTCTAGGTACTACAAGAAGCCTTGAGTTTTGAGATCTTAAAGAGCGGGTTGGGTTGTAGCGAGACAAGAGGTTGGTTAGATAAACAGGAGCTAGATTATTTAAGGCTTTATAGGTAAGAAGCAATATTTTAAATTCAATACGAAACTTAACAGGCAGCCAGTGTAAGGAGGGTAAAATTGGGGTGATATGATCATATTTTCTAGACCTGGTAAGAACTCTGGCAGCTGCATTTTGTAGTAGCTGAAGTTTGTTAATAGAGGATGCTGGGCAACCAGCAAACAGAGCATTACAGTAGTCTAGCCTAGAAGTCATGAAAGCATGAACTAGCTTTTCTGCATCTGAGATGGATAGCATACTTCGCAATTTAGCAATATTTCTTAGATGAAAGAAGGCAGTTTTTGTGACATGGGATATATGATTTTTAAAGGTTAAATTGCTGTCTAATATGACACCAAGATCTTTTATAGTAGAGCTAACTCTAACTTTGGATCCCTCTAATTGCAGGTCGAGTTGTGAGAACTGCTGTGTGCAGGATTTAGGCCCAATAAGTAATAATTCTGTTTTGTCTGAGTTTAAGAGAAAAAAAATTGTTGGTCATCCAGTCTTTAACATCTTTAATACACTCAGTTAGCTTAGCCAGTTCAGACATCTCATCAGGTTTAGTTGAAATGTATAATTGAGTATAATCTGCATAGCAGTGAAAACTGATCCCGTGTTTTCTTTTCCAGTGTAAAACAAGCCCTTTTAACCTCTTCCCCAACCTCCCGCTGGCCTGCAGATACCCATACTAGTGGATGCTGCTCTCTCATTGGCTGTAGGTAATCGCCGATGTTATTTTCAATCAGAACACATTTCACACAACATGGTTTGAATCGCCAACAGCTCCAGATATTTAACATGCCAAATATCTCCTGGGTGTCAGTGACTTATCGGTGGTTCTCTCGGTTCTCTCATGTGTTGGATTGTTTACACTGTGTGATTGTTATTCGGGTGCACGACCACTGATTTGCCCGTGATTTCAAGCATTTGTATGCAATATCTTAAAACCTGTCTGCGAGTCAAAATCAGGGCTAAAATC
Source organism: Danio tinwini (assembly GCA_903798205.1). Classification (NCBI taxonomy): domain Eukaryota; kingdom Metazoa; phylum Chordata; class Actinopteri; order Cypriniformes; family Danionidae; genus Danio; species Danio tinwini. The sequence continues at coordinate 439,182 of CAIGQZ010001336.1, read as the reverse complement.
ATGCAGTCTGAACTTGGCCTAAGGTAGCATTCAGAAAAAAACAAAACACCAGCAAAGAAACTTGACACAGAGAAACATAAAACCCCGCTGCCACCTAGTGTTTCGTAAGTGTTATTGCAGAGCAACACAAACAGCATGCTGAAGTATATCAATGCACGGCTACGCGCAGGGCATACGGCGATCACTTGATGCGGATGTATAAATCAGCCTTTAAAGTCTGAGGCTGATTTATTCTTCTGCGGCCACTTTGCAGCCACATGATCTCTGGTCAAGTACGATGATGAACCCATTCTTGAACCTTACTTTGCAGCTGCGCCAGAGATTATTATTTACCTTAAAATATTTGTTTACAGAAGTACAAGAAATGCACTATATAAAGTAATAAATATAGATACTGCTTATTTTCTACTTTTAATATTTTTATTTTCTACTTTTAATATGAAAAGCACAGAAAATAATGTATTTTGTTTCCAACAGTGCAAGTTATTTATTTTTGCTTTCTTTATAAGAAAAAAACTGACTGTTTGTTTTAGGCAATGTGTGTTTTAATTTCAGTTGTTAGTAAATAAATAATCACAGATCATAGATAATGTGGTGGCGCAGTGGGTCGCACGTTCGCCTCACAATACGTAGGTTGCTGGTTTGAGCCTTGGCTGGGTCAGTTGGTGTTTCTGTGTGGAATTTGCATGTTCTCCCTGTGTTCGTCTGGGTGTGCTCCAGTTTCCCCCACAGTCCAAAGACAGGTGAGTTGTGTATGCTAAAGATTGACCACAGTGTGTGGATGTTTCACAGTGATGAGTTGTAGCTGGAAGGGCATCTGCTGCGTAAAACATAAGCTGGATAAGTTGGTGAGTCATTGCACTGTGGCAACCCCAGTTTAATAAAGGGACTAAGCTGAAAAGAAAATGATTGAATGAGTAGATAGTATGTGTTTCCTTCGATTATTTTGAAATCAAGTAATGATTGTGTATGTAATGATGAATATGTGAGCATATTTACTGTAGAAAACTTGTCAGCGAACTATGAGGGAAAAAAAATTATATATATATATAAATAATAGTTTGCGTTAAATGTCCGATTAATCGAGATTTTAATTTTAGGCCAAATCGCCCAGCCCTAGCAAATCCTGTTCTGTGGATATGTTTATAAGCGTTACAATAGATGTTAATACGCAGATGTCAATTAACTCAGTGGGCGGGGAAAACCATACTTCTTACATCACGTTGCGTTGGGCCTCAAGATCACTGGGATTTGAATCCTATTTTAAAATCAGGAAATAAAAAAAAATTGAGTGGTTGGGTTTATATCACTCCGACAGTGGACACTCTATACCTACACACAGTTCTATTTAGACAGCTTTCAAAAGTTGATTTTGCATCATAGGTGCTCTTTAAGATGTTGTCACAGGAAACGCTATAGGTCTTAAAGGGATATTTTACCCAAATGTAAGTTTCCTCATCATTTACTCATACTCGGGTGGTTCTAAATAATGTTTGTGAATTTTTATTTAAATACAAAATATTTATAAGAATGTTGGAAAAAAACAGCCAGTGATGTCCATTGCATGAACAAAAAGTACTGTGGAAGTTAATAGCTGTTTTTCCAGCATTCTTTAGGATATCTTGTTTTGTGTTCAACAGAAGAAAGAAACTCAAACAGGTTTTAACAAGTAGAGGATGAGTAAATGATGACAGAAATTCTTTTTTTGAGTGAACTACTTCTTTAAACAAAGAACCAATCAACTTTGTTCAGATCAGTAAGCTAGAATGTGGCAATCAAGTCAAAACCAGCACCTTTTTTATTTTTACTGTGTTAGCGCATAATGCTATTCTTGAACTGAACAATTCATCTGTGCAAGTTAATCCTCAGAAAATAAATCTTTGTCTCGCTTATCTTTAATGAAAATCTTAAAATTTGCTTCTGCTCTGGAATAGGATCGCTTATCTCACAAAAACTTGGACAGAATATCCGTAACCACTTCAACTGCTAGCTTGCTGTGAAGGACAGAGTACAAAATAAAACCTGTCCTCGAATCAATATGCTGTTTCAAAATATTGAAGTCAAGAAGGTTGGAAATCAAGTAGCAGCAAACTTTAAGGTTAATTGTTTTCTTCACATTAAGCTTTAAAGTATTCTACCCTTAGTTGACTCATGATGTTTAACCTCAGATAGACATAATCCACAATATGCCTTTAGCATTTCAGAGAAACACCAGATGGTGGTATTTCAGACAGTATAAAAAAACCATTGACTTTGCCCTTATCAGCACACTAAGATGATTGTTTACAGATAGAGTACTCTATGTTTGAAAGACGGCTGTATAATATTCCATGTTGGACTCACTGTACTCACAGTAAAAAAGTCAAGACAAATATTTTATGTTGCTTTAACTTATTTTAATAAGTTAATCGGGTTTCAGCTAAATTGTGTAAGTTATGCAAAGCTTAACCTAATATTTTAGTCAGTTTGATTGATGTAAGTTGAGATGACTAAAAACCGTTGATTTGATTAAAATATTATGGCAATATTTTTTTACAGTGTTGGATGTAAGATCTATTGTACGACTGACCTCTTGAGTTCAATCCCCACTAGCAGCTTAAATAGGCTGAAAACTTGTTTGGGGTGATAAATTGAGTTGTGTTATATGTGCTAAAAATTAGTTTTAAGCCATTTGGTTTGGTCTTTATTTGTCCTAGTACTGATAGATGTGGTAGAATTTGATAGATCTAAATAGCATGTTTCTGACCAGGATGGCCGAGTGGTTAAGGCGTTGGACTTAAGATCCAATGGACAAATGTCCTCGTGGGTTCAAACCCCACTCCTGGTAGAAACATTAAATTGCAGAAAAGGAGGAAAAACTGCACTTATGTTGACCTTGCTCTTTCATATGCAAGCAGGTGCAGTCATTGCAACTGTATTGGCTGGAGACTTCTGGTCTCATTAATTTCCGTTGATTTTTAGCTGTACAAAACAGCTGATTTTGCTGCTGTATTTTGCATGCTTGTATTTTCTTGTTACATTATTTTTTTATATCATTTACTGTCATTTAAATTTAGTAATTTCCCCAGAGTCCACCTTTTCTGAAACCAAACAAAAAAAAAAAGACAAAACAGCTTAAACCAGTCTAAGCTGTTTGGCTGGTTTTAGCTAGTTGAGCAGGGGTTTGGGCCACTTCCAGACTGCTTTTAGCCACTTCCAGGCTTTCAGGTCTTAGCTTGATAAGGCAGGGAAACCAGATGGAATGATTAAGTAAAACCAGCAGGAATCCAAAAAGATCTAAAACAACTGCAGAAAAGAGCTGACTTCTGCTTTTAAGGCCATACTCCACTATGTACAGTTGCCTTGAACAGGGCCAAAGCACGCTTGTCTCCCCTCCCGTCTCCCCTGACGGCCCGCACTCACATTACATTCGGGCCTGGGCGCGCTTACGCCATCGATGCAATTACAATGGGTTTACTCACTTATTAATGAGATGTCAACTTGTCACTATTTTAAAGCAGCTAATTGCTGTTTACTGCGTTTCCATTTCACTCATGTATGTCTGAATGGTGTTTACTTAAAAACTAATTACAGACCAGGATGGCCGAGTGGTAAAGGCGTTGGACTTAAGATCCAATGGATGTATGTCCTCGTGGGTTCAAACCCCACTCCTGGTAGATACTTTAATATGCAGAAATCTTGCAGAGGGAAAAATTGCTATTATATACAAGATTATTAATCTTATTAATATACCAGCAGGTGCAGTCATCGGAACCATATTGCCTCCAGACTTTTGCTCTCATTAACTTCCATTGATTTTTAGCTGCACAAAACAGCTGCTTTATGTTGCATGCTTGTATTTTCTTATTATATTATTATGGATTGTCAGAAACACAGTTGTAGCAAGTAGTTTGGTCATTTACTGCCATTTGAAATTCCCAGTCATTTTCCTAGAGTCAACAAAAGACAAAACAGCTTGAACCAGTCTAAGCTGGTAGTCTGGTTTTAGCTGGTTGAGCAGGCTGGTTTTCAGCCCTCTAGACTGGTTTTAGCCACTTTCAGGCTTTCAGGTCTTAGCTTGATCAGTCTGGGAGACCAGCTGGAATAACCAACTAAAACCAGCTTGATAAAATTATGAATTACCAGTAAATCAGCTTTTGGCCAACCTATGCAAAAGCCTGGTTTAACAGCCAACCAAGGCACGCCTATAAGCTGTTTTTTTTCATTGGAAAATCCATCCAAAGTTCTAAAACAACTGCAGAAAATCTGGCTTCTGCTTTTCAGAATAAGGTCAGTACTCAGATGATGGATCCTTGGGATGATAAATAAGTCAGAAAATTAAAAAGTGATTTGTTGACAACAAAAGTGAGTAAACTAGGCTCTGTTGAAGTGATTAGTTGTGAGTAAATTCATTAGCTTAAAAAGATTTATTAAATGAACTGTGTTCACAATTATGTCAACATAATAATTTCAACTTAATTCCAAGTTACAATGGGTTTACTCACTTATTAATGAGATGTCAACTTGTCACTTTTTAAAGCAGCTAATTGCTTTTTTGCTGCGTTTCAATTTCACTGATGTATGTCTGAATGGTGTTATAGGTAATATTTACAAACCAGGACGGCTGAGTGGTTAAGGTGTTGAACTAAAGATCCAATGGGCAAATGTCCTTGTCGGTTCAGACCTCGCCCCTGGTAGGTACTTTAATATGCAGAAAAACGTACTGCTTAATAATATGCTTTGAGCTATAATCTCAATAGAATAAATTGCATTCATTTGAAACTTGTGTAGCTGCGCGTCAATGTGTTTGGACTTTCAGCAGTGAAAATTAAACCACACTAAACTGAACTTTAACACTGAAAATTGGACTGACAGAGTTTAAATTTACTAGAACTTCTATGTGAAGCTGCTTTGACACAATTTACATTGTAAAAGCACTATAGAAATAAAGATGAATTGAATTTAATGATTTAGTCATTATCAATATGATGTAAATATCCTAGTTTTGATTGATTTAGTCATTTTGGTTCCACAAATTTACAATTGAAGGACGTAAGAGTTTAGCTTAGACCAGGATGGCTTAGTGGTTAAGGTGATGCATGTAACATCAGTTAACAAATACCCTTGTGGAATTAAGCTATGTTACTGAAACACCTGAAAAAGAAAAAAGAAATAATGTTTGGGAGCGCATCTAAAGATTGATGACAAGAATGATAATAGAAGGAAATTACATGGGCTAAAATCATGAAATGTAAAAAAATGCAACTGACTAATAGAAATTAGGATCTACATACTTGAGTTCAATCATGTAATCAAAAGACAGGCCTGCTAACAGTGAAACATTGTTCCAGTTGGTGAGACACTTGACCCGTTAACCTTCCATCATTTACTTGGTACAGGAAAATGAAATTAACCAGGGAAAAATAGTCAGACTTTACATTTTAATTGATTTCTGTAGCTACTTTAACATTATAAACTGTTCCAAAGCAGCTTTGCAAAGAGAAGTGAGCAAGCCAGTGACGATAACATCCACAACCAAATAGACTAAATATGATAAAAGCAATGTCCCAAAACACAGTGGTTTACGTTGAATTCAGATCAGCTAAGGGACATTGTTGTTATGACATACAGAGAATTAAGCAGTGTTTCTCCTGCATGAGAAAAGTTTCTTTGACAGATAAAGGTCAGCATGGGGTCAGTCATACTTTATTACATGAATAACAAGGAGCTTTGCTCAAATAAATCGTAAATGGTACGACTAGAGATGCAGAGATGTTGACACTTTGAAGGAAATGATAACTGGCAGGTCTTTATGAAAGCAGAAATCAGATACACAATCAGTAATACAAACTTTGATATATTTTTAAAGCATAATACTCAGAATTTTTATTTTAAAATTTTAATTGGAGGAAAACATCCTTTGAGGAAACAACAGGATATTTATTATTTTTATTATTTACAAATTGCAATTTTGAAGTCCTCTTTTTTTCTCTCTGAAAAACTCCCACACTGCTGATATCTTGGTTTCTGCTTTCAGATCATGAAGTCATCTGCAGTGCAAAAATTGTACATAATTTATTAGCTGGATTATTCATTTTCTTATCAGTCAATATGTAAAACATGCATTATATCAATATGGCCACCGATATATATCATTCATCAATTCCATCTGATAAAATTTTTTTATTTTGCTAGCGCACATTGTTATTCTTTAGGTAAACAATTATTTGTGCAAATGAATCCACTGAAAAAAAAAATGTTTTGGTAATCTTTTATCAAGAAAGGTGGCCCTCTGTTGATGTCAAAGGCTTCAGCCACAATAATCACTTCCCTTTTACCATTAGTTTGCTAATAAGGAATGGTCCGCAATTTGAAAGCCCTTCCACTGCTTAATTTTCAGTTTCAGTTAGAAGTACATCAACATACTGAAATAAAAGTCCCAACATTAATGCTGTCACTCACATTTAGCTTTTAGATTTGGAACCATTTGATGAAAAACATAATTATGTGTAACCAGGATGGCCGAGCGGTTAAGGCGTTGGACTTAAGATCCAATGGACAAATGTCTGCGTGGGTTCAAACCCCACTCCTGGTAAGACTGTATCTTTAAAAAAACCTGAAAATCATTAAAATAATCATTAAAATGCTGTAATCATTAAATTAATTCTTATGTTGCGTTCACATCAGACATGGATGAAGTGTCAAGAACGAGTGATATACATGTTAACTCATCCTGCGGTGCAATTTGCAAGAATGACGCGAATGAAGCGGCGCAAGTTGAGTGTTTGTGTGTCTGACATCCTTTACGTGCATTTTCCGCAAATTGCTTGAGTTTAAAAATCTGAACTCAAGCGGACATTCGCTCCGCGTTAACCAATCATGAGCTTGCTCTTGCAGGGCAGTGATTATGACGTAGTGCCTGTTGTTAGTGTAAGGGAAATCCTCCATGCCGACATGGACAACAGCTTATCAAACTGGCCTGGCTCAGTCGGGAGCAACGCTGAAAGCCTCAATCATCCAGGTATAGTTTCTGGAGGAGTTGAGCAACTCACAGAGCTGGGTGCACCTCTAAAAGGATCTAGTGGACTCAGACATGGAGCCGAACGAATATACGTTGTTTTTCAACCTTCCTAAAGCACATAAACACAGATATTCTCTCAATAAAATCCAGGTTTGCCATTTAGCAATGAAGCTAGAGTGACCAGGCAGACAGCACTGCTTATGACGCAAATAAAGCAAGTTAATTTAAAACGTTTGGCAGTCTATTTACCTTCCATGTCGGGTGTGAACACAGCATTAGACCAAAACAATCAGCTGTACCAAACTACCATTTTATTTCCAGACAATGTCTTGAAGGCTATGGAAACCATAGATTCATAGCCGGCCCTCGCTATAAGCGAACTAAGCGGCTGCTTAGGGCCCCACAGCCACTAGGGGGCCCCCACAACCCACTAGTGGTGCAAGCCGTTTCCTTGCTGAAATCTTTTTATTTGCATTTTACAAATTATCTTCATTGACAGTGATTTAGTGCTTAAATACTTATACATTTTCAGAGTTTTTCACAAAAAAAAACATCTAAATTTTATTAAAGTTGGAATTGTTTTCATGTGACGATCATGTGATAAACAGGAAGCTCGCAGCATCTCATTTCGCATATTATGCGTTCTTGCGGGTTGAGTTTGTGCTTCCAAGGTACCCTGCAAGACCGAGACAGATCGGTCAACACAAGAATGCAACCCCGTGCACAGCCATGGTCTTTGCTTAGTTGCCTGCCCCATTATATACCTGATTTATTTAGTAAATTGGACCGTGAAAATTAAACGAAACTAATGCTATTCTTTAG
>CAIGQZ010001336.1:381612-430960 GCA_903798205.1 Danio tinwini | reverse complement strand
ATATATATATATATATATATATATATATATATATATATACATACACACACACACACACACACACACACATATACATGCATATATACACATACACACACTGTGTATGTAGAGATATAATTTTATTTTAATAATGAATCTACAACTGTAATAGATGGATGAATCATAAGCTCTTTTTGTTTTCTTTAAAGATCTTTTGACAGGCTTTTTTTAAACTGCTCTGTTCCTTTTTAATCACAGACACACACTTACATTTCGAGGACAACACATACACTTAAAGGTGCAGTAGGTGATCTGCCTAAATGCTAACCCATTAGCATAATATCTTTCAAATACAATCCCTCTCCTGTCATCCAAAGTTACACCTCCTGAAATCACGAACGTGCACATTAAAGATGGCAGAGATTTGAACAAAGGTGAACAAAAGCTGAATATATGGCGGGAGCGGCATTAAAATCTAGCATTTTGATTTGGGATTTGATTTTACCGCTGTGATCTCATGTGTCTCTTTAATACAAACAGTCAGATATATAAACTGTACCTTTAAACAACTCGAGCATTTATAGCAAATAAAAAAATATAAATATCTCGCTTGCTTTCTGAGTCTTGTCTACCAAGTTCCCTTTTACACCCCTTTGATTGGTCACGCGTTCAACAGAAAGGGCTGCGATTGGCTCTTACACTCTGGCGCTCTTCACAGATGCACTCATGGGCCACAGTAAAAGAGAAAGAAATGGAGATTACTTTCATTCTCTTAATCGCTGTGAAATAGTGGCTTCTGCTGTACGTGTCAGTGAAACAGTGTTAAGCAAACACTCAGTGAAATTGTCCACAGTTTCTGAGTTTTTACGTAGTTAGAGGGTTGTAAATACTTGCGTTAGCGGCTCGCCTCCCTCGCCATAGTATGCTACGGCGACATGGCGCATGTGAGATAAATGACGTCAGTTCATAATAACCGGTTATGATTATTACTAAACCGATACCGAATTGTCTGCATCGCGGTGCACAGAAGAAACGATTAATTTTGACACCCCTACCTCTCGGGCAGTTTGCTCAGGCATTCTGTCTGAATGGGGAAACATCAAATTCAAGCTTAATATTACATTACATATTTGGAAACATCAATAAAATTAAACAACCGCCCCATAAGTTTCTTTTTTTAAACATTCGAATCAAACAAAATCGACATATCTTTAGGTTTCCCAAGCTAATGTGCATGCGCACTCGAAAGAAACAAAATCATGACACCAACCTTATTTATGGCCGTTCCACACATTATCATCTTCTGGATAATGCTTGGTCAGATCGAGCTGCTCTTCTGAAGTTATTCACAACTTGGTCTTGATGGCGAATCTCCTTCAGAAGTGACAGCGACTTTTTGTTTACAAGTTTGCGGGCGTTTGAGTAGTTGCTGTCATGTGATGTGCGTTTGACAGGACGGACTGTATGCGTTCGTTTCATACAGATGGCAAAACCAGAAGACATTTGTTTTCAAGTGCACTTGGTTTGTTTGAAAGTAGAGATTTCAAGCATTATCTGGATATATTTCTTATGTCTGTAAAGCACATATTCGCTGAGATTCCAGTGTGTTTGTTGACCACCAAACTCATAAAAGCACACGTCTGGTCCGAGCTTCTCTGATCCGGAGAAACGTCAGTCTATATCGATCGCTGATTGGCTCCTGTACTAGTAGGTGGGGCCTCATTCGCCATATTGACTGTTACACTTTTCCCTATTCAAAACTGAGTGACATGTTTTGTGTATTCTAGAGTCTTTGGCATTAATTACTACAAATCTAATCAATTGTTTTTTGTAACTAAATTAAATCATTTGATTATAAGTTTCAGCTCTAATTATATAGATGCTATGGTAATACAACTATAGAGATGTGCTATTGCAATATTTCACTGTAGCACAGCCATTGTAATTGATCTTTCACAATAAATTTCATAAGGGTTTAATTAAAATAATTTTGCATTTCTACAATCTCCGTTCTTGTCCCTATATGACTGGCACCAGTGATCCACAAAAGGCAAGGTATTGCTTTGTGATCTTCTAATATTTGAATACTCATTGTTAAAGGTAAAACGGCTCTGTCATCGCTTGTTTTTTCTTAACATCTCTGCAGGTGAGTGTGGAAATGCACCTCATGATGTGTTTTGGATTGAATGTTAGTAGTTTGGCTTCTGCATCTGTTTACATGGCAACGGTGTAATAATATTTTGCTCTAAATATATATAAATATATATATATTTTTTTGCTATCATCTTTTGCTTGAAAAGTTTTGCATACAGACAAGGCAGCACTGTGAAAATGGCACTTGTTCATGTGGTTCTAGGAAAAATAAAATGACTGTGTTGTGCTTGTCTGAGTATTCCAGAAAGAAGGTTATCTGACATTGCTGGATAATTTTAAAGTTATATAAGCTGATAACCTTTAGCTTTGTTAAAAAAAAATAAAAATAAATAAATAAATAAATCTAGTTGACTCTTGGGCTATGCGCGTTGCCCTAGCAAGCCATGCTCTGACCATAACTTGCTTAGCAGCAGGTTGTTTGGGTTTGCTTCACCCATATGTGTGGTTCTAAAGTCCACATGAACTAGAATATGCAACTTTTTTTTTTATATTGTGATCCAGTTCCCAGAGAAATGGAATATTAAATTAGAAAACAGTGGGTGTGGCTTGTTTTTTCTACTGCGAGCTGATTGGATGTAGCATTGATGTATTATCTCAGATTTGGGGCAGCACAGTGGTGCAGTGGGTAGCACTATTGCCTCACAGCAAGAAGGTCGCTGGTTGGAGCCCCGGCTGGGTCAGTTGGCATTTTTGTGTGGAGTTTGCATGTTCTCCCAGTGTTGGCGTGGGTTTCCTCCGGGTGCTCTGGTTTCCAAAGTCCAAAAACATGTGGTATAGGTAATGTAACGGATCACAAAGTGGTGTAATGGATCACATCTGCAGTTCGTATCACACTACGTTTTTAGTCACAAATCGGACCATTTTTCGGATCAGCAAAAAAAGTGAGACAAATGTCATTTGCTTTCCATTTGTATAAAAAATATTACTGCAAAAAACATTGCTTTTAACAAACAGAATTTAAAACCTGTAATGTTAATAAAAAAATCAAGAAAGAACCAGCTGAAAAAAGAAAAGTATTCAATATGAAATGATCTTTGCTACTGTTGCTGATAATGCTAAATATAGAAATCTAACATCTTGTACAACAGATCATATTTATCTCAATTAATGATTCAACAATTCACACATAAAACTTGTTTTTGTGATTTTATTATACCGTAGGTGCATTATTTTTTGAAAACCTATTCAGTGACATAATTTTGATGGTTGTTTGTCGCCATCTGTTGGTTACACAATGTAATTGCTTTTACCAGCTTCAAAAATTCACCAGCGTCATGTTTCGTTAAACAGTGATTTTAATCTTTAAACCATTAACATCAGTGTTTATTAGGGCTGTGCAATATTATCAATACATCTAACTATTGCGATAATTTCTTTTACGATAGTGTATCGATAGTCCAACCTCTATTGATTTAAGTTGTGCCAAACGACCTCCTCTTCCGCTCCTGTAGATGTCCCTAACTCGCGATCAACAAAACGCCAAGAAGTACGGTATTAGAAGTAAGCAAGGGTAAGCATGGCGGAAAATATAAAGGTGCCTCCAGCTTTTAGAGCTGACGTGTGGCTGCACTTTGGTTTTAACGCTATTAGGGTTGGGTCGATAGACGAGGCAGCATTACCGATCCTCCACACCGCCCCCGTTGCAAACGTGCTTGTGAAAAACACACTCAGGCCCCGTTTACACTGATACAGCTTAGTTTTAAAATGGCATTTTAAAACGAAAATGATCCACATCCAAACAGGCGTTTCACCAAGCATTTCTGAACAGCCCTCCATCTGCTGAAAATGCACATCACGCGACCAAACACACACACACAGCCACAGCCCCAAACACACACACACAGCCACAGCCCCACACACACAAACACACACACACTGTCATGCGCTCGTCTGAACTCCGGAGAAGTGTACGGACTCTATATTTTATAGTCATTGCATTGGTACGGACAGTTTATCAAGGATGTACCGCTGGATTGCGTCTCACTATAAGTTAGTTGTTAAACGTGATATTTAAATAATATTGTCTCTATCTAACAACTCTTCAGTCTTTTGATTCTCTCAGGTAACGTGTCACAGCGTCAGTACACTGCTTCAGTCTTTAGCTTTCAAGCTTTTACTAAGTAATTTTAGTGAAAACCTCAGATACTGTTGGTTAGTTCCTGTTGGTTGTGCAGCTTTTTTTACCAAGCAAGCGTGTGGATGCCATATCGGCACAGTTCACTCTGCCTAGTCATGCCAGATCGAGTCCTGCGGAAAAAGTGATTGACAGGTGGTAATTTGTGTGTAACTTATCTTTATTTATGATTTGGTTATGAGTAAAACAAAGACCATGCGGGTCAGGTAGTTGAAACGGTAGGCTACAAATAATTAATTAGTTATGAATTTATTAATTATTCATAATTAATTCACCTCCCCCTATGACGACGATGCCATGGTCCATCGCCATGTTTCACATTAGACATCGTACGATGCCAAATTGGTCAACATAGCCCAACCCTAAACACTATACCAGGGAGTACTGAATTAGACAAAAAATAAATGCCATTTGTAAGCTTTGCAATATACATGGTTCTCTGTTCAATCACACTGTGCAATTTTAGTGAATTGGAATGGATGGAAAATAAATTGGAATTGGAATTTTAATTTGTCTGCTGACTTTATCAAGTTGTCAATATAATGTGACGCACATACTAATACAAACTATTGCAATATATCACAATATTTATTGTATCACGATATATCGTATCGTGACCCATGTATCGCGATGTATATCGTATCGTGAGGCCCTTGCAAATACACAGCCCTAGTGTTTATATCTGAACTATAAACTGTTCTCCCAGCACTTCTGTGTTATTTAATTGTTTGTAACTCACTGAAAAAGTGTAAAAACTGAATCTCTCTCTATGCATATTTGAATGCAGCGCTTTGAAGGATTAATAAACATATGTAAATCATCATTTATCGTTCATGTTGCGCGGGTTTGAACTGAGATCTTAATCTTTTAATGTTTAATTGTGCAGCTTTACACTGAATGCATTAATGCAGGCTAAACAAGCAGTGACAGAAAACACATTAAATTCATAGCCTAAGAAAGCATTTAGGTAGGTCCCACCATGACTTTTCCCGTCATCATTATATCTTACAGGGAAGCCAAAATGCTTTCATGCATGCGATTTGAATGACGTGGGAGGCGATCTCTCTGCAATGGAATTAGCCGACAAGTTCAAAATAAGTTATTAATCCGCGGGTCACATTCGTTCCGAGTGTATGGATGTTTCCCAGTGATTGGGTTGCAGCTGGAAGGGCATCCGCTGCGTAAAACATATGCTGGATAAGTTGGCGGTTCATTTCGCTGTGGCGACCCCAGATTAATAAAGGGACTAAGCCGAAAAGAAAATGAATCTCAGATTTGCCTTTTTGTTTTATACAGTGCAAGTCATGCTGTATATACATCAGTGCACAGAGCTTGTGAACGAGCACCCTATGCTGATGCTGAGAGGAAATTTCAATAGTCGTTATTTTGTTTTGTGTATTCTCTTAAGGCCCGTGCACACCGGGAGGCTTTTTGATCGCATTTTTTTATCGACGTTTAACACCTCGTGACTAAATAAAGAGCGCCAATGTGATCATGCACACCAACGTGCGAAACGACAGACGTAAAGGCATAATTTTTTTTTAAAGAAACGTCTCATGCTCGTTTTTATTAATTTTTTGTTTGTTTGTTTTGACGCGCCGCATGAACATTTTCCATCAGATTGGCACTTTTGGTTACATTCACGGAGCTGCTGAAGTTACAGTAAACAGCAGTTGGAGGCACTCAAGCGCATAACTGTCAATGCGAGCGCACATTGAAGAAGATGCTCAGAGGCGATATGAAAGTGGAGCTGCTTATTGCACTAGTGAACTAATCATTTTTTCATCGCTAGAGCTGGAGCTGCTACTTGAACCATTCATGCTTGTTCAAATCGCCAGTAACTTCAACAAGCGTATCAACTTTGTCTTCTGTGTTACAAGCGGGTGTCAGAAGCTTAAAGTTGTGTAGCGCCATCTAACGTCAAGAAGTTATTTTGCATACTCTTCTGCTCGACGTCAGTGAAAATTGCTTTGGTTTGAATCCTGAAAAACGTCTCAAAATGCTGACGATATACGCAATCGAAAAGCGTCCTGGTGTGTACGAGCCTTTAGTTCCTACTAAAGGCCTTACTGGGGAACCTTACTGTTTATAAAGGTTGAGGTAACACTCGATTTCACCTGAAGTATCATAGCTTTTGTATTTTAAAGATGAACAAACAAAAATTGTCTTAACTTTGCCCCATTTTCATTTTGTGTTAAGTTAGTGGTTGATTTTTGTATGTAATGCAATTAATGCAAGTAAACACTTCTTTTATCTATGCATCAAAAGAGGATGGAGAGACATGTTTCCACTTTAACAGGATGAGACATCTTGCTAGTAAAGTAGTAAAAGCTAAAGTCTTTCGGACCATTACGTTGAAAGTTTAGCATCTATTGCCAACCCAAAAATGGCCAGAAGTGGAATTGTATCCAGATCTTTATCTTTTTAAAGTTTTAATATTTTAGTCAAATCAAATAATTTAGGGCATTCCCACAACATGTGGATGAGATCCGCTGGTGACTGCTTGCACCCATTACATGCATCACTGACAGTAAGGTATATTTTAGCAACTCTAGCATTAGTGTTGTAAACCCGATGTAGAATCTTACATTGTATAAGCCCATGTCTTGCACATATAGAAGTGGTGTGTGCTCAAGAATATGCTCCCAGTATTCATCAGATAACTAAATTCTTTTCCCAACACCTCTGGCATGATTTGCTGAGCCTGGATTAGTATTAATCAGATTATAAATGACAGAAATGCAATTTTCTGAGTGTGGTTCAAGCTTTAATAAGTCATTCAGTGGAGATTCAGGAAGACAGTTTATAGAACCTGGAAATAAATGTGAATTAGGTAGGTCAAATCTTTTAGATTTGGTATTTTCTTATCCTTCTCTCGCAGCCGCATCCTTTATGGGATGTTTTTGTCATTTTCAATTTGATGGTTGCATTTAAACTAGGACTGAACAATATATCGTTTGAGCATCGATATCACAATGTGTGTATATTATTAAATATTATTTTTGTTATTTATCCTATTATTTATAAAATGATGACTTTGTTATTTAGCGTTTTATTGTTCTATTTCTTTACTTGAATACTGTTAGACTCTCCAGAAAAACTTTAAGCACTGTTTATTTATTTATTTTTGCTTGTAATTTATTATAATTTATGCGACTGATCATCCCAGTTAATCTAAATTAGGGGAATCTTTCCAAATAGAGCTATTCAAATCATCTGTTGAAATTTATATTCCAAATATCGCAATGTCAGATTTTTCCTATATTGTGCAGCTATAATTTATGCACATAACACATCAAGTTTGTGGCAAACTGCATAGCCAGTGGTTCAACTATTGATAAAGACTTCCAGTACAGTCAAGGTTTGGCAGGTTAGTACAGGTCAGTTAGTCCTTTCTGGCAGATTCCCATAACTCATCTGCTTAATAAAATTATTATTGGCTATTCAAA
Source organism: Danio tinwini (assembly GCA_903798205.1). NCBI lineage: Eukaryota > Metazoa > Chordata > Actinopteri > Cypriniformes > Danionidae > Danio > Danio tinwini. The sequence continues at coordinate 423,244 of CAIGQZ010001336.1, read as the reverse complement.
TTGAATAAGATGGTCAGTTGTATATTCATTTCCCTTGGCAGCTCAGGATAGTTTCTGGTTGTGGGATTGTGTACACATTTCTGTTATTTGTAGTTTTGTACCATGGATTCAGTTGTTGGTCAGATTTTAAAATGTGTTTGGAAATCAACAGCATGCCTCAAATGCAATTCCTTTTATGTCAGTGTTAAAATGATCTTGTGGATCTGCACGTATTTTTTTAAAGGCTTCATTATAATTGACTAGTTGTTGTGTAAAGGCCCTTTAGACATCAAATTGTAAGTAAGCTGAAGTGTGTGTGTGCGTGTGTTTTTTGTTGTTGTATTTAAGGTTTTTGTGTTAAATATTCCCAGAATACAATCTTGCATTTGTTTCTTGTATATTCTTGTTACATGGCTTTTATAGGTTGGTAAAATGTTATTTTTTACTACTAATTTAGTCTAAACTTTTCCTTTATGAACTTTTTGTTATTTGCTGATATGAACTGGCTGTTATCAAGGCTTCTGAATGTGCTTGGTTGTTTCCACCTCTGGCCTCATTTACTGCATCTAACATCATCACTGACTAATTCTTTAGCATCTACCTATTTTTTTTTTTCTTTTATATGGTGTAACTAGCTAGAGGAGAATGGAGAACCAGCGAAGGCCTCGAGCCAAAGAAGAATCTCGACAAGAACCGGCAAGAAATCTGCCAAAATCAAATGACGGAAAGAGAAAACACACTCGTTCATCCCGGACTGAAAATCAAGGTTCTGAAGAAGAAGGTCATTCACATCATGATCTGAGCTCTCAGGGAAATAAAGGAGAGAAGGTCTGGTTCAATCGCAACTTGTATGAGCAGGCCGACGACGACTATCAAAACTTGTTGAGTGCCGGGGCGGGCATTCCTCCAGTTTCATCCTCCCCAAAAGACCGTATTCCTCGCACCCTGGTCTTCAGGGCTAAACGCAATGGTGCACAACAATCCCAAGATGAGGACAACCAAACGCACACGCGTTCCTATGTGTCACGCCAACTGCAGCGGGGTTCGACCCATCATCGCTCATCATCTGAACCCCAGAAGGATCGGCAGCTTTCAAAAAGTAGCAGGAAGAGGGTCTTCTCTGAAACCGAACGCTCCCCTCAAAAAAGGGACAAGTATGGCTAGTTTAGGGGCATGGGACAGTTGACTTGGAAGAAACTACTTCTCACTTATTTACTTGTGTGTTTTGTGAGTTTTATTTAAATAGTTTGTGGACCGTATTAAATATTTTTCCATTTTCTAAAGCCTCAACTTGGTTTGTGTCACCATTGGCTGTTGGGTGGAAGTTGAATGGTTTGAAACTAATCCATGGGCTTTTGGCACACAAAAGTCTGTCCTGTTGTCTGCAGCTTGTCAGCAAAAAAAGGGGTTGAAGGCACTTTGACAATGACTCCAAATGACCACTCAACAAAGTCAGTGTGAAAAAAAGATCTGTATCCCACAGTTTTTTTTTTTTTTTTTTTTTCAAAGCTAATCAGGCATAAAGTTTATACCTTTTTATAATATGTTTATTGATTTTTATATACTACAGTCTAAATAACTCATACTGACTACGTTTACATGGACATCAGTAATCAAATTATTTTCCTTTATCTGGATAAGACAATATGATTAAGATGTTTACATAAGTTGCTTTTTGAATGTTCCTTTCCTGATCCCGTTTTAAATGTTATAGCACATAATTCAATTATTGTTATTGCGTCACCATGCTGTCCACGTTTCCTCCGGAGTTTCATGCAATTTTGAGCGTTTCATTTTTTCCATATTTGTCGACTTTAACTGTAGTTTGGCACTTTTATTCAGTAACATTTCATGCATTCCCCCATGACAACGAGATATTGGGTGTAGGTATGAACTGCTGGAAAAGTTGTTTTAATGGAATTTAATACCTCACGCAGCATTTTGCGATGCAGGTGTCTGTGGTCCTATACTGACTCTATGTGTGCGGAGAATGGTGTCAAACAGCCGTGTGTGTGTATATCGAATATCCTGACACAAAATGCGGTGAAAATCCTACATGACGGTAATAGTTTGATTTAAGGCAGGGGTGTCCAAACTCGGTCCAGAAGAGCCGGTGTCCTGCTGAATTTAGCTCCAACTTGCTTCAACACTCTTGCCAGGAAGTTTCTAGTATATCTAGTAAGAGCTTAATTAGCTGCTTCAGGTTTGTTTGATTAGGGTTGGAGCTAAACTCTCCAGGACATTGGCCCTCCAGGACCGAGTTTGGACACCCCTGGATTAAGGTGTCTACATGTCTGTGCTGCACTTCAATAATGCCACTAAAATCGGCATACTCCACGTCTTCATTCCATTTCTGTTTAGTTCGATCATGACTTTAGTTCAGGGATGGGCAAGCTGTCCTGCACAGTTTAGCTCCAACTCTAATCAAACACACCTGCATATAGATTTTTAGTGATCTTGAAGACATTGATTAGCATGTTAAGGTGTTTTTGATTGGAGTTAGAGCTAAACTATGCAGGACAGCGGCCCTCCAGGACCGAATTTGCCCAACCCTGCTTTAGTTGGATTAAGGTTATCAAAAATCTGTTTACATGTAGACTCCTAATCAAAGTATTGTCTTAATCATACAAAAATTGTATTGGGTTATTGGTGTCCATGTAAATGCACTCAGTGACTAACAATAAAAGGCTCTTCATGGCCAAAACTAAAAGGATAAAGAGTTGAAAAATCAGGTAGATTATAGATTTATAGACTGGATTTTACACTCAAATGCAAACACACTATTTTATTAACAAACTTCCTGTAATGACAAAGTACTATGGAAATGATAAATAGATGTTTTTATTAATTTGTCCAATCTATATCAGCAAAAAAGTTTCCCTTTTTTTAGCAGCACGTTATATTACGACCTTCCTGAAAATTGCAACAATCCAAAATTCAATCGAGCTTGTATTATTTAATGTCTATAAAATATATGGAAATGCATGAAAAGCAAAAATATGTGGCGCATATGGATGGAGCCTGGCTTGCTCGGCTTGATTTATTTTTGCTTATGGATTTAATGTTTTTGTGATGCACTCCTAAATAAATAATATACAAAAAGTCATTGAAGACTTGCATTTGAATTCTGTTTCTTTGAGTCTTTTGTTTGTAATCCTACAAAAAAAAATGTAATTCTAACTCTCACATCTCATTTTTTTTCTGTGTTCTTAGCATCACAATGAGTGGACTTCAGGGACTCGCCCAGGAGAACATCTGGTTTGACAAGTCCAGATATGACGAGGCTGAAAGATGCTTCTATGAGGGAGCCAACGGCATCTCTCAGACATCTCAGGTACTGCCAACTAGAGGCCTGGATTTAGAGTTTTAACCCCACTAAAACTGTTTTAGGGTGTAAATCTTAATTTCTGTTGTGACACACATACTGGCTGTTTAATAAGGAGCTGTCCTAATGAAGGAGTAGGGGTGTGAACCTACATTGGTTCGGTTTGATTACGTTTATCATGTCATTCATTTAGTTCAATCCAATATCATGATGTATTGACAATGCACTGCATTCTCAATTTTATTCCACATGTGTACAGTATTTTCATCAAATACAAGCAGTCACAAAAATGACCAGAACCTTAATTTTACCTGTTCAAAAAAAATATACTCTTCCTGAATGTCTTAAAGGTCAAATAAGCAATGCCATCATGTTCAGCATTATGTTCTTTTGCTCAGTGGGAGAGATTTATTTTACAAGTGTGCCCTTAAGGCCAGTGTATACCCCTGCATAAAGTGCGCGCAGATGGTTCAGTGAGGCCTTTGCGCGTTCGCATACTCTTCACCTTCAGAGTTTCTAGAGTTTCAGCATGTGAAATTTATACTGCACTAAAAGGGATGGGATAAAACGGGATGATTAGACAAAAAACGTGTGATTGCTCCAGATTTAAATTTTTATACTGTGAAGTCATGTTTTTATCTTCTATTGGTCTCACTCAATCATGTGATGTGATTTCGGTGCTCAGAATTTCTCCAAGCTTGAACATTGCTATGCATCTACATCTGCAACTTGTTGCACAAGCTTGCAAGCTTATGGTCATTTGCAATGGAAGTCTATGCGAAAAGTGCAGTGTGACCACGGCTTTAGCCTGATGTAGACCCTGACTACACGTCTCAAAAAAAAGTAACATGATACAAAGCACAAGAGTTGTGATTGCTTGGCTTGGTAGCAGTGACTAGTGTGGGGTTGGACTAAGAGCCGTGGAAGAGGAGTGAGGTAAAGAAGTGTTGAGTCCTGTAGAGAATCTGCAGATAAATACATTTTTTTTTGTTTACTTTGATTAAAGTTGTTGCACGTCTGCTGATTCTCACCTCTCAATGAGCGAGTTTTGGCTACTTGTACATTAGGGTTGGGCCGATAGTAGGGTAGGGCGATGTTGACCAATTTGGCATCATACAATGTCTAATGTGAAACATCGCGATGGACGATGGCATTGTCGTCGTAGGCGGGGGTGGTTGTTGTTAAATATCAATTCATTCAAAACGAAATTAATTGTACCGTTTTCACTACCTGACCCACATGGTCTTTGCTTTACCTATAACCAAACCATAAATGAATAAATAAAGTTAACCACAAAAAAAAAAAACATTTGTCAATCACTTTTTTTCTGCAAGACTCTGGCATGAATAGGCGGAGTGATATGTGTCGTTATAATGGCTTTTTCCCACAGCTGGTGGAGGAGATGAGAGTTTGTTTGGGGTTTACTGTAATTTGTATTGTGATTGATAACTTCCATATTTTATTATTATTATGAGGAAATAATAACAAGATGCTATGACTCGACTGCTTTTTGCGACACAATTTTATGCATGCAGGTGCATAAATTGTTGCCGTGCGACCTGTTTTCACTGCAAAATCCTCACCGCGTGCGCAGATTTAGGAGACATTTATGCAGATTGCATCTTTGCACCTAAAACGCCAAACGCAGCACTCGGGAACAGATTAAAATAGTTGTTATGTGAACTTGCTGAAGTAAAAAAAAAAAAGCCTGCAACGTATGCCCCATCTTTGTGCTCTTCTTATTGGCCTACTGCTCTAGAACTGAACACGAATGGATTGGTTAATATCAGCTGTCAATCACTCAGTCAGTGCCTTCTGCCTTCAGATGACAGGAGCTACAACCATAAATGAAAATAACACTGACAGATTTAGTTTTAGAAAACACCTAAAGTCACTAATAAAGGCACATCTTATTAGTGATCGTGCTGAATGTTATTCCACTATTTACACGTTTCCAAGAGTGGATAAAAGACTTCCAGTGGCTTCAAGTCCGCTATGAAAATAACTGAAGCCATTTACTGTAAAGTCTGCATTTGCAGACTTTACAGCGTTTGCCACTGAATCTACACATTTTAAGTGCGAGAGGTTCTGTATAATCCTTCATTTAATCCTCACGATGCTGTCAGCCGTGCAAGCGGCAGCTATATGTAAAATTTAACACAGCTCATAAAAAGACCGTTATTGCTATTAAGATGACATGCAAATAATAAATTTTATATCAACATAAATGTGGGGCAGGACAATGGATCGTGATGCCGGCTCAGCATCATGAAGGTTATTGGCCATCAGCGATAGATGATGGCATCGTCTATTGACTTAACCCTAGCCCGATAGACATCACGATACTGAGCCGGCATCACCGATTCTCCGCCCGCCTCTGTCGCAAACCCACTCATTAAAAAAATACACTCAGACCCCGTTTACACTAATACAGCTTAGTTTTAAAATGGCATTGTAGAACAAAAATTATCCACAATCCACACTGGCGTTTCACCTAGCATTTCTGAACAGCCCTCGGTCCACTGAAAATGCACATCACGTGACCACACACACACACACAGAGACAGACAGACAGACAGACACACATAGCCACATACACACACACACTGTCATGTGCTCGTCTGAGCTCCAGAGAGCAGTGTACTTCCGACAGTTTATCAAGGATGTACTGCTGGATCGCATCTCACTATAGTTGTTAAATGTGATATTTAATTAATCTTGTCTCTATATAACGACTCTTCAGTGTTTTGAAGCTATCAGGTAACGTGTCACAGCATCAGTACACTGCTTCAATCTTTTGCTTTCACGCTTGTACTTAGTAATTTTAGCGAAACCCTCGGATACTGTTGGTTGTGCACCTTTTTTACCAACCAAGTTTGTCGACGCCATTATACTGACACAGATCACTCTGCCTACTCATGCCAGAGTCCTGCAGAAAAAGTGATTGACAGGTGGCAATTTGTGTGTAACTTATCTTTATTTATGATTTGGTTATGGATAAAACAAAGACCATGTGGGTCAGGTACTGTGGTTGAAACGGTAGACTACAAATAATTAATTCGTTATGAATTAATTAATTCATAAATAATACACCTCCGCCTATAAAGATGATGCCATCGTCCATCGTGATGTTTCACATTAGACATCGTACAATGCTAAATTGGTCAACATCGGCCGTCCCTAAAGGCATGAGTCGCTATAAGATTCTGACTGCCGTATGATAACCTTGGATAAAAAATCACGGTTTCACAGTATTGTGACTACTGCGCTAAAATATATTATTTTTAAATGTCTGAGGGGAAAAAAAAACTTTCCCCCCATTGAACATACTTTATTTTGAGAGACATTTTTTTTATATTTTGGAACAGATAACATGTCAGGCTGAATAATTTAAATAAATAATTGACTTCTGCTGTCTTTATTAGTTTTAAAAACACTGATTTCATTACGATTTAAAATGGCATCTTTGGACATAATTTCTGCTGGAGATACTGTTGTCCTAAAAAAATTAAAAAATTGTACACATACCTTAGGAATGGTATAGCAGAAAATTTTTTGTTTTTTGAACAGTTTTAAAACCTTGACTTTTCCAATCCGCGGTATACCTTTTAAATGGTTATTGACCCATGCATACTTGTACAGTAAGTTAGTTTTGCATGCATTTCCGTTGTACACAAAACCCCTGCAAAGAAACTTAACAGAGGAACATGGAAACCCCACTGCCTGCTCACATTTTGGAAGTATTATTGTCAGAACAACACAAAGCAGAAGTATAAACTACTACTACTACTACTTGCTACTACTTCTAGTAGTAATAGTAGTAAATTTTTATTGTCCTTGAAAGGAAATTTGTTATGGGCATCACCATATTGCTGCAGACATACAATAAAACATTATGAAAATACAGCAGTTTATTAACATTATTAAATGTAAGATAAATTCTTGTTAAATAAACCCACTGAACACTAAACTCACGGTTTAAACTGTGGAAGTCATCCACTATGGGTTATGGCGATCACTCGACGCAGAGGTATAATTCAGCCTTTAGCAAAATGACATAGTGGATCTTGTGTTCTAATGTACCTTCAGTGTCAGTGAAAGACTCTCCCAACAAACTCACAAGTAGTAAAATGTCCCCAGATGTAGGCTTTTAAAATAGTTGGAGCATTTTTAATTACTCTTATGCAATTTGCCAATAGTATGCTACTCGCATGCACATAGCATGTACCAAAGTATGTCAGAGGTCCATCAGCAGATCGTAACTATGGTCATTATATGGTGATTATTGAACAGATAGCGAATCATCCCTGTCTGCATCGCAATGCCATTCACCCTATGAATGTGTGTGACTGAATGTAAACCTAACGCTGAGGTGTGAATTCATGTTTGCTCAGCTTCTGTATGTCTGTCTATCATCTGTTTTTCTAGGTGTCTGCTTTTTCTTTTTGCGCACTGACAGCTCTTCTGTATGCACCTGTGTTTGTTTGTTTGCTTGCTTGCACGCTCACTCTCTCTCTGCCTCTTGCTAGTTTGTTTGACATGGGACTTTTTACCCCGCTGTACCCTTCCAGGAGAGAGATGCTTGTGCCATCCTGCAGGACATTGCTAAAGCCCGACAGAATATCCAGCAATCCCTTGCCGGAGTGAGTACTGCCCCTAAAAATACGACCGACGACTCATCATAATCTCAACCCTTGATATTAATCATTTTTTTGGAGCATCCTGAATTTTCTACTGTAATCTTCTTGAGAGATGCACTTAACTAGTGATTGTTGGCTGTCGTCCTGCATGGGACCAGTTTGATTTTACTTCATGATGCTTTATTGAAGCTGGAGGTGAAATTAACAGGACTGTTTTTAGATGAGCTTCTGCTGATCACTTACAAGACTGGAGCTACAGTATAAACACACAGCCTCCAGAAATATCCCTGTGCTATTTTAGTATGTTTACAGAGCCCCCTCTGTGCCCCTGGCCAAGAGAACTGAATCAGCTGTAGTTATGGATTAGTAAACTGTACATGCAGATTACCAACCCATGTTCAGTGTTTATAAGCTGTAAATCATTCGGCATGCTGGATTTAGTTTTGGATTTGAATATAAATTTGTATTTAAACACATATGATACTGTACTCTATTGATTCTGTACATGCACATTTAAATGTAAACAATTTGTTTTATTAATTTATATTACTTTTGAGAAATTACCCTAAACTCCACAGCAAACTTGTCATTTTCTTTAAAACTATACTGTAATTATACTAAATATTAGGGGTGAAACGGATCCGTATGGATCATGGATCAACAGTGATCACAACTCGCAGTTCAGAACGCACTTGACTCGCGGATTAATAACTTATTTTGAACTTCTTCGTTAATCCAACATTTTTAACCATTGCAGAGAAATCGCCTCCAGTGTCATTCAAATCATGTGCATGAAAGCATTTTGGCTTCCCTGTAAGATATAATGATGACGGGAAAAGTTGTGGTGGGATCTACCTAAATGCTTTCTTAGGCTATGTGTTTTCTGTCACTGCTTGTTTAGCCTGCATTAATGCATTCAGTCTAAAGCTGCACAATTAAACATTAAAAGATTGTGATCTCAGTTCAAACCCGTGCAACATGAATGATAAATGAAAATGATTTGCATATGTTTATAAGTTCTGTTTGTTAAAAGCAATGCTTTTTGCAATACTATTTTTATATAAATGGAAAGCAAATGACATTTGTCTCCAAAAAATGGTCCAATTCACGACTAAAAAAACGTAGTGTGATCCGAACTGCAGATTTGTGATCCGTTACACCACTACTAAATATAAAGTATATAATTATACCTCCGCTCAGGTTAAAGTGTTTGAGAAATGTGAATCGTAAAACTTAAATTGTGTTTCTTCTGTCAAAAAAAGAAAAGCTACTTGGGTTGTGTTACAGCTGACCCTTAAGCTGCAACAAAAAGGAGCACGGGTAAAATATCATTTATTTTATATACAATGACATAAATAATAGAAAGCAAACGAAAAAGAAGAGTCAGGGCCTAAATGGGATGGTCAACTGAGCTCCATGCCAAGGCGATCGTTCAGAATCCCAGGTCCGTTATGAGCACACCAATCGCTTTTTATATCAATGTCCCAACGACCGGCACCTGTGTACCAATCACGTCATCTCCAACCTGTAACTGAAATGCATGCACTCACTGGTTATAGGTTGGGACACCACACACACACAGCCAATAGACTGAAATGCCAGACGCACTCCCAGCACATAGGCTGGGGCGTCATGGGTTTTGTTTTGAAAACGTATTATATTTTGACGATATTGGCTCATTGGTTAGGCAGTAAATTGATTTGGCCAGGTAGGTATAAATAAAACGCAACCGGTTAATGTGAGATTGGATTTAGAGTGATGGTAGGTGTAGATGCTAATAAAACATAACAGGTTACAGTGAGGTTGGGTTTAGGGTTGTGGTAGGTGGGCACTACCTGACAAAAGTCTTGTCGTTGATCCCAGTTGTAAGAGCAAGGAATAGTAACTTCAAGTTGATCATTTGGAAAAGTGGCAGAAGGTAGATTTTTCAGATGAATCATCTGTTGAACTGCATTCCAATCATCACAAATACTGCAGAAGACCTATTGGAACCCATGTAGACCCAAGATTCTCACAGATATAAGTCAAGTTTGGTGAAGGAAAAATCATGGTTTGGGGTTACATTCAGTATGGGGGCGTGCGAGAGATCTGCAGAGTGGATGGCAACATCAACAGCCTGAGATATCAAGACATTTGTGCTGCCCAACCACAGGAGAGGGCAAATTCTTTAGCAGGATAGAACTCCTTCTCATACTTCAGCCTCCACATTAAAGATCCTGAAAGCAAAGAAGGTCAAGGAGCTCCAGCATTTGCCAGCCCATTCACCAGACATGAACATTGAGCATGTCTGGGGTAAGATGGAGGAGGAGGCATTAAAGATGAATCCAAGTAATCTTGAGAAACTCTGGGAGTCTTGCAAGAACACTTTCTTTGCCATTCCAGATGATTTTAGTAATAAGTTATTTAAGTCATTGCAGAGATGTATGGATGCAGTCCTCCAAGCTCATGGAAGTCATACACAATATTAACTCTTTTTTTTCCTCTGCACCATGGCTTAAAATTCTATACTGTACATTATTTTTGTTAAGTGACAAGACTTTTGTTAATGCAAAGTCAGACCTTACTGTCCTAAATAAATAATTAAAAATCAAGGCATGATTGTTTTATTTTGGTATAATAATCTTAATCTAGAGGCCTTTGCCTTTCATATTAGCCACTTCTGATATCAAATGATCAACTAGAAGTCAAGTTACTATTTGCTGTTCCTAAAACTTGGATAGGCGACAAGACCTTTTGTCAGGTGCTGTAGAAGTTTACTGTGAGTTTTGGTATAGGGTTGGGGTAGGATGTCAGTAATTAAATTATATTAGATTATGAATTATAAATTGAAGTATGAAGTAAAAAATAATCGGAGAGAGTTGTTCTAATGGAGTTTAATACTGCATGCCGAATGGAAAGAGCACTTCTGCATTTCCCAGACAGCATTTCTAATATTGTTTTGGGGGATGGAGGGTGTGGTTGAGTCTCCAGGAGTTCAGTGTACTGCACTTGTGCCCTTGGAGAGGTGGGTGTCTGTGGTCCTGTACTGACTCAGTAGGTGTTGGGAATACGGTGTTAAACAGCCATGTGTGTATGGCCTATCCTGTTGCAAAATGCATGAAGACCTACACAATGATAATGTTTTAAAGCATTTACATGTCTATACTGCACTTCAATAATGCAACAAAAATAGGAATACGCCACATGTATTAATCAGACTGTAAAAAAAAAATATATGGACGTAGTATCTGAATAGCGCAAATAAAGCTACAAGTAGGCATGACCAACCGTCGCCATTTTGTTAGCGCATCATTGCACTGACCGGGGGATACCAAAAAAGGGCAAAGAGGAAGAGCGTGAGCGGAGCTACAGACGCCTGCTAGCATTTTGCTTAGACTGGCTTTTCTTTGGGAGAAACGCTTAACTTCATTACCTGCGACTCGTTTGTGTTCTAACAACATGTGATTGGTTGTAGACTATATCAATACAGTGTTAAGACTTTTAAAAACACTGCTGTAACACATTGAGCCACTAAACATTGTTCTTATGAAAACGCAAATTACTTCCAAATACTTCAGATATAGTCTGTGTTAGTAAATGCAAGGCTATTTATGAAATCCAGACATAACACTGCATGACAACGTTTCAGAAGACTGTTCTAGAGCCTACAGCTAATCAATCTGACAGATTCTGGAGTGCATTCAAGTTCTAATAAACATAGTGATAAATTATATTAAATTATCTTAAAACAAAAACATTTATAGAAATGGTATATAAGTATATATGGAGGCCACTTGATTGGTTTGTAAGCACAATTAAGTGCACACAGCATGCCCTATTATCTAATAATTGTAGGAAATAAAATAAAAAAAAAATCACCCCTCACAGTTGTCATAAAGGGTAATATAAGCTATACAGGGAGAGCAGAATTATTAGGCAAGTTGTTCAATAATAAAATTAATCCTCAAAAATACAACCATGTTCTCAATGAACCCAAAAAACTAATTAATATCAAAGCTGAATATCTTTGGAAGTAGTTTTAGTTTGTTTTTTCTATTTTAGGAGGATATCAGTGTGTGCAGGTCACTATTACTGTGCATAATTATTAGGCAGCTTAACAAAAACAAATATATACCTATTTCAATTATTTATTTTCACCAGTGAAACCAATATAACATCTCAACATTCACAAATATACATTTCTGACATTCAAAAACAAAACCAAACCAGTGACCAATATAGCCACCTTTCTTTGCAAGGACATTCAAAAGCCTGCCATTCATGGATTCTGTCAGTGTTTTGATCTGTTCACCATCAGCATTGCGTGCAGCAGCAACCACAGCCTCCCAGACACTGTTCAGAGAGGTGTACTGTTTTCCCTCCTTGTAAATCTCACATTTGATGATGGACCACAGGTTCTCTATGGGGTTCAGGTCAGGTGAACAAGGAGGCCATGTCATTAGTTTTTCTTCTTTTAGACTCTTTCTTGCCATCCACGCTGTGGAGTACTTGGATGCGTGTGATGGAGCATTGTCCTGCATGAAAATCATGTTTATCTTGAAGGATGCAGACTTCTTCCTGTACCACTGCTTGAAGAAGGTATCTTCCAGAAGCTGGCAGTAGGACTGGATGTTGAGCTTGACTCCATCCTCAACCTGAAAAGGCCCCACAAGCTCATCTTTGATGATACCAGCCCAAACCAGTACTCCACCTCCACCTTGCTGGCGTCTGAGTTGGACTGGAGCTCTCTGCCCTTTACCGATCCAGTCACGGACCCATCCATCTGGTCCATCAAGACTCACTCTCATTTCATCAGTGGTTTTGGCAGCTGCACGCTTGACTTTTCTCAGTTCATGGGCAGTTATTTTGTGCCTTGGTTTTTCCACACGCTTCTTGCGACCCTGTTGACTATTTTGAATGAAACGCTTGATTGTTCGATGATCACGCTTCAGAAGCTTGGCAATTTTAAGAGTGCTGCATCCCTCTGCAAGATATCTCACTATTTTTGACTTTTCAGAGCCTGTCGAGTCCTTCTTTTGACCCATTTTGCCAAAGGAAAGGAAGTTGCCTAATAATTATGCACAGCTTGGAATAAGACAACATGCATAAAGAGGATGATGTGGTCAAAATACTCATTTGCCTAATAATTCTGCACTCCCTGTGTACACCAAAATCATTCTTTGTACCAGGCTGTACACACTTTCTGCTGTAAAGTTGGCCATTTTAACACTTGGGCAAATAGAAATGCACTCTATTATGGAGCCAGGACTAGCAGAATTTCGATGAATTGCAGTTTGTTACTTCCGTATTTGCTTCGACAGAGAGCAGGAGGTAACCGCTTGGTCTTAATTCAATTTGTGTTATGATTATGACTTTAGTCAGATTAAGCTCATCAAAAATCTGTTTGCATATAGACTCTTAATCAGAGTAATGTCTTAATCATATTAATATCAAAGTATTGGTGTCCATGTAAACTTACTGACTGAGCTCTGCAGGTTGTGTCATGCATGACAGAGCTGTCAGAAATGAGTTTAATGTGGACTAGGGTTTATAATTCACACACACCACACGGAGTGACCGGTTGCCCTAGTTTCTCAGTGCTGAAAAATAACCTTTCGTAGCAAAGGTTTATGGCTTGTATCATTATTAAGCTCTCATGAGAGAGAGAGAGAGAGAGAGAGAGAGAGAGAGAGAGAGAGAGAGAGAAAGACAAGCGAAACAGTGTGGCTCTGAAAGCAAATTCAATGGCACAGAATTTAATAATTAATTTTTTTATAAATTTTTTATTTTTTTCTTCTCCAGACCATTAAATCGTGTCGTATATCACTGCATTTAAATAATTTTCGCATAAACGCACTTGTGATGTGTCCATAGATCTTCCAACCATGGGAATTTGCAGTCTTCCATCCATTTGGGTTTTATAGATTCATTCAATTGTGATTTTAAAATCCTAAAAATTATACAAAGACTTTTATATACGGCTGTATTATTTGAAAGACTCTGTCAATATTCCCTTGTTCCCACGGTCTCATCTTACTGATGCTGCACTATTTGGTTTTTCTGTCAACAGTTACTTGACGTCTCTGATATGATAAGATAAATATGCTTAATGGACTTATTTTTATCTTTGATAAAGATGTGAAATTCTCTCACAATCCATTTGTGTGCACCAAAATGCTGTAGCAAACTGTCCTGTCGTGCAAGTGGATCTAGCTTGATCTCCTCCTCCTCATGACGTCTTCAGTTGTTTATGTGCTGTGCTTTTTGCTTTGCATGTGCTGCGCTCTGCCTTTCTCAGTCTTGTCTGTCATTGTTAATATTGTAAGAGGAAGCAGGTTGCTTTGCAGTTGCCTGAGGATGTGTGTGTGTTTGTTTGTGGCCTATGCTTTCAGTGGCATGTTCTGGGTCTGACTCTGATTCAATTCAAAAACTACACCAAAAAGGAGGTGCATGGCTTGATATGCTTTTTGAGCAAATATAAATATATCTTTATATCTATTATGTTCTAAGATTTCTTGTAAATGCTTTAAAATAAGGGTTTATTAGTTAATGTATTTACTAACATGAAAAACCACAATGAACAATACATTTATTACTAGTGGTGTAACGGATCACAAATCTCACAGTTCAGATCACAATGTTCGCAGGTCGGACCATTTTTCGGATTCGATACTGTGAAAGATTAATTGTTTCTGATGACGCTAAATGTATAAATCTAACATTATAATTTGTGCAGCCCATATTTATTTTAGTCTCATTTTCAATAAATGATTCAGTCATTCACTCACTTACTTCATTTTTTTTTTGAAGAATTATTCAGTGGCATATTTTTCATGGCTGGCCACCTATTGGTTAATGTAATTGCTGCCTACAACTTTCATTTTTGAGCGTCAAATTAAATGCATATTACGGCGATTATTTTTTTATTTATTTATATATATATATATTTTATTATTATTATTATTTTTTTTTTCATAAACATCAGTGGTTCTATCTAAACTATAAATCGTTATCCCAGTACTTCTGTGTTATTTGACTGTTTGTAACCAACTCAAAAGACTAAAGACTGAATCTTTTCCTAATTTTTTTGCGTTTTTCAAACAAATCTGAATGCAGTGATTTGAAGGTCAAATAAACATATGCAAATCACTTTATAATTTGTTAATTTATTTGTTGCATTGGTGTTGAGATCTCGATCTTTTATTGATTTAATCGTGCAGCTTACACTAAATGCGTTAATGCAGGCTAAACAAATAGTGACAGAAAGCACTTTTAATAACCTAAGAAATCCACCACAACTTTTACCATCATCATTATATTTTACAGGAAAGCCTAAATGCTTTCATACATGTGATTTTAAAAGACACGAGAGGCGATCTTTCTGACTTTTAGGATTAATCTACAAGTAGAAAAAAATGTATTTGCCAAAACCGCGGGAATCTGTATGAATCATGGATTAACTGTGATCCCTGACACTTATTTATTACAGTATCTATTCAATTTTTGTTTACATTATTAGTTAATAAAAATGTAGCTGTTCATGTTAACTCAGTGTTAACTAATGTCTTTAATGTCTTTTGATTTTAATTATTCACTAATAATTGTTGAACTGAGATTATTAATAAATGCTGTATAAAATTGTTCATGTTAGTAAATGCAACTAATGGACCATTATTTTTATTAAGTGTTAACTTTATTGGGTACACCTTTCAGATCTGACTTTGTTTTTTTCATGACACTGATTCAAAAAGAAGCTGAAAAACTCTCTCTGAGATCATTATGGTCCATATTGACATGATCGCATCAGACAGTTGCTCCAAATTTGTCGGTTGCACACATCCATTATAGAAATTTCCCACTCCAGCACACCCCAATGGTGCTCTAATAAATTAAGATCCAGTGATTGTGGAGGACATTTGAGTTTAGTGAACACTGTCATGTTCAAGAAACCAGTCTGAGGTGATTTGGACATTATTCTGAAGACACCATAGCAAAAGGAGTACACAGTGGTCATTGAGCATGGACAGAATTAACATTATGGTTTTGCATTTATGCTTAGTTGATATTAAGAATCCCAAAAAGTGTGGCAAGAAAATCTACCACACACCATCAAACCACCAGCAGCCCGAACTGTTGATGCAAGGTTTGATGGACTTCAAAATGCACCAAATTCTGGCCCTACAATTTGTATGTGCAGGAAAATTCGAGACTCATCAGATTAGGCAAACTTTTTCCAATCTTCTGCTGTCCAGTTTTTGTAAATTGTAGCCACAGTTAGCTGTTCCTGTAACATGACCTTTTCTGTAAACTCTACATGAGATGTTCGTGCATCAAAAGGCAGACCAAAATCCTAGTCATTAAAATCACCATTCTTCCTATAATATAGCAAAAAGGTGCCATGTTTTTAGAAACGCTAATAATATCTTTTGACAAAAAAATGAAGCGTTTCTGCTAAGGCTGCACAATGTATCGCTAAATTATTATTGAGATGATAGTATATGCTATTTGAAGAGTTCACACTTAGCTGATGATTGATAATGAAGTGTGTTTGACATGCTGTCCCGGGAGAGGGCCCTGAGCTCAGAATTTCCTCGAGCCCTGGGCTCCCTCCCGTTTGAAGGTGTTTGAGCTCAGGTAGGTCTCGAGAACTCCCCTGCTTGTGAACGTGTTAAGAAGCTAAGAGATATAGTTGGCTAAAGCCCTGTTTACACTAATACGTTTCAGTTTTAAAACGGCGTTTTAGGATGAAAATGATCCGCGTCTACACTGGCATTTCACCCCGCATTTCTGAACAACTCTGTCCATACTACACTGCTGAAAACGCATATTACGTGACCACACACACACTCTGGCATGCTCTGCAGCGATGAGAGCTGTGCATGTTGGACATCAAGGATCTACCGCTGGATCTAATCTCATTATATTTGTTCAACGTGATATTTATTTCATCGAGTCATATATATATATATATTCCCCGACTTTGGTCTTCTAAATATTTTACTTGTTCTAAGGTAACGTGTTTGGGCTGAGCGCAAAGATAAGTAAATGTATTAATGTAACCACGTACGCTGATTCTGCAGATTTTAATAATTGTTTGCATTTATTTCCTATAATGTATAAACTTATTGTACTTTACACTTTTTATAATGGCCTTAATTGATTATTAAAACTGATATTCAGCAAAAGAGAGGGTATGTTTTGTATTTTTCAATGAAAATAAAAGGAGGCAGTTATGTTATAGGCTCTATTTTGTTATAAATATGCATACAGTGAAGATGACGGTCATATAAATATGCAGCTACACGATGCCTCAACATTTTTGGTGTCTTAAGTTGTTAATATCAAAATGAAAATAGGCAGTTCCTTATATCATGTGTTCGTTTTATTGTTAAGAAATTGAAACAGCGTATCCAGTGTGATGTGAATGAGGTTAAAGTACACTGTTCCCTTCGAAGATTTACCCGACGTATTTTCGGGAGTTTGTTTTTTAATATCAAACTTGTGAAGTCTGAACTTACAAAGAAAGGATGCAAGACTGAACTGTGTGTAGGCTACTTAATTATGAGGAAAAGGCCTCAATCAGATAGGCGAATGTCTGCAGCCTCGCCTCCGTTTTCTGATGTCTCCGTTTTCCCCCCATCCACACTAACACGGAGCAGCAGCAACAACACGGCCTCTCCAGCGTTTTCAAAAAGCTCAGTTTTCAGTGCTCAAACTCCGGCGTAGTGTGGACGGATGGCATAACCATAGCAAAACTTATGCGTTTTAAAGCTAAAACGTATTAGTGTAAACTGGGCCTAAGAGTTTGTCTTATGATGCCACTTTTTAGATGAGTCCGTTTACTTATTGTATGTCAGTATATCTTTTGGATGGTGGAAGGAAACCAGGGAACTCAGGGAAAATACACGCAAGCAAGGGGAGAATATGTAAACTCCGCACAGAAACGCAGACTGTCCGGTAAGGGCTCGAACCAGTGGCGTTCTTGCTGTGAGGCAACAGTGCTAACCACTTGGCCGCCGTGCCTCTTAGTCAGGAGAAAGGGGAGGAGTAGGGTGGAAGGGTGATTCTTCAAGACGAAGATGACTGAAGCGAAAAACTCTGATTATTTATAGTGAGTTAATAATCGTCTGATTGGCGCAATATGTGAAGCTGATGCGGGACCAGCCGTGATCAATCATAAGCACGTGATGCTCTCGAAAGTTGTTTATAAATAAACCACACATAGGTATCGCAGATGTGTGATTAGATGACATTTTTATTTCATGCACTGGTTTTATCTAAATTTGACCAATCAGAAGGGGCCTTGCTATCTTTATCCCCGCCTCTCCAGTAGTTGCTTGTCTGCTATTGGCTGGAGCAGCCAAAGGTAAACTCAAAGCTGAAAATAAACATAAATGGGGTGAGTTGAGATGAGAGAGGAAACTGACAACAGCCAATCAGAGTCATAATATCTGCAGAGGTTTTTACTTTACATCATTTGTTTAAAATGTTATCTTAAGAAATGTTGTTAACGCGATACTCTACAACAGTATTGCATATTGTGCAGCCCTAGTTCAGCTTCAAAAGTAACATTTGGTGTGTGATCTGATTGTTTTTGATTGTAGATAAATAAAATGTGTGTGGTTTCGTGCTACAGCACATTGTGTCAGTTGTAATTCTGGTGCCTCTGTCTTGGTTTACACTCACAGGACACTGCACTTATTCATGATGACACAAGTGTGTTAGTTTCATGTGCATTAAAGCCTTGCCGGCTAAACATAATTGTATCTTTAGCCACTGTGGCCTAGTTAAGTGTCTACCATTCTTTTCTTTTTTTTATACTGTATTTTGTTACATTGTAAGGCTTTGCTTTTAAAATAAGGAATTAATTTTGCCTGTACTGCTTAGACAACACAAATAGAGAAACTGAATCATGAAATGTTGTCAGGCCATTTTACCAGTGCCTAATAAATTGAGTAAATCCAGAGGCACTGGAGACGTTTGTGGTCTCTTAATGAACATGAAGGGCATTCAATTTTACTTGACTACCCTTTTCATCATTTTAAGTCAGGATAATGAGTGAATGACATCCTTCTGATGAGATTTTCCAAAAAGAAAGTTTGTATTTTAATGAGAAAATATAATAATAAAATGAGAATCACTTTAAAATAATAAATTAACCACTGTACCACAGTAAACTGAAACAAAAACAAAATGAAATATGGTAATTTGCTTTAAAATTTTATTCAAGCAAACCCCTAGTGTTACAGTTGTCTGTTTTTCTGATGTGTTTTCTGCTTGTGCCGGCTAAATGTGAACCTCAGGTGAAGACTGCTCTTCAGGGTAGTAAAGGGCACACGCGCGCTCCGAAACCACGGGAGAGGAAAAGCGTAAGTGCTGTGAGGTGCTTCAGCTTCACGTCTGTGTGAAAAGCATGCGACTGGAGCCTGGAGCTGTGTGGATCATAAGCACACAGATACTGCTTGACATCTACAAAACAGCCCGTTTTCTGTGTGACTGGTGTTTTTATGCACATTAGGGAAACACACATCATGCATGACTGAGTTTCAGGCGTTGTTTTTAAGTTTCAGCCCTCACTAAAGCAAACCGCATGCAAATTCAAGTGGAAAATGAATGTAATTTTAATGTTTCAAACACTGGCTTGTTATAAATGCATACACAGGAATTCCTAAGGGATTTTAGTTTAGGTTTACAGAGGTTTTGTTTGGCATGCAGTCATAACTCTGCATGATGTGTGTGTGTGTGTGTGTGTGTGTGTGTGTGTGTTTTAAACAGTCAGCTCTTTATTAGATTTAATTCACTAATATTGAATTCTCCATCTGATTTGCAGAGTCAGAATGCCAGCAAGTCTGAGGATCAGAGCGAACTGGTCTCACGTTTGAGGAGTCTTGAACTGGACAACAAGAATCTGCACAATGGTACATACACTGTATGAGGAAAGACAGAAATGAAAGCGGTTTCAAAACCTAGTGAGCTGCCTACCTAGACAGCAGTGTGACAGCTCCTGTCTTGAGGATTGTTTGCACGCAGCAGAGATTTAAACTGACAGCCTGACCTGAAGTCATTCGTTTTCAATAAGAGTTGACAGTTGTCAGTGGTAGAAGCCTCAGTGGATGCTGGCGATGTAATGTAGACCTGTCTGTAAATGTAGCACGGCTGCGAAGAGTTGGGCTTTATGCAAATAAGGACCAGACATTGATGCTTATATGTAAATGTAACGGTGTAATAAAATATGCAAGTGGAAGTTGGAGGTGTGATGGGAACTGTCATCAATTTAAGTCAGGTTGTGATAAGTGAATGACAACTTTACTATCACTAGGTGACATTTGTGATGAGAGTTTCAAAAGTAATGTTTGGGTTTTTATGGGGATTTAGTAAGGATACTTTTTTTATAGTTATTTTCAGCATTTTTTTCTGCTAGAAAACTTTGAAAAAATTTGAATTATTTAATTACCGTAATAGTAGTATTGTTTCTAAGACACACTTAGAGTTTATTAACCTTTTTCATGTAGGGTTATTATACATAACTAAATATAACCAAACATAATTCTTATTTGTATTCCTTGAAAAATGTTGCCTGAAATAATTTTGTTTTCAAGGAGACATTTATGTAGGTCTGATTTTTCTCAGTGATTTTTATTTTCCAGTTAAACTTTTCACTGTGTATATCCGTTTTTCAGGCTTAACTTTAGCTTTTTAGTACTTTTATTAAACTTTTTAAAAAAATTTTTTAGCAGTTGTAAGTACTTCAAATTTTTATTTCATTTAATTGCCAAGCAACCATGGTTTATACAGTGCATCCGGAAAGTACTCATATTTCTTCTATTTTTCCACTTTTTTTTTATGCTACAGCCTTATTCCAAAATGGATTAAATTTATTTATTTCCTCAATTTTACACACAATACCCCATAATGACAATGTGTGTTACATCCTCAAGTCTTTTGAATATGATGCCACAAGCTTGGCACATCTGTCTTTGGGACTTTTTGCCCATTCCTCTTTGCAGTACCTCTCAAGCTCTATCAGGTTGGATGGGAAGCGACGGGGTACAGCCATTTTCAGATCTCTCCAGAGATGTTTAATAGGATATAGGTCTGGGCTCTGGCTGGGCCACTCAAGGACATTCACAGAGTTGTTGTGAAGCCACTCCATTGATATTTTGGTGGTGTGCTTTTGGGTCATGTGCCCCAGTCTGAGGTCAAGAGCACTCTAAAGCAGGTTTTTCATTCAGGATGTCTCTGTACATTGCTGCATTCATCTTTCCCTCTATCCTGACTAGTCTTCCAGTTCCTGCTGCTGAAAAACATCCCCACAGCATGATGCTACCACCACCATGCTTTACTGTATGGGATGGTATTAGTCTGGTGATAAGCGGTGCCTGGTTTTCTCCAAACGTAATGCCTGGAGTTCAATTTTATTCCTATCAGACAAGAGAATTTAGTTTCTTATGGTTTCTTATTTAGTTTCTTATAGTCCTTCAGATGCCTTTTGGCAAATTCCAGGCAGGGAATGGCTTTCGTCTGGCCCT
The DNA here is from genome assembly GCA_903798205.1 of Danio tinwini. Lineage (NCBI taxonomy): Eukaryota > Metazoa > Chordata > Actinopteri > Cypriniformes > Danionidae > Danio > Danio tinwini. The sequence goes on along the minus strand of CAIGQZ010001336.1, from coordinate 401,792 downwards.
TCTCCCCTGATCACTTAGCTTAGATGGCTGGCTAGCTCTAGGAAGAGTCCTGGTGCTTCCGAACATTTTCCACTTACGGATGATGGAGGCCACTGTGCTCATTGGAACTTTCAGAGCAGCAGAAATTTTTCTGTAACCTTCCCCAGCCTTGTGCCTCGTAATTGTACTGCATACAATAATTTGTCTTTTTGCTTGGTTTGAACTTTGACATGCACTGTCAACCCTGGGACCTTGTATAGACAGGTGTATGCCTTTTCAAATCATGTCCAATCAACTGAATTTACCACAGGTCAACTCCAATTAAGCTGCTGAAACATCTAAAAAATGATCAGTGGAAACAGAATGTAGCTGAGCTCAATTTAGAGCTTCACTGCAAAGGCTGTGAATACTTCTGTACATGTGATTTTTTTTTTATTTATTTATTTTTTTTTATTGTTATTTATTTATTTGGGTTTTTTTTTCTCCAGCTTTTAATTTTTTTTATAAATTTGCAACAATTTCAAAAACTCTTATTTCACATTGTCATTATGGGCTATTGTGTGTAGAATTGAGGAATTATTGGAATTTTGGAATAAGGATGTAACAAAAAAATGTGGAAAAAGTGAAGCGCTATGAATACTTTCCGGATGCACTGTATCTGCATTTGTCACATGCTTTTAACCAAAGCGACTTAAATTTGCATTGAAAATACACATTTTTATTAGATATGTGCAGGTCTAGTCGACTAAATGGCACCGGTCCTACTAGCCTAAATTAACAATGATAATTTGAGTCAAGTGCACTGCATATTCGTTGCCCATTTTTAGCAGAATTCATTTGAGGGATTTAACTGTCCAACAAATTATTTTAAAAGTGCTATAGAATATGAAAAAATCAGGATTTACATATAGATTACTGAATAATAAGCATTCAATGGTGCAAACTCTCACCCTAAGCTTACTGGCACTGCTTCCAGGGCATGCGCTCAGAAGCTACATTTTAATAAAACTAGCACTTCATAGCGAATGTTTTTTTTTTTTTTTTTTTTTTAACGATATTGCCAATGGGGTTCGGTCAATAAATATCAAGCTTGGTTGCAAAAATTGCATTTAAATGACTATCAAATTAGTTGTAGTAAATGTCCCTTATTCCTTTGCATTGTCAGCCCCACACTCTACTATTTGGACTTAAAACTGACCAAAATTTTGACACAAAATCCAGCTGGTCTTAAATGAGTGTATTGTTGCTGCATGTGATGTGTGAAATTTAACAGATCTGTTGTTGTTGTTGTTTTCAGTGGTGGATGATCTGAGAGCCACACTGTCCAAACTGGAGTCCAGAATGGCCACACTGGAGAAAACCCAAGCACCAGCTACAAAAGGAGTTACCGTCACCAAGGTACATGTGAAATCCTGAAACCAACTTTTGTGCATTAAACCATTAACCTTACATGCATATTTATTTTATTTGAAGACTGTTCCTGTCCAGAAGCCCAAGGTGGAGGAACACAACGGTGCAGATGAAGACGACGACGACATTGATCTGTTTGGCAGTGATGAAGAAGACGAAGAGGCAGAGCGCATTAAAGCAGAGCGTGTAAAGGAATACTCCCAGAGAAAAGCCAAAAAACCAGCCCTCATCGCCAAATCCTCTATCCTGCTGGACGTCAAACCTGTATGAGACCTTCAGTATATACACCATCTTTAAAACGATCCTCCTTCCTGCAGAGCTGTGGTTTGTGATGTTTTTTTTTTTTGTTTTTTTTTATTCATTGATCAGTGGGACGATGAGACGGACATGTCGAAGCTGGAGGAGTGTGTCCGCTCCGTTCAGATGGACGGGCTCCTGTGGGGAGCTTCAAAGCTGGTCCCCGTCGGCTACGGCATCAAAAAGCTGCAGATCAACTGCGTGGTCGAAGACGACAAAGTGGGAACAGACATTCTGGAGGAGGAGATCACCCAGTTCGAGGACTATGTAAGTGCAGAATGTTAAAAAATCCTGAAGGTCATGTTTCAATCCAAAAATGAAGCAGACATATTTAGGAGAAATATCATATTTTATCACTTTAACCAGACTATGGTTTTGTTTTAGATGATCTGTTTCTGTTTGTTGTTGTGTGACAATAGTTTTTAGAAAATAGTTGTTAAAAGTATTGTCTAAGAATCTTCTCTTCATTAAAGTGTGCAAGTATGTAAGTTTTTGACTCTTCTAAAGTGTAAAATACCTTAATATGTTTGCAGATATTTCAGAAACATGCTAAGTGAACATTCTTGTTTATCTGAAAAACAATGCTTGAGTCAGATATTCTGCTTTAAAAATGTGTTTTATGTGCTAGACCGCCTGTCTTTGTTTTGGCTCTTTTAACCCGCCAAATGCCAGTTTAACCAATAATATTTAAGCACCCAGGGTTGCCTTGTTGGAAAATGCGTAATTCATGCATTCATTCATTCAGAAAAGCTCTCAAAGCATGCGTCCGTGACCGAAATGTGGCCTCCAGTGGACAGTAGCAGACTCTGAAATGAGACGCAGATTCAGAGTTCCACATGAGGTTGTTAATTAGCAAATAATATAAATATTATGAACGTAAACATTAGGCGAGCTGGTTACATTGTAACCCCATGTCCTAATACACTACGTGATGAGATTTGCAGTAATAAGCAATTTGGCTGTTTGCACCAGACAAAACAAGACAGAAACATTTAAATACAGCCATTCAGAAGCACAGAATATGCACTTATGAAATAGTTAATAGAATATAATAGAATAAGGTTTATAATCTAATTAATACATATTAAACCTCTTTAACGTTATTAAATGTAGATGCTGATTCACTCATATTGGTTTTGAGTCACAGTTCTAAATTTAATTTAAAATAGTTGAACTTTTTTTCAAGATCTGATATCTTTTGTTTGTACATTATCCATCTATCTATCGTTCTATCTATCGTTCTATCTTTGTATCGTTCTATCTATCTATAGTTCTATCTATCGTTCCATCTATCATTCCATCTGTCTATCTAGCTATTGTTCCATTTATCTATCTATCAATTAGAGATGCAACAACTAATCGATCAAATAGATTATAATTGATTACTAAAAGTGTTGGCAACGAATTCCATAATCGATTCATCATGTCGTGCGACGCAGGGACGTTTGATTATTAAAAAAACATTAGTTGAGCGCGGAGCGGAGTGAACGCCTCTTTCGCGCACTGATGCCAGCAGAGTTCGGCACCTCATAGACCGGACAGAGTAAAAAAATAAAATTCTGCAGTAGCCTAAATTAATCTTAAACGTTAAAATGCTTTTACATTACTGTATTTACAAATACAGCCTATTTGAATAGCCTAATAATAAACTTTGCTTATTAAGAATTGATAAATGCTTATTTTTACATTAACTCCCAAAACAGTTAACTCATTTATGTGAATGTGTTAATGAAAAATCTTAAACATTATCTGATTTATTTAACTGCATTTTGCATCTCTAAGAGGGTATTTTCAACTGCAGGGGGCACAATAAACCAAAAAAAGATCCCGACTTCTGCCAGAAAAGTCAAACATGTTGATTTATCTCCAGAAGAATGGTAAAAAACTGAGTCGTTTTCCTTCAAACCATTGTACATTCTTTTACAGGAACATTTTTATTTAATGGTTTTATAATTTTGTTTTTTTTTTCATCAAAAATGTAATTATTAAATGTTGTTTTTCATATATAAAAAAAAAACACTACAAAAAGTACCGATAAGAGAACCGTTAAAGTATTGAACCGATAAGTGGTATCAATAAAAGTAGTAATACCGTTAAAATCTTAATGATACCATCCCTATAGTTGAATAAATTGCGTATTGGCCTAACATTTTTAATTTAGAATGTTTAAACAAACAATTAACTTTTATTTGTTGAAGGAATTATTATTAAATGACTAATTGTGTGAAACAAACTTTATTTTCCTGAAAATAAATAAATAATTTGAAACTTTACTTTTTTTATAGTTTTTAGTGTTATAATTATATAAATTATATTTTAGGTTAAATGAAGGCGAAATGTGCATCAATTACTACATTTTAAGCTTTATTTAGTACATGCATTTATAGTTCAAAAATCAATTCAAAATCTGGTGGTTATAGTTGTTGTATAATGTACAAATCCAGAAGTATACATTTATTGCATAAATTAATAAATGTTTAACATATCAAATAATAAAATCACTATAGAGGACAGTATAACTTTTATTAAAAATAAAGAAATGTTCTAAAATAAAATACAATTCAGTTTTAGTTAGTGCCCTAATTGTATAAAATATATACACTAGATTTCATTTTTTTGTTTAAATGATGGTGAAAAATGCACCAATTACAACATTTTGCTCTTTCAGTTCATTCATTTTAGAGTTATTGAAGCAAAACCTGATTTGTAAAGTTACAGGGTTCACACACATTTTTACTACAAAAATGTCATGACTTTTCCAGGACTTTCAAGTCAATTTTCGTGATTTAATGTTTCATGTAATGTCTACATATACGTGGTAAATCATAGGAAACGTTTAAATTTATTACAGCATATCATAAAACACGCAATAGTTTCAATTTATTTTTATATCTATGTAAAATAGATGATGCTTACACAGCACTATTAATGTGAGAGCATGCTTTTAGAAAAGTAACAACTAACCTCCATTCCAATATACAGATATTTGTCAAGCTAATTTTAGATAATCTTAATAGATTGTTAAACTAGTAATAGTAGCTAAGACTACTTCTGTTATAAAGGCGCGATCACGCTGCACTTTTTGCTGCATAGACTTCCATGCGGTACTGCTGTACTTAAATGTACGTTATTAACATAGTAGCCTATTCATCAACCTGGAGATGTTGCTTTAACCTCATAAATATAGGCTATATGTCATCATATTCATATATAAATCATTTTTGACATATGTAGCATGTACATATGACATATTTGATTCCTCCGCGTACCATTAGAAGGAAGCCCATGTACCACTAGTGATACAGGTATGACAGTTTGAGAACCACTGATCTAAAATAGAATACGTTTACAATAAATATATATATATATATATATATATATATATATATATATATATATAGCTTAGAGTTTTTATCAATGACAAAGTAAAAAAAAAAATGTTTCTCTTATGTACACTTTAAAGCAAATCATGACTTGACAATCACAAGCAATTTTTTATTTAGTTTGGATCAAATATGAACGTTCTTGGCATTTAAATGTTAACCCAAACAATTATTTCTGTGTTGTTATTCAGGTCCAGAGTGTGGATATTGCTGCCTTCAACAAGATCTGAGCCTCTCACCACGAACCATCACCTCACACAGAGTTACTGCTGCTTTTATATCACACGGTTACCAATAAACTGTTCAGCCACGTCAACAAACCTGCTGTTTGACTCACTTTATTCGTAGGCTCTTCATTCATGTCCCGCTTTACAAATATCCTTTATATTCCTGCTCCAGATTTTACCTACAATCCTTTATTTTAAAGGTTGGTTTATCCCAAAACGGGTTGTCTTTGTAAAAATAAAAAAATAAGGTCAGAGTGTTTCTTTTCAAAATGCTTGCATGGGTGGATTAGCCTCTACCGATTAAAAACCTCAGGTGATAAAGCACAACACAAAGGCAAGTGAACAATGACATGCTTTTTGATTTATTTTTTGGTGTTTTTTTTTTTTAAGGTGAGACGCTGCAGGCGGAAACACTTTTCATGCACCAGTCGATTTTGAGCTTTTTGGCTTTTCATAGTGTTTTTCCCCTCAGTAGAATAGAAATAAAACATCCAGAGTGCACTTTAAAGAGTTTCTTTTGTCGCACTTTATCAATTGTGTTTGTAGTTTTTTAGTTACTATATATATATATATAGTATCTCAAAGACTGTTTTTCAAATCGAGTATTTTCTCCTGCATTAATCTATAAATCTCCACTTCAGCTTTTTTTTTTCCTCTGTATTCAGGTTTTTACAGAGGGATATGTTCATGCGTAGCTTGTCTTGTAAATGTTTTAATTAAGCTTATGACGAATCTGTGAACCTGACTTTATCCAGTGTTGATGTTACGCTATAAATATGCAAATGTGGATATTTCAACATTTTAGAAAACCATACAATCTGTAGTAAACTTTACTCATTTGTTTGCAGTTGTTAATGTAATCCAGTTATCTGGGGAATCCAATTAAGGATGCTAAAAATTGGATTATAATGTTGTATAAAAGGCAAATATTTGTAATTTTTTTTTAACATTTATATACAGATCTATTTTTATACAACATGTACAACTTTTTAATCTATCAAAATATTGTAAGAAAAAAATATATAGGTGTGTGTGTGTGGTTGTTTAGATCTATGCAGTTCATTTATAAGGATAGTGCTTATTTTAAATATGTATAATTTTGGAGATTCAGTGTGTTGGCATCCATCAGCCTGTCATCAAGCAGAGCGAAGACGGTTGACGTTCTGACACAAGATGGTGACAAAGACTACACAAGTCCTTAGGGGAGAAAACTCAGCACAAGTTTCAAACTACAGCTCATCAATTCATTATAAAACGGGTAAGTGACATTCTTTGTCATTCGCACTCTTTTGTATATTGTAGTGCTGGATTTATACCATAGTAATCTGCTAGTGTTTGCTTTGTTGCAAATGGGATTTCACAATAACCCTGAAATACTGGGAAATCTCTGTAGACTGACGGCATTTCATGCTTTATAACCTTAAAATATGAGCAAAATCACATTTCGACATATTACACAAGAGAATCATTCAAATACTAGCTCTAAAGTGACGTGTGTGTGAAGTAGCAATAGTTTCTGTTGTACTGATGTGTGATTTTCTGTTTTATATACGCTTATGTTGTTGAACTGTTGTATAAACGCAATATCACACTTGTAAAAATTTGGTAATTTTTTTTTTTTGTAAAGACATTTTACAGGGGGGATTTGGGGAATCTTTTATCATGCCATAATTCAGAAAATGCGCACAGCCAGAAAAAAATAATTAAAAAAAGAAAAAGAGCAATATCACACTCGTAGTAGTGTATATCGTCACTGGTGGAACACTAAGGCACTCAGCCTGCAGCCTCGAGCCAACACACGCCTCCCACCAGTGGCAATATACAGCCATATCACACTGATACCAGCATATCGTACATCTTTTTTTTTTCTTTTCTGGCTGTTCACATTTTCTGAATTATGGCGTGATTAAACTCGCCAAGTGGCGGTGTAGTAGATAGTGCTGTCGCCTCACAGCAAGAAGGTCGCTGGTTCAAGCCTCGGCTGGTTCAGTTGGCGTTTCTGTGTGTAGTTTGCATGTTCTTCCTGCGTTTGTGTGGCTTTCCTCCGGGTGCTCCGGTTTCCCCCACAGTCCAAAGACATGCAGTACAGGTGAATTGGGTTGGCTAAATTGTCTGTAGTGTATGAGTGTGTGTGGATGCTTCCCAGAGATGGGTTGCGGCTGGAAGGGCATCCGCTGCGTAAAATCATGTTGGATAAGTTGGTGGTTCACTCCGCTGTGGCAACTCCGGATTAATAAAGGGACTAAGCAGAAAAAAAATGAATGAATAAATGAATGAATAAACTCCCCAAATCCACCCTGTAAAATCTTTTTATAAAAAAAAAAATGTAACCAGACTTTAATAACAAAATAATTTGAACAGTGGATAATGTATGAAAATTGGTGCATATTTAATTAAAATAATGCTTTATTTGCATATTTCAACAGCATTTTTGGAAAACTACACAAACCATAAACACAGTTTGCAATTCTTAATGTAATCAACCTGATTCAAAGCACACTAACTGTTCTTTTTAAAACCTGTTCACCTGCAGACTTTAAAGGTTCTGTAAATTTTAAAATGAAAGGTTTTTAGATGTTTCAGTTTGTTGGTTTTAAGGATATATTTTAGCTAGTGTGCGGCAAAAGGGACTTTTTGTTTTTTCTTGTTTTTTCCATCAAATAAAACTGTACATTTCAAACCACTTGACAGGACTTTTAACGTATGAAAATTGGTGCATTTTTAATTAAATGCTTTATTTGGATATTTCAACCACATTTTTTTAGAAAACTGCACAAACCATAGAAAATTCTTCATGTAATCAATCAACTGGGAAGCATAATAACTTGGTTAATTTTTAAACCTGTTTACCTGCAGTGTCTTGCTTTAAAGGTCCTGTTTTTTTTAGATGTTATCTATAGCTAGTGTGCTCTTAAACAGTGTCAAAATTTGCATTTAGAAAATATAAACCTGATTTAAACATTCAAAGTGAGCGATGTGGTGGTGCAGTGGGTAGTGCTGTCACCTCAAAGCAAGAAGGTCGCTGGTTTGAGCCTCAGCTGAATCAGTTGGCGTTTCTGTGTGTTTGCATGTTCTCCCCGCGTTCACGTGGGTTTCCTCCGGGTGCTCCAGTTTCCCCCACAGGCCAAAGACATTTGGTATAGGTGAATTGGGTTGGCTAAATTGTCCGTAGTGTATGAGTGTGAATAAGTGTGTATGGATGTTTTCCAGAGATGGATTGCAGCTGGAAGGGCATCCGCTGCGTAAAACGTGCTGGATAAGTTGGCGGTGTGTTCCGCTGTGGCGACCTCGGATTAATAAACGGACTAAGCCAAAATGAAAATGAATGAATAAACATTCAAAGCCTTGCACTTCTGCTTAATTGGATCAACGATTTGTTTCACCTCACCTCATACTTAAGTTTGTCATCAAATCTTCTGACCAATCAAATGCTCTCTAGTGTTTGATATGCCCCGCCCTCATTTGCTTTTCATTTGATGCGCTTGAGCTCAACCACTCTCACTGGCAGAGCTGTGATAAAAACAAAACACTATTGGCCGTTTTTTTTGTTTGTTTTTTAAGGGGGGAGAAGCTACTCTCCCATCCTCTTTATTTTTCTGTAAAAATTACATCATTCATTTTCCTTTAGCTTAGTCTCTGATTTATCAGGGGCTGCTGCAGGGGAATGACCTGCCAACTATTCCAGCATATGTTTTTCGCAGCGGATGCCCTTCCAGCTGCAACCCAATACTGGGAAACACCCAAACACTCTTGCATTCACACACACTCATACACTACAGCCAATTTCATTAATTTATTCATTTTCTTTTTGGCTTAGTTTCTTTATTAATCAGGGCTAGCCACAGCGGAATGAACCACCAACTATTCCAGCAAATGTTTTACACAGCGGATGCCCTTCCAGCTGCCAATAAGTACTGGGAAACACCCATACACTCTCACATTCACACACTCATACACTACAGCCAATTTCATAAATTTATTCATTTTCTTTTTGGCTTAGTCGCTTTATCAATCAGGGGTTGCCACAGCGGAATGAACCGCCAATATATCTAACATATGTTTTAAGCAGCGGATGCCCAGCTGCAACCCAACACTGGCAAACATCCATACACACTCATTCACACACATACGCTATGGATAATTTAGCTTACCAAATTCACCTAAAGTACATTTGTGTGGACTGTGGGGGAAACCGCAGCACCCGGAGGAAACCCACACAGACATGCCAACTGACCTAGCCAAGGCTCAAACCAGCGATTTTCTTGCTGTGAGGTGACAGACATCAAACATGAATTAAAAAAAATGCACATTTCAAAACGCTTCACAAGACCTTTAAAAATGTCGAGCACAGGATATATCACTAAGCAGAGAAGCTGAAAGTTTGACAGAGTTTCAAAGTGGATCCCAGTCCAACCCAGAACCCAGGATAAAGAGGCTGAGTGAAAACAGTCTGCTCTCGCCGCAGTAAAACCATAGTATCATCAACCAGTGAAACGCTATAAAACGCCAGCGATCCTACGCCGTGATCGAGATACACACCAACTCTGTGCGCCAATGGAGTGTGTATTTCTAGACTTAACTTACTGTGTCTGAACACACAGCGAGAATCTGAAACATCCAGACTCCAGGATGTTGAGTTGCATCCCAGTTTCTGATCTGGATTGGCTCCAGTGGTGTGAATGGGTTTGTAGGACAGGCCAATGGAAACAGCACCGCTCCACTCCACCTCCCAGTACCGGCGTCCCGACAGAGGCTCACTGCACAGGACCTGAGACCCTCCACTGAAGATTTCCAGCTGATCTGGGTTCAGTTGAGGCTCAGCGGCGCTCATCACCTCAGTCTGGTCTTCAGAAAGTCTAAGGAGAGAGTCGGCGGTGTTTGGGTCGAATGTCAAATCACAGCAGTCTAAAGGAGGAGAGATTTACTTTAAAGGGTCACAAACACCAAAACACATTTGTTGAGCTGTTGACAGTCATATATGTGTCCCACGCTGCTATAAACACTATTAGGACACATATATTGCACTAAAAAGGGAAAATTGGTTGTTTTTGCGTTATTTCAGCAAATTCGTTCTTCCGGTTTGAAACAAATTTTTGAAGCTGCGTTTAGATACTTGAGATTAGATACTTGCGTGTAGTCCAGCGTGGAGAGTGGATGTCTGTACCTGCGAGTGCATCGTGACATCTCAGTGTGCAGCAGTAATTCATGAGAAAGACTGGGTTCAAACCAATCAGCGCGCTCTATTGTGTATGCGGTGCAACTTCACTGTTGTGTTGTTCACCTGTTACCGTTTTCAGACGACAGAGAGACGCCACGTTGTGTTGCCAAAACAAGTGAAAGAACGAGAATTTGGAGAGGGGTCGTCAGTGTTGCGTTTAATAATGTGCTGCAACGAAGATTTTGTTTTCATTTTCCTGCTATGAGAGCGCAGCTGGACTCACGTGATACATACAAAAATGTGTTCGTAAGAAACATTTTTTCCCTGAGAGCTTTTCGCATCTGGAAATGATGAAATCTGGATTTGCGGGTTTCGTGGCCCTTTAATTGACCGTGAGCAGCGCGGCAAAAATAGATTCAGCGCCAAAACTATCGCAGCACTGCTGCTTCAGCGACTCTCAGGCCTCACGCTGACGCGCTGCTTCTGCGTGCTATATGAAAGCTCTAATTTGTTAACATGGGAAAAAAAACACGCTCCGCTCACGCGATACTTGCGCTTCCGGTGTGAGAGTAGTCCGGGGGCTGGGTGGAGTTCCGATCATCTCCGCATGCGGAAAATTCGGATCCGATTTGAGCTGCGGATATGTTGAAATATTCCTGTGGCTAGACCGTATGCGACTGGCAGACCAGATGTGATGTATTTCAATGTTGTCCTTGTGCATGAGATGAGAAATAGTCTTTTTTTCCGTTATTTTTTGAATCAGAAGAAAACATGTTAAAAAAAACTCTATTCAAATATGAGTAATAAATTTGTTTAAATGTTGTCTCCACATTCCCTCCAAAATTTTTAGTGGTCTGAGTTTCTAGTATTCATTCATTCAACCATGGTGAACGCAGAGAGAATAAAGGCTCATGCTTTTGTACTCTTTTATTCCGTACACTGCGAAAACATCTCTCGTAATGGTGCACGACAAAACTGAAAAGACTGTGCGACTTCTACAAGGGGAAGTATTCCGACAGTCGTGTCCAAATGTCATGTACAGCAAAAAGGCGACTTCACACATCGCACAGCCCTGTCAGTCAGTATATAACCTTAAAGGTTTAAACAAATAACCCATTTGATATGTATATACACACACAACAGTTCTGTCTGTTTCTTAAATCTGATTGGCTGATATAGCCGTACAATATTCTGCAAATAACAGCACTCGTACTGCCTCTTCACCCTTCACCTTTGTGTATTACTCTACCCACATACAGCAACAAGCAGAGGACACTCTACAGTTTGACAAATATTACTGCTATTGGACAACATAATGTACTTTTGAGGATTTTTTGTGGAGAATGTAGTTGTTTAGATTGCAACTATGCAGTTTATTTATAAGGACAGTGGCTATTTTAAAATATTTATAATTTAGACTACAGAAACTGGTAGTGTTTGCTTTGGCTTTTTCGGGATTTGTTATTGTGATATCTCCATTACAACAGCGGAATACTGTGATATCTCTGTAGACTGATGGCATTTCATGCTGTTCAGCCTCATTCAGAATCATCTGTTTTGTCATCACTTTAGACATTACGCTAGAGAATCATTCAAACACTAGCTCTTAAGTGACGTTGGTGAATTAGTAACGGCTTCTGCTGTTCTGACAGTCAGCTGCAGATGTGAATGAATGGCGGAAGAAAGTAGTTCCTCTTCCAAAAGGGTTTTTGAGACTCTTTGCGTTTGATTTTCGTTTTTATATACACGATTGTGCCGTCGAACTGTTGTATAAATGCAATATCACACTCGTAGCAGTGTGATGTGGCTGCATATTGTCACTGGTGGTGCACTAAGGCACTCAGCCTGCAGCCTCGAGCCAACGCACACCTCCCACCAGTGCTGATAGACAGCCATATCGCACTGCTACTCGTGTGATATTGCTATATAGTATACACTTCTCCGAACTTTGATTTTGACCGTGTTGTCGATCAAAGGTAAATGGCTGCATCATGGACTTCACTGCATCGTCATGGATTATAGAATAATAAACAGATAAGATTTCAAAAATTTCCCTCCTCATAACATTATTTTTCAATGTCCCCTTTATTGTTGACCTGAAAATCAGCATTTTCTGTATAAGTATTTACTTATGTGGCAAGAAGAAGTGAATCTGAATAATAGCCATTCGCTTAACTGAAGTTTTTGGGGTTTTTTTGCACTAGAACAACCGGTTATCTGTTAACCTTATGTAACCCACGATACACAAATGTATTGTAAGTTGTTTATGAATGGATCACAAGCTCAGCAGTCTAAATTCCTCCAAAGAGAGAGATGATACTACAGCCGTGAAGGACTCGGACCCAGAGGTAAGGTGAGAATAATAAAAGACTGTATTGTAACAATTCCACAGAAATATAAATTTAAAATAAAAAAATAAACAAGTTCTAGGCTTTTTTCACACTTAAATAATGACCTAAGTCTTATTTATACTCTCTAATAACACTTCTCTTTCCTCACAGGGTTTTATGGCAGTATCACTAAGGTAAGTTAATATTATGTTATTTTTCTGTTGTTCTGTTAGGAGCTAATATTATATGTTGGTTACTATTATAAACAATACTATAATACTAATATACTAATAACAATACTAAAGGTTTGTGAGTGCTAGCTAATAATATAATATTAAAACTTTTAGCATTCAACATATAATCAACATTTTCCTTCTTAAACCAATTTGCTTCTTAAAAAAAACTTACAAAATTGCAAAGAATGAACACTCCAATGAAAACAATGTGCAAATAAAATAAATACAACTACAGGTGAAGTCAAAATTATTAACCCCCCAGAATTATTAGCCACCTTATTTATATTATTTCCCCAATTTCCATTTAAAAGAGATTTTCCGAACGCATTTCTAAACATAATAGTTTTAATAACTCATTTCTAATAACTGATTTATTTTATCTTTGCTGTGATGACAGTAAATAATATTTGTTCTGTTGACAGTCGAACAAAATATATAGCTTAAAGAGGCTAATCATTTTGACCTTAAAATGGTGTTTAAAAAATTAAAAACTGCTTTTATTCTAGCCGAAATAAAACAAATAAGACTTTCTCCAGAAGAAAAAAATATTATCAGACATACTGTGAAAATTTCCTTGCTCTGTTAAACATCATTTGGGAAATATAAAAATAAATAAATAAAAAATAAAAGGGGGGCAAATAATTTTGACTTCAACTGTATATCTACCATTAATAAAAAGGTGAAGTGTTTTATAAAATCTGGGTGCACATTTCAAAGCACTTCAACATCAACAGAGGACCACCACTCCAAATGTGAAAGCAAATGGTCAGACTTTGATTAAAGATTACCAAAACCATTTGTTTCAGCGTATTAACATACTGTTCACCTAAAGAATAATAATATGCATAAACATTGTTAATGGAAAGTCCCCAAACCGGTCATGCAACACAACTTGAAATGCAGTGGGGCTAAAAAAAAAGAGAAGCTGATAGTCTGTATAAATCTGAACTCACATTGTAAGAAGTCTCCTCTGCTCTTCGGCTCAGTCTGTTGGGAGTCTCTGCGGGCTGTAAAAGGTCAGCAAGTTGCATTACGTCAGGGGAGTTTTACTTTACACCGGTAAACATGAGGTGATGCGTTCTGAAGACTCACTTGCTGGCAGCGATGTGAGTGTCTGTACCTGTTTCAGCGCTCAGGGAGTTTTCAGCTGACTGATCGCGCTCTTCATCAACTGTAAATATAAGGGTATCTGCCATCAGCAAAGCTTTGTGCATCAGCAGCTGATGTTTATATCATTCTGAACAGGTGTGGCTATGGAGGACTCAGAATGTCACAGAAAAAATGATGGAATCAGTTTGTTGTTCAGCACTGAAAATATATATGTAAATCATTTGTGGTATCTTCAGTCACATGATCTTTCAGAAATCAATCTAATATTAATTATTATTGTTATTATTATTATTATTATTAATGGTAATAGTAATAAAAGCAATAATGACTGGAGTAATATTTTTTTTTAAAACTACATACAATAGAAAAGCAGGTATTTAAAAATGTAATAAATATTTAACAATTTAACTTTTTTTACATTTAATAAATGTCGCCTTGATGAACTGAAGAATTTTCCTTAAAAAAAAAACATGGAAAAATTAATAAAACTGACCCCAAACATTTGGAAGGTAGCGTAAATGATGTATGTATGTACATATATACACACACACACACACACACACTATCAAATTTAGTTACATCACAATTGTATTATTTTTAATTGAATTCAAGTTATGCTGAATAAAAAGAGTAGGTATTACAATTATGTTTGGCTTTTAAAACATTATTTAAAATGCATGTGGCTAAGAAATAGCTATTAACTTTTTTTTTTTTTTTTTTTTTGCTGGGGGCAGAGAAAATTTTGGCAGGACAAGTAAAAATCTGAACGAAAATGGGGTATAAATTTATCCTATTTGGTGTTTTAAATTCTTTTGAACATAATTAGGTGCTGCTTGTCAATCAGACAACGCTTCGTTTGTTCTTGCTATCAACTGTGGAAAAAATAATCGATAAAAGCGTCATGATAAACGGCTGTGAGTTTAACTGTAGGCGCTGCGTGATGCGCTTACACGTGAAGGGAAGTTGGATTTGTCCAGGGAGTCAAATGTTGACAACTTTCCTTCACCTCCTCTTGCGGGTGAGCCCACGCGGTTTGCGCTCTGCACTGGTCACTACTAACTGAATGTAATAGGAGCACAGTTTTGTTGAATAAGTTGCATATAAAATTTACATTTCAAAACAGAGCAAGTTTTGTCAACCCACCAATGCCATTTTTTTACCAGCACAATCAAATTTGAAACGGCCCAATCTGGCAACACTGTGCCTCACCATTCTCTGTTAAAATAATACTGCATTGGATCCTCAACTTTGTCATCCATTGTCCTCACAATACATTAAGTGACTTACTAAGAGTACTAATACTAATAGTAAGTAAATTGTTGGGTGTTCTATCCCTTTAACTATATTTCCTAATGAATTCTCATGAAAGATTAACATTAGCTAAAAAAGACAATTACTTTATTTCTGAAATATCATGTTAAATGTCTAATTATTTACTGTTTTTTAAGTTCCAATTAATGTCACCAAAGAGTGTTTTGTGGATTTGTAACAATGTAGTTTACAACAACATTCATTTATTCATTTTCTTGTCAGCTTAGTCCCTTTATTAATCTGGGGTCGCCACAGTGGAATGAACCGCCAACTTATCCAGCACGATTTTTACGCAGCGGATGCCCTTCCAGTCGCAACCCATTTCTGGGAAACTTACACACACTCATACATTACGGACAATTTAGTCTACCCAATTCACCTGTACTGCATGACTGTGGGGGAAACCAGAGCACCTGGAGGAAAACCACGCGAACGCAGGGAGAACTTGCAAACTCCACACAGAAACGCCAGCTGACCCAAACCTGCAACCCAGCGACGTTCTGGCTGTGAGGCGACAGCACTACCTACTGCGCCACTGCATCGCCCGTTTACAACAATTCATATAACAATTCATATAATTCATATTAATAATATTATTTGCAGTACAAATTGCTTCATTTATTATTGTTGTTGTTGTTGTTGTCATTAATTGTTTTAAAAAATATATTACTATTTGTTTAAAATTACAACTACAAAATATTATTTTACTGTCATGTCTGACCCTGGAGCACAAAACAAATATTAATAAGAAAGTAATAGGATGTTAAACAGATTTTAGATTTAGTTTATAATGTGTAGTCTTTAGTTTACAAGTTTATAGTCTTTATGGTTGCTTTTGTTGGGTTTAAAATGTAGTAAAAACGTTAAAGCATTATTTTAATTTCTAGTAGCTATTTTGTGTTTTGTGTTGCACTGATTTACTTTAGGCAATATCCAAAAATACACTGTATGGGTTAAATACAGATTTTTCTTTTATGCCAAAAATAAAGATCATGTTCTTTTAAGATCTTTTTTTTATAAATGTCCTATTGTAAATACATCAAAACTAGCATTTAGCATTGCTAAGCACTTAATTTGAACAAGTTTAATAATTTATTTCTCAGTATTTTCTTTTTTTTTTGAACCTTTAGATTCTCAAATAGGTGTATTTTGGCAATATATTATCCCATCCTGTTGCAGCTAGAAGAGCATCCGCTGTGTAAAACATATGCTGAATAAGTTGGCAGTTCATTCCGCTGTGGTAATCCCAGATTAATAAAGATACTAAGCCAAAAAGAAAATGAATTAATGAATGAATTATCCCATCCTAACAAAGTATACATCAATGCAAAGCTTATTAATTCAGCTTTCAGAGACTGACATTTATGACTGTTTTTGTGGTCCAGGGTCCAATATTTTGAAGTCATTCATATTCTTGTATTGAAGAATCCTCCTCTGTCACACACTCCTGTGCTTCTGCTGTTTTCACACTTACCTATTTCTGAGATCTTGGCTGCTTCTCTGTCACAGATCTCAGCCACTTTATCCGTCAGCTCTGTGAGGGCCTTTCTCAAAATCAGCAAAGAGAAGTACGGATGGACGTCAATGCTGGGTCGACCGCCAGCGTCAGGAGGAGCACAGAGCATCTTATAGTTCTGCACAGGACAGTCCCACAGGTAAAGTTAGCATGGCGGTGAACAGGAACCAGTGATATTATTGTTATTATTATATAGTTTTTATTTCCGTACTATTTTTAAATTTGCCGTACATTTCTGTTTGGCTTTAGTTTGTTTCATAGTTTTGCTTGTTTTAGGTTAGTTTTGTACGAGTCTAAATGATCATATGCATTTGTTTATATGGCAAAACATGTCTTTTTCACCAAAGAAGGTCCATACTGAATCCAAAGGCAGTTACTGAAAAGATCAGAACCTGGTGTGTGGACTTTAGGGGTTTTATGATGTGGTCACATGTTGAATGGTCAGTTTGAATGTCTCAGTATTTGGGCTTAAGTCACACGGTCAAGAAAGATACAAAATAGCTGGTAAACTTTGCTCTGCCTCTTTTCCTGGTCTGCTTCTCTCCTGCTCTGGAGGCTATCTTCTCTGGCTCTACTGCTTCCAGGCTCTTTGAGGCCAAATTAAGCCTGGTTTATACTTCTGCGTCAAGTGATCAGCGTAACCCACGGCGCAAGCCTTGTGCATAGCTGTGCATTTATACTTCTGCGCGCCGTTTCTGTTGCTCTGCAATACACTTCCCAAACGCTAGCTGGCAGTAGGTGTTTGTTTCTCTTTGTTGAGTTTCTTCGCTGGTGTTCTGTGTTTTCTGAACACTTTCTTAATGTACAAGTGGCTCAAACTCACTCATTTTTAGGCGGGAATCGGCGGACGTGCAAGGAGCTCCGGATGGAGACTGTTGTTTTGTGTTTACCTTATGATTAAAGTTGTTGCACGTCTGCCGGTTTCATCCTCAAAATCCCAATTCTACCCCTTAGCCCTTCCCCTTACCTCTACCCCTTGTTTTGCGCGTTCATGTGAAGGGGTAGTGGTGTTCCAATTCTCTTTAGCTTGAAGGCGTAGGGCTAAGGAGAAGGGGTATACACCCTCTTGAACGAAAATTTTTCAGGAGCACACTCGTTACCAAGAGGTAAGAAAATTTCCTAGAATGCACCAGCTACAGCGGCAGATTCGCTGCACCCGGAAGTAAGGAGATCCACAAACTAGTATTTTTTGTCATTATTACGAATTTTTACAACAAACAAGCACATGTTTTAATATATTCATAACCGCATTCATGTTTTACCATCATGGTTTATAAAAAAACCCGCTAAAATAAAAACTGCTAAATTTTGCGATCTATAATCCCTAATAATAACTCCTGTACAGCAGTCCCACAACATTCTGACACTCAAACACCCTGTCAGAAAAGTCTTGTGGCTGAGAATGAGCATTTTACAGTGTTTAGTATAATGTTAATGTTGTTTTTGGTGTGTTTACATAGATGCATATGGTCACTGTGTAAATGCGCAGTACAGTTACGATCTTATTGCCACATTAGATCGTTATGATAACATTATTTATGCCTTCAGTGATTTCCTGAGGATAAATACCAAAAAATAACACAACTGGAATAACTACAGCAGTCTCCATCGTCTGATCTCATGTGAAGCAAGAGATTGTGATGACAAATGATGACGTGTGCAGGTGTTGTAGTGCTGTCCCAATTCTTAGGGGTAAATTTTGAAGCCCTTCCCCTTCACACTCAATTTTAAGGGCCATGGGGAAGGGAAGGGGTTAGGGGTACAAAAATAGAATTGGAATTGGTCCTTAGTTTTACTTTTCATTTACTAAAATAAGCATGGCAGGAAGAAAACAAACACCACACTTTCTCATTCACTGGCCTCATTTTCCCTTTGGCTCTCATATTGTTTTGCATGCAGTATCATAACCTCCAGTACAAACAGACTAATATTTCATACCTGTAGGAAATGGATATGATCCTCAGTGTTTGCGAGTGCCTCTAGTTCAGCTTCTCCTCTCCGCTGCTCAACTATCTGTTGACTGAGTCGTTCCAGAAGTTTCTCAGTCTGTCCGAGTGCAGTCCTCTCTTCTCCTCTGATCAGCTCCTTGACCTCTGAATGCTTTCTTTCAGTGGTGCGCTGGAGTCTGGTGAAGATCTTCTCACTGTCCTCCTCAACCGCTTGAGCTGAACGCTGGAGCACAAAACACACAGTTTAACAGATTCATCCTCTTCACTTACAGGGCATATTAATACTGTTTACAGCAGGGGTTCTCAAACTGGGTCCTGGAGGTCCGGTGTCCTGCAGATTTTAGCTCTAATTTGCCTCAACACACCTGCAAGGATGTTTCTAGAAAGCCTAGTAACAGCTTGATTAGCAAATGTGTCTGACTTGGGTTGGAGCTAAAATCTGCATGACACCGGACCTCCAGGACAGAGATTGAGAACCCCTTGTCTACAGGAATCCCATGTAATCTCTGAAATATCATGGCATATTTAAAAGGTCTATTCTAGATATTAAAGTCAGGAATTTTATATTCATTCTGTTCATTTATGGTATTTGTTTTGTTTACCAATCTGAAAAAACTCAGTACTGTAATTTAACTTTATTTATCCTTAACACTTGATTCTGATTGGTCAATCACAGCATTCTAAGCAATGCTATTTTGCTGATAACCGAATAAATCAATTAAAATAATATCAAAATGTGCCTTTGTTTGTTTTGAATACTCGCCCTCTAGTGGTGAAAATGACAAACCGTGCCTTTAAACTTACAAAACGCTTGCAGAAAGAAAAAACCTGTTAAATGCAGTCTACATTATCCTACCTATTATTAGCATTATTAATATTAAAAATGGTGCAAAACAGTAAAAAATAATATAAAAATAATATTAGTAAATCATATCTCAGGCTGATCCAGACACTGCAAATTATCTTGACCATTACAGAATATATTCATTCATTCATTCATTTATTCATTCATTTTCTTTTCAGCTAAAATAATATAAAATAATAATAATAATATATATATATATATATACGAACTGTTACCGTCTGGTCGGCGCTACTGTTACCGTCTGGTCGGCGCTACAGAGCACCAAGCACAAAAACAGATAGACACAGGAAAAGTTTCTTTCCTCAGGCCATCTACCTCATGAACAGTTAAATATTCCCCTACTGTGCAATAAACGTGCAATACTTTCTCATACGCACATGTACACAGCACCTTATAACCTGTATATTTA
>CAIGQZ010001336.1:352983-366612 GCA_903798205.1 Danio tinwini | reverse complement strand
TTCGGCTAAGTCCCTTAATTAATCAGGCATCGCCACAGCAGAATGAACCGCCAACTTATGCAGCATTCGTTTTACGCAGTGGATGCCCCTACAGCTGCAACTCATCACTGGGAAACATCCATACACACTTTTTCACACACATACACTATGGACAATTTAGCTTATTCAATTCACCTATACAGCATGTCTTAGGGTGCTCCGGTTTCCCCCACAGTCCAGAGGAAACCCACACAAACACGGAACAGAACATGGCAACTCCACAGAGAAATGTCAACTGACCCAGCCAAGGCTCAAACCAGCGGCCTTGCTGTGAGGCGACAGAGCTACCCACTGCGCCATATATATATATATATATATATAAAGATGTTTTGGCATAAAATAGAATTTATAATTTTGACCAATGCTGTGTATTTTCGCTCTAGTTAAACTCTATAGTTTAGTGGTTCAGGGTCAAATTTAGGCTGCGTGTCCATTGAGGCATTTTTGCACTGCAGAAACATGAGCACTGTTTTAAAAACACACAGGTTTTTTCAGTCAGTTGCTATGATACAGAGTATCCCGTCTGTTCCACAACAAGTTAAAAATCTTTAGCAGATTATTTCTTGACAGTTGCGTGGTTAGGGCGGCACAGTGACTCAGTGGTTAGCACTGTCGCTTCACAGCAAGAAGGTTGCTAGTTCGAGTCCTGACTAGGTCAGTTGGCAATGTTTGCATGTTCTCCTTGTGTTGGCGTGGGTTTCCTCCAGGTGCTCCGGATTTCCCCCACAGTGCAAAGACATGCAGTATAAGGAAATTGGATGAGCATTTGTGTGTGTGTGTTTTAATGAGTGTGTATGGGTGTTTCCCAGTCCTGGGTTGCAACTGGAAGGGCATCCACTGTGTAAAACATATGCTGGATACGTTGGCGGTTCATTCCGATGTGCTGTCCCTTGATCAATAAAGCACTAAACCGAAGGAAATTGAATGAGTTGTGTCATTATTGTCCCGCTGCTCCTTCACTGTGATTGGACGGCTAGCTCTAAAGTGACACTGATGGCTGCTGCATTTTTCAACTTGCAATGCCTGAAAAATTGCAGAGTGCTCAGCACTGACTGTAAAATGCCCACTCAGATCCTCACTATGATGCAACTGCTCAAAAAACTTAGAGCTAGCATTGACGACAACAGAAACAAACGCTTAGCTCAAGAAAAAACACTTTGGTGGACATGCAGCCATAATGATAATAATAAAGATACAGATCTTAAAATCAAGTGTCATTTCCAGAATATTTTATTCTCCAGTGATAAAACATGTTCAGCCAATCAGAAGAGTTCAAGCATTCAAAGCAACAGAGTGCAAAATTGTAGAATGCAAATTAAAAATATATATACATTTATGAGCTATTGGTGTGGATGCTGATGTTGTTATTGTTAGTTATGATTGTGATGTGAAGCTTTACATCTTCAAACCTGGTTAAAATATGGGCAGGTGTATGAATTATTGGTAAACCTTCTAAAATGCAGTGTTTGTCTCATACTCACCAAAGGACGAGAATGGAAACACACTGATTGTCGGGACATTGATGGTGAAAGGGATCTGTGCAGTCTGGCCAAACACTGGCACTACAGTGGATTGAAAAGAAAGAGTCCAAAACATAAGCCGACTACTTTTTCAAAAAAAAAAAATATTTCATACAAATTCTGCTCTGCTTTCAAACGTTTATTATAATTCCACCAAAACGTTTTGCATTACAATAATTTCTAACTTTAATATTAAGAAATGTTTTTTTTTTTCCGACATGAAGGATCATGACACTGAAGACTGGAGTAATGATGGTAAAAAATTCAATTTTGAATTATGGGAATAAATTATATTTTAAACTATATACATTTTTTTTAATATTTTAAACAGCAGTAATATTTCACAATATTAAATATTACTGTATTTTAAAATAAATTAAGTGCAGAATTGCAAATAAGATTGCAGATAAAAAAAATATATTTCATTAACACACATATGTGTAACATACATATATATATATACATATGTACATATACATATATATACATATATATATACATATAAGCGCTAATACTTTCCGGATGCACTGCATCTGCTGATATATCACAAAATTCTCAGCAGAAATAGCACAAAAAAAGATATTGTCTGGCTCAGCTAATAGGGCTAAAGGCATTATGGTAACTGAGACTCTTACCTGTATTTGACTCTAAATCCGTCTTTGGTATTGTGTTCTGAATAATAGTGACATCATCCACTGCAAAGCGGAACAGGAGTGTCAATACTCGAGAGTAAATTCACAACACAATGAAGTATTGATTTAGCTCTTAACGGCTAGAAAAGTCTCATTTAAATCACAATGCGAGTGTGTTCACCTTTCTCAGAGATACTGACAAATCCTCCCTGGCAGACATCCTCCAGGAGAGACTGAAACTCGGTCATGGCCGTGATCACGCTGGTGAAGTTTGGCTCAGAGGTGATGCTGGGCAGCTCAACAGACACCGGCTGAGCACACAGAGACTTGCAGTTCTGAACGAGAACAATTGAAGAAAGATGGAATAAGCAAAATGGCAATTAAGTTAGCTGTAGGGAGCAGTTCTGACTTTAAACCCACACAAAACCAAAAATGGGTTGCAAAGGCCAAATACAGTTCCACACAAAGACTAGTTTTCATCTCTGTCTCAGATTAAAGCACAGACTGATGCAATCTCTCTCGCTTTCTCTGAGTCCTTTGATGTTTTGAATAAAACTTCAGGACGTAAAACTTAAAGAGAAGAATGGTCAAAAGGATCATTGGGATCACACTTTTTTTTCATAATCAAAAATGCATGGATGTGCAAATGTATGGACGCTTGTTTTGACCATGGAATTAGAAATGAAAAAGATAACTGGAACTTTTGTAGCTCACAATTCTGACTTTCATACTCACAGATGAGAATCTGTCTGAACTTTCTTCCAAATTTACATTTAGCAGACGCTTTTGTCCACTGACTTTTGAGGCATTCAGCGATTCAACAAGAACAGGTAATACACACAAGGAGTGCTGATTATACAAAGGAACTGTTAGTGCTCAGAGAATTAAGTGCTAGAGACGAGTGTTTTATTTATAGAGAGAAGAGTGTTTGTACAGGTTGTTTGTCAAGCCCACTCACCTGTGTGAGGCACACTTCAAAAATGCACAATGATTTTTTTTTTTAGATATGGAGTGATTGTAAGAAAGTGTATAGTTTATATCTCATTTTCAGACTTTTACAAGTTCATAACATACAACTGTGATTTTATTTCTTAACGAATATTTACAACTAAATAATTATACTTTTCTATTTTTTTTTCTACGGCATTTTCACTTTTTTTCAGTTACATCTCGCAAGTATACTTTCCTCCAATATAGTGAATTTATATCACACTATTCTAAACTATGTAGTTTGCATGCCATCATTTTTAGTTACTGTATACACTCACTGGCCACTTTATTAGGTACACCTGTCCAAGTGCTCGCTAACAAATTTCTAATCAGCCAATCACAAGGCAGCAACTCAATACATTTAGGCATGTAGACATGGTCAAGACGATCTGCTGCAGTTCAAACCGAGCATCAGAATGAGGAAGATAGGTGATTTAAGTGACTTTGAACGTGGCATGGTTGTTGGTGCCAGATGGGTTTGTCTGAATATTTCAGAAACTGCTGGTCTACTGGGATTTTCACGCACAACCATCTCTAGGGTTTACAGAAAATGGTCTGAAAAAGAGAAAATATCCAGTGAGTAGCAGTTTTGTGGGCTCTGATGCCAGAGGTCAGAAGAGAATGGTCAGACGGGTTCCAGCTGATAGAAAGGCAACAGTGACTCAAATAACCACTCGTTACAACAGAGGTCTGCAGAAGAGCATCTCTGAACACACAACCGGGTGCCACTCCTGTCAGCTAAGAACAGAAAACTGAGACTACAATTCACACAGACTCACCTAAATTGGACAGTAGAAGATTTAAAAAAAACATTGCCTGGTCTGATGAGTCTTGATTTCTGCTGCAACATTCGGATGGTAGGGTCAGAATTTGGAGTCAACAACATGAAAGCATGGATCCATTCTGCCTTGCATCAACGGTTTAGGCTGGTGGTGGTGGTGTAATGGTGTGGGGGATATTTTGTTGGCACACTTTGGGCCCATTAGTACCAATTGAGCATAGTGTCAATGCCACAGCCTACCTGAGTATTGTTGCTCATCATGTCCGTCTCTTTATGACCACAGTGTACTTCTGATGGCTACTTCCAGCAGGATAACGTGTCATGTCATAAAGCGTGAATCATCTCAGACTAATTCCTTGAACATGACAATGAGTTCACTGTACTCAAATGCCCTCCAGTCACCAGATCTCAATCCAATAGAGCACCTTTGGGATGTGGTGGAACGAGAGATTCACATCATGGATGTGCTGACAAACAAATCTGCAGCAACTGCGTGATGCTATCATGTCAATATGGAGCAAAATCTCTGAGGAATATTTCCAGTACCTTGTTGAATCTATGCCATGAAGGATTAAGGCAGTTCTGAAGTCAAAAGAGGCCCAACCCGGTACTAGTAAGGCGTACCTAATAACCTGGCCGGTGAGAGTATAACCTGTGATTCAGCATTGATCTAACATTTTTATATAAATTTTTACAGTAATTCAAAGTTTATATAATCAGTTCTTACAATTCAGACTTTTTCTTCAAGATCACAGGTTTACAACATTGTCTAATTTTGCCATTTTTAAAAATGTAAAGTTTAAAACATAATTCTGATTTAATTTTCCTGACTGTTACATATCTCATTATTGTTTACGTTGGCTAATTAAAAAAATTCTATACTTTATTTCTCACACCAAGTGTATATCTTGTCATTTTACATTAACATCTATATTCTTATTTTAAAAATAATTTAATTTTTCAAATAATGAAAGTGATCAGTCTTTCAATTCAGATTCTATTCTTAACACTATTCATAACACATTTATTAAGCTCATTTCTCAAAAACTTTTATAATTTTTCCTTAATTCTTACTTTATTCCTCTCAATTTCAAGTTTATATCTCACAACTTTAGATAAAACTAAAACTGGGTAATATAACAGAAATCAAATATTTTTCCCCTTTAAAAAACCATGAGTTAATTTCTCACTATATTTCTCTCTATATATACAGTTGAAGTCAGAATTATTAGCCCCCCTTAAATTTTATTTTTTATTTTTTTTATATTTCCCAAATGATGTTTAACAGAGCAAGGAAATTTTCACAGTATGTCTGATATTTTTTTTTATTATTGAAAGTCTTATTTGGCAAGGCAAACCTTATTTATAGAGCACAATTTTACACAACCGTAGTTGATCCAAAGTGCTTCACAATAAAATAAAATAGAAAATAAAAACTGGTATTAAAATATAAGAAAAAGAAACATGTATGTATATAAGTAATACTAAAATACAGATAAGAAATAACATGCATGCATCACTCAAAGGCAAATAAAATAAGTCTTTAAATTAGATTTAAAAGCATCCAATGAAGGAGAAATCCTGATGTTCAGAGGGAGATTGTTCCAGAGATCATCAGCATAGCAGTGGTAGTTTATGTTATGTTTCCGGAGTATTGAGCTTAAAGGAAGCATATAAAGAGATAAGAGGGCCAAGAATGGATACTTGTGGAACACCACAACAAATGGGTTTAGGTGGTGGGGTAAAGGATCCAAAATTTACAGAAAAAGATCTCCCCTAAAGATATGAGGAGAACCACTGTAAGGCAAGGCCCTGAACCCCAACAACACATTCAAGTCGTTTGAATAAAATGTCGTATTTGTTTTATTTCAGCTAGAATAAAAGCAGTTTTTCATTTTTTAAAAAACATTTTAAGGTCAATATTATTAGCCCCTATATGCATAATTTTTTTTCAATAGTCTACAGAACAAACCATCGTTATACAATAACTTGACTAATTACCCTAACCTGCCTAGTTAACCTAATTAACCTAGTTAAGCCTTAAAATGTCACTTTAAGCTGTATAGAAGTGTCTTGAAAAATATCTAGTAATATATTATTTACTGTATTTAAATTAGTTATTAAAATTATTATGTTTAGAAATGTGTTAAAAAAAATCTCTCCGTTAAACAGAAATTGAGAGAAAAAAAATTAACAGGGGGGCTAGTAATTCAGGGAGGCTAATAATTCAACTATATATAATCACCTTTTTTTAAACCATCGTCTATTTCTCACACAATTAGTCACATATGTAGCCTTTTTATTATATAATATTCAGATTTTTTTCTAAATAAGTAAAATATTCTTTTTTTTCTTTGGATCAATTATTCCAAAAAATTGTGAAACTAAAACATCTAACTCCAAACCCTCACAATGAAATGATAGTGTTGTTAGAGGATAAAGATCTGCACTGCAAAGCAAACTCCATCAAAGGAACTCTTCATAAACCATTCACCATTGTGCCTTTGATCAAGACTTTTGACTTCAGCACACTTGATACACTCTAAACAATAAAGCCGTGTTACCTGAAGGAAGGCGATATGGTCGTCTGTTTGCGAGAGCTCTCCTAATTCAGCGTGTCCCTTCTTCAGCTCGGTAATCTCCTGCTCCAGTTGCTGGAGGAGCATTTGAGCTTGACTCACTGCCGCCCTCTCCCGACCCCGGATCAGCTCTTTCACTTCAGCACGCCGCCGCTCCACCGAGCACACCAGCTCTGTGAAGACACGCTCGCTCTCCTCCAGGGCCGTCTGAGCCGACAGCTGACACCAGACAAAACACACACAAGCCAGAACAAAAAGGCATGACTTTAGCTTTAAACAGGGGTCGTGGCATGGAAAAGATGATTTGGATTGCTCTTTTGAAGTCGGCCAATTCAAGCAGAGAATGTACTGAAATGCTCCATTCAGAATTTATTTTACAGATGCGGATATTTTTTGAGATCATAAACGGAGTGTGTCAGGGACTTATTAGAACAAGCAACAAATGTACTTGCATAGCGAGAGTGTGTTAATTGATCTGTCAGTGTCTTAAGCCATAAAAAAACTATTACAACCTTTTAATTGAGAGTGGCAGCAAGGCTATTATAGTTAACGAAAACTAACGAAAAAACGTAAAACTAGAATTGAAAAAACATTTTTTTTTACTGAAATAATAAAAATAAAAACAAGAGTTACTAGAACTAACTGAAACTGTATTGTGTACATACAAAATTAACTGAAACTAGTTAAAATTATAGCAAAAATGTCAGTTTTCGTCTTTGTAAATGTATTTAATACAGACTGTATGCCTATTAGAAGTAAATTTGCTTTGCGCTGCAGGTGTTTGACCGGTACGGCACCTCAAAGTCTGTAATCCTGCTGCCACTGGCCAGATCAAGCCGGTTCTCCTCCAGTCATCCTCACTGTTGCTGCCGCAACAAAAATAATGGCTGGACATGACAGCAACGCGGTGACAGCATTAAAGGTGCAGTATGTAAGTTAGACACCCAGTGGTTGAACTAGGTATTGCACTCCTGGATCAAAACAAACGCAAGCGCAGGTTGCCAGATTGAGTACAGGAGCGAGTAATTTAAACTGTTTTTAAAAAAAAAAAGCAACGACACGCGATAGAGGGAATATTTTCCATATTAAAAGGGTTTTGGTTCTAAACAACACCTTGAATTGATATATTAGAAACGGCTTCTATTTCTCACTGCTGAACATGTGAAACCTATGACAGTGATCACCTCAGGTAAACCTCATGTGCTTTATTCAGTGTTAAATGCCAACAATGTGAGTTAGAATGCCATTTTACATGACATTTATTGCCTTATACTGAAAGCAGCAGCAGATAGTTCACCGCAGATCTTGAAAATACAATAAACCGTTTGAAATTGAACTTTAGAACTAAACACATGTAAGTGATTCAGCATCTACATTTAATTATGTTAAAGGGGGTTAACGTGTATTAAACAGATTATAAACCTTACCGTTTCGTGAGTGAGTGCATATTCTGTGCTTCTGAAAAGCTGTATTTAAATTTCTGTCGTGTTTCGTCTGGTGCAAAAAAGTCAAATTGCTCATCACTGTGTATCTCATCATGAAGCGTGTTGTTAGGACACGTGGTTACAATGTAACCTGCTCACCTAATGTTTACATTTGTAATATTTAGATCATTTGCTAATTAATAACCTCATGTGGAACTAAATCTGTCTCATTTCGACATCTGATACTGTCCACCGGAGGTTGCATTTTCGGTCACGGACACATGCTTTCAGAGTCTTTCTGAATGAATGAATGAAATACGCTGTTTTCCAACAAGGCAACCCGGAGTGCTAAATTATAATTGGCTAAACTGGCATTGTGCAGGTTAAATTTACTTAAAGACAGCGTTCCGGCACAGAAAAAACTTTTTCAAAGCAGAATATCTGACTTCAGCATTGTTTTTCAATTAAACAAGTATGTTTACTTAGAATGTTTCTTAAATATCTGCACACATATTATGGTTTTTTATGCTTTAGAAGAGTCAAAAACTTACATAAAGCACCTTTAAACAAGAGTTGAGCAGACACTTAAAAGTATCCTTAAAAATACAATAATGGATTTTATTTCTGTATCACTGATCGCGAATGAAACATTCTTTTCAACCGAATCTTCTAAGTGAACCGTTTGAACTAATTCACCAAATCGAACTGAATCATTTGAAACTATTCACGTCTCAAGTAACGTTAAGCACTTATCCACAAACTACTTACTTATTAACTTGCCTGATACCCCATCTGACTAGAAATAAACCGATATATACCGAGTTATTCAGTTATTAAAACAGTACACAGATCAGATTTGAGAAGCGATGAACCGATAATACTGCACATGCGTGATTCAGTGAACCAAACACAAACAGTACATGACAGCCTGCTGTGACTGAACTAAAAGGCTTAAATGAGAGGATCTGGCGAAACGCAAGTTTATTTCATAACAGAAAGTCATAATGGAGTTTAAATAAGTGAATCATGCTTCAGTTGGGTTGCAAAACAACAAAGTAAGAAACTTTTCAGATCATGGTGATGTTTTAACTGACTGAAATTATGATTGCTACTACATATTTTTGATATGTTGAGTACAAACTTGGGAAGATTGTCACAAAATATCCGGTTCAAATTAGAGGATGACACGAGAGTGGATTTTCACTCCTGTCCCGTCTAGGCATGGGCCGGTATAAGATTCCGACGGTATGATAATTTTGGATAAAAATATCACGGTATTGTAATTACTGCTCTAAATTATATTCTTTTTAAATGTCTGTGTAAAAAAAAATAAAGTTTTTTTCCCTTTGAACACAATATATTTGGTTTTGAGAAACGTTTATAATATTTTGGAGGAGTAACGTACCAGGCCAAATAATGAAAATTAATTATTGACGTCTGCTGTCTTTAGTTTCAAAAACAGATTTGTTTACAATTTTAAATGGCATCTTTGGATATCTTTTCTGCTGGAGATGCTGTTGTTAAATAAAATGTAAATAAAAAAAAATCGTACACATACCTTAGGAACGGTATTAGAGAAAATTTTGGCGGTAAGAAAACCTTGACTTTTCCAAACCGCTGTATACCTTGAAAACGGGTATGCCTAGTCCTGTCCCCCTCCCACAGAAAGAAATCTTGTCCCATCTCACTCCTGTTTAAAATGACTCCCGCTTTCAGACCGCTCGTCCTTGAATCACTGCTGTAACGTTACTTGACTAAGTTTAAGCATGTTTTACAAGTAGCATATGGCGTTCTATTGCCGTCACAGTTTACTCTCATGAACTTCATTAATATTTCCGACTTCCAGACTAGTTCTGTTAATTTAATGGACATATCATTACCTCTGAGTTTGTGCTGCAAATAATTTTTTTACCACATCTCCGCGGGTGTTAGCTCCCTCCAGCACCAATGGCTTCTGGGTTGTGTAGTTTTTTTTTTTATTGCGTTACACTGTAATTGTATTAAAAAGAAACTACAAAACGGCAGTGCATTTTTTTGTCATCTTCCTATTGGTTGAAACCTGCTCCTGTTAACAATCTTATCCTGTACCTTCCCAATCCCGTAATTAAAAGCAAAGATGACTTCCATCCCCCCCAAAAAATGTCATCCTCTAGTTCACATTAAAGATCTGAACTTCCCATCGCTACTGTGAATTTAACCTCAGAAGTAGCCTTGCACATACATTGTATTTAAGGCAGCTATCTTGTGGGCTGTAGTATTTGAATATGAGTATGGGTAGATGGTAGCGGTAGAGTGTTCTTGTGTCAAAAAAATGTAGCCCATCTTTGGATACGTTTTTTTAAGTTTTAAATTTTTATTATACAATATTAATTCTGATGATTTTGAATCTTGCACCTAACAAATATCCTTATTTACAAAAAATACATAAAACTAACACTGAAACTAATAAAACCTGAACTAAAACTAAGCAATTTTTAAAATATAAAAACTATTAAAAACGAGTGAATCTGCCTCTAAAAACTAATTAAAAGTAACTGAATTTGAAAACAAAAAGTCAAAACAAAATAAAAACTAAAACTAATGAAAAATCTAAATCTATTATAAGCTTGCGTGGCAGTAGGATTCTGGAGGTAACAACTCCCTTCGTTTTGTACACAGAGGAACAAGAAAGATTTCATTGCACACAGAGTCTGTGTTAGAATTTGTTTATGGAAATTTGTGTTATGTGGCTGCAGGATCACAAGCAAAGTGTCAAAACAGCCCAGATTTCCTGGATAAAAAAAAAACTTTGAATTTCGGGATAATCCCACTCAGCTCTTTGATCTGGAGGTGAACTCTTCTTCCTCTCTGCAGCAGATTGGATGAACAATAGAGTGAGAGAACAAAAGCTTCACTGCTTGAATTATCTCTGAATTGTTTTGCAAAAAAACAGATGAATTAATACACTGGAAATTCAGTGTTCAGTGGAAATTCGGACTTCAATGTGCAAAGCCTGTAGTCTCATAAACTGAGGCTGTGTTTACAGTGTTTTCGTTTCAACACATTATTTTAAAGTCCTGTTTTACATACAGTAGTTTAAAAAAAGCCACAATCAGTATCCCTCCTGTGAAACTGTAATCCTTTTAAAATGAAAACAAATTTCTTTTGTCTTTGCCATGATGACAGTATGTATTATCTTAAATTCATGCAGCCACCATTTAAAAATCAAAAGCGAGGCTGTGGTGGGAAGAAACCCGGAAGTATCGCCTGGAGTCACACAAGAACGGCACATATCTGGCTGTATATCTTATCAGCAAAGAGAAAGTGACACATTTATCATTTCACCTTTATTCGAGTGACCAGAAGGTCTGTTTCTAACTGATAGTGAAAATAAAAAGGGACATTGGAGCTCATTTT
Organism: Danio tinwini; assembly: GCA_903798205.1. Taxonomy (NCBI): domain Eukaryota; kingdom Metazoa; phylum Chordata; class Actinopteri; order Cypriniformes; family Danionidae; genus Danio; species Danio tinwini. Next base: position 355,251 of record CAIGQZ010001336.1, on the reverse strand, counting down.
CAGCTAAGTTAAGGGAAATGGCACTAGTTAGCTAAGGTTTTCTTTCCCAAACACATGTTTTAGATGCTATTCATCAAACTCAAGTTAATGATCTGATTCTTTCACTATATTAGACATGTCATGATACTGAATTTCAGTACTGAAAAAAACAAAACAAAAAACAAGTCAATTTCCCGCTAACATTTCAGCGCTGTTGAGCGTGTTCCTAAACAGCTAATTTGCCATAGTATTCACCAGTGCTCAACAGAAATGACTGTGATTGGCTGTAAAGGTCATCAGTTCACCGAAGTCACCATTGTTTACCGAGTGCAAATACAGAAGAGCAATCCGCTGGTGAATCCACTGATCTTCACGACTTTAAACGCTCCAGTGTCCATGTATCTGTTTGCACTCGGTAAAGAGCGGTAAACTGATGACCTTCACGGCCAATCACAGTCATTTCTGTTGAGCGTTGGTGAATACTATGGCAAATCAGCAGTGTGTAAGAATGTGCTCAACAGCGCTTAAATGCTAGTGGGAAATTTTTAAAAGTTCAGTACCGGGACAACACTATTACAGACAGCCCGAGGGAATGCTACAGAGGACTGTATTGTTTTATCACTCACCGGGTTACATAGGCTGAAGCAGGGAAATTTACACTTACGCGTATTACTCTTAAAGAGATTGTGATGTGAACGACCCGTACAGCTTTACTGTAGACATTTCCTTGAGCGAGAATGAAATCGACTGAGACTACTATTGGTACCCTTTTGGCAGTGGAAATGCAAGCCTGATAAAGGTGACCCGTACATTACCACTCAGTGGAAACGGGCCATCAGATAACGTTCATTAATGAAACATGAAAAATGATTAACAGTATATTTATTTCAGTATTTATTCATCTTTGTTAATGTTGGCTAATAAAAATAAAACAGTTTATTGTTAGTTTATGTTAAGACGCACATTTAATAATGCATTAGTAAATGTTGAACTATGATTAGTAAATGCAGTACAATGTTCATGTTAGTACAGTAAATACATTAACAAATGCAACCTTATTATAAAGTGTGATCAATGAACTATTATTAACCCTTTGGGGTCTGAGGGTGTTTTGTGGCCTGGACAAGTTCTGACATTTGTGCTTTTTTTCAGTTGCTTATAAACATATACAAGGTTATAGTATAAGACCACTGTAAACAGCACAAACTGGGCTACAATAATATGTTAGCAACATTTATGTACATGATTGTGTCTTTGAGAAAGAAACATTTATTCATGGTTAATGAAAAACCAAAACAATTCACAAGCATACACCAAAACCTGAGTAAAATCACACATGGGTCTCACCGTGAGCATCTGTGTGGCCTGTCTGAGATCCGCCAGCTCCTTCTCTCGCTCCTCTATCCTCCGCTGAGAATCCCTGCGCATCTCCAGCAGAGCATTCTGGCACAGAAAAACACAGCTTACATTACATTTAAAATCCAGAAAGCATCAAAGGTTATTTTAGTAAACGAAAACTAAAACAAAGAACAACTATAGGTCAAAAAACATAGTCTCTAACTGAAATAAAATAAAATAAAGGCGTTTCTGTGTGAAGTTTGCATGTTCTCCCAGTGTTCGCGTGGGTTTCCTCCAGGTGCTCCGGTTTCCCCCACAGTACAAAGACATGCGCTATAGGTGAATTGAACTGAACAAAACTGGCCATGGTGTATGTCTGTGAATGAGTGTGAACCCAGTACTGGGTTGCAGCTGGAAAGGCATCTGCTGCATAAAACACATGCTGAATAAGTTGGCGGTTCATTCCGCTGTGGCAACCCCTAATGAATAAAAGGACTATGCCGAATGACAATAAATGAATGAATAACCATTTACTGAAATTATAAGCACTCATTCTGTGGTGGGAAATCTGACCTGCGGTTGTAAATCTGCTTTTATAGACAAACACATCAGTCAAGCGCATGATGATTATATCAAGACACACACAAAAAAAACACATCTTCTTAATAATCATACATGTTCTAGGTTTTCTGCTTTTGCTTCAGATGTAAACAAGACATGTTTAACTACATATACAGTATGATCTTAAATATAAAGAAGACTTTTGTTGAATGTGTGTGGTTTTGGGTTCAGTAATTGTTCAAACGATTATTTTACTTTTATTGCGAAGAGTTTTGCACAAGATTTAAAGGGATAGTTCACTCAAAGATGAACACAAAAGAAGATATTTTGAAGATAAACCTGTAACCATTTACTTCCATAGCAGGAAAAACAAATACAATGAAAGTCAAT
>CAIGQZ010001336.1:321643-350319 GCA_903798205.1 Danio tinwini | reverse complement strand
TATATATATATATATATATATATATATATATATATATATATATATAAGCTGTTATATATTTAGAAAATTAATAAATAAATGAATAATAATATATTGTTGAAGGGAAAATAATTAGCCTTATTAAAAAAAAATTATATATATTATTTCTCACGTGATATTATGGAGCAAGGAATGTTTTAGTATTTATTTGTACTTTGTTTTAGTTTGGCTGGAATAAAAGAGTTTATTTTTTATTTTATATTTAAAAAGTTTTTAAAGAATTTTTAAGGTCAATATTACTAACCTCCTTACGCAATATTTTTTATATTATATTATATTTTTATTAGGGCTGTCAATTGATAAAAAAAAATAACTAATTAATCACACCTTTTTTGTGATTAATCATGATTAATCACGAAAGTAATTAATCATGATTAATCACGAATAAAATAAAATCCAAAATGCAGGCATTGCAAATATGGAAATTGGAAAATTATAATAATAATAATAATAATAATAATAATAATAATAATAATAATAAAAATAATAATAAAGTATTGAGTACAAACAATTGTATTCGTTGTAAAGTTGTATTGCGAGTTGAGAACATTAATTATAAAGTAGAAACAATTTTGCTCAGTCCTCCTTAGCATTTACCCAGTTGCTAAGACAGTCCAGTCTATTGACATTATCGGGGCACAACACACACGCACGCACACACGCACACGCACTCACTCACTATTCTACGGCCGCCTAGGTCGCCTCTACGGATGTGCCGGCCCTGAACACACGTGGGCCACAACAGGAAATTAAAAAAACTGCAACTGCGTTAAATGCGTAAAAAAATTTTTTACGCATTAAATATTTCAAATTAATCTGGTATGTTAACGCGCTAATTTTGACAGCCCTAATTTTTATATTGTTATACAATGACTTGCCTAAATATCTTAATTTGCATAATTAACCTAATTAATTGAAATATAACTCAGAACATATTATGTACTGTCATTATGGCAAAGATAAAATAAATCAGTTATTAGGAATTAGCTATTAAAACTATTGTTTAGAAATGTGTTGAAAAAAATCTTCATTAGATATTAGGGGTGTAACGATACATCAAAGGCACGATTCGGTTTGGTTCATGGTTTTGGAGCCACGGTTCGATTCGGTTCGGTTTCTGTTTGCTGTAGGGTTAGGTTTGATGTCATCTTAACAGCAATGCTAACGCCCCATTCACACGGGGCTTCAGCGTCAACGCTTGACAGATGGCGTGTCTAAAGCTGAGGCTGACGCGATCGTTATAGCAGCGTCAGCCAATGAAATTAGTCAGCAATAGGCCACTGTCTGAGCTGGTGCATTTGCATACAGCGATCTTATTGGCTGACGCTTTCGTCGCCGCTTGAAAAGTTGAGCAAGTCCCAACTTTTGCAGCGAGCAACGCCACTGAAGCGGTGCCGACGGATCCACAATGCAGTTCGGCAACGCCTGACGTCACCCATTCAAAGTGAATGGGAAGCGTTGAAGCTGACGCCCCGTGTGAATGGGGCGTAAGAAACAATAGATTCACTTAATAACAAGAACAACTAAACTTTTTCTTTATTAATTTTGCCATCACATTTTAGTACAATCAGGATACCTGAGTAAACAACAAAAATGAGATAAATACCTCCAATATAGACCAATCAGAAAAAACAATTCTCTTTAGTGCAGCCATCTTAAGAAAGTAAACTAAAATTAAATAAATAACTGCAGTGTAGACTAGCGAAAGATAAACAGGCTTGTCCTCTTTAAGGACATTTGGAATATTCAATTAAGTTTTAAGTTTTTCTTCATAATGTCCACATTCTCAGGTGAGGGGCTTGATCTCTGTGCAGACACAGATATAATGATGTTCATTTTGTTATCTAAGTTTTCATTTAGATAGATAGGTTTCCGTTTAAATTAATGAAAAAATATACATATAATGTGTCTGTAAAGTGGTTTTTACATGACATTCACCAGTAAAATACATTGCAGTTTTGTCTGAACCTAATGTTACGGTTGTAGCCGTATATTGGTTGTATTTTTGCCTCCCGTTCACTCTCTCTTGCTCTCTCTCCATGCCTGTCATTTCTCTAGGTGCGCCTTCATGACAGCTGATTGGTCAGGAGACCGATCTATCATCATTGGGCGACGTGGCATGGGAATATAAAAAGGCGCTTTTTCCTTAGATCTCTTTTTTCGTGTATTTTGCTAACATGATTATGATTTTCATTGTTTTTGCTTTACCTTTCGTTTGGGCAAAATTATTTTGCATTACTTTGCCCACTTTGAGAAATTTTGTGATTTTTGTACACTTTTATTTCAATTGATTTTGTTTGTTGCTTTTTGGCTCGGCTCTTTCCCGTCATATTGAGCTTTACCTCAAGTTCACTCTTTTCTCAGAGTAAGGTGGATAGAGAAGATGTCTTACGACTTCCATTTTGCAAACACATAGAAAATGTATTGTTAAAGACATCAGGTAAGAGGTGAACGTCATCTTTGTATTTATTTTATTCTACAGTTCAGTATAGGGAAGAATATGGCGCACGGTGCTGAAAACCTTTTTTTTTTTTTTTTTTTATCAGTTTCTAGCGAGGTAAGGGGTTAAATCCTTTTTGCTGGCAGTTCTGTTGTCAGTGTCTTTTGCGTACACCCCCACATTGTGAAATTTACCACTTTCTTAAAATGTTATTCCTTATTAAGTTTCGTGAGACAGTTAGCTACGACAGTTAGTGTGCGCTTTGTCTACGACACAAATTCCATTCCTGTACTCCAGTGGAAAACCAAATGTTCCCAAACAGGAGACTTAAATGTGTTTGGGGGATCTGCAATCTCAATATATGCGAAGCAGCCGTCCTGCATATACAGTAGTACTCGAGTGTGATTGCTCACTCAAGTCACATGACATGACATGCACTTGGAAAATACCAACTTTAGAATATAATATTTAGAACAAAAGCTCATCATTACTAATACAATTTAATCAAATGTGATAAAATAAAGATATTTGGTTCAATTAGTTAGAGACAAGTGACGTCAACCTCAGCAATGGGCAGCAGGGGGTGTGAAAGTATCACGGTCCGCCACGAGAGTTTCGCGATACATAACGTGGTTGATGTATCGCGAATTTCAGTTCGGTTTGTAGTATCGTTACACCCCTAATATACATATAATATGTATAACTACACATAAAGTGCTCAGCATAATTGAGTACACCCCATTTTGAAAATTTATATTTTTATCCATTTGTCAGTGAATATAGGCAATGTATTTTGGTGCATTTAAACAAATCAGATTTATTAAACAGTTATATTTATTAAAATAATACTTTAGTCACCAAACAGATTCAGTAATTGAAATATAATACAAATAAATTCAAGCAAAATATTGCAAAAAATAATTACAGCCTACAAAATTTAAACAAAAAATTTCCAGTTTTTTGTTTCTCTTGATTTTTCCTCTTTTTTAAATTTGTATTTAATATTTTTCTCTAACATATAAATTTGGGTGTACTAGTTTTTGGACTGTTATCATAAGTTATTTTGTTAGATTAGCTCCAGATTTGGCTTCAGTACTGACTAATCTAATGTATATGCACAAATATAATATGGTATAGCATCCTATTAAACATATCAATTTACAAGAGAGATTTGTGAGGGGTGTTCTTATAATTGCTGGGCACTGTATACACGAGTAATAATATTAGTTGTACTGTTTTTATAGCCTGCATTTATAATTAAAATAAAGAAATTGCTAAATTACACATTAATTTAACCAAATAGTATACAAAAATTACAAGAACTGTTTTAAATGGTTCATTTACATTTAAAATGTAAAATAAAAATATGTTTTGTACATTTTAATAATTTATTTAATATACTTAAATACAATTTCATATATAAAAGTTCAAATATTGAATTTTGTAATCATTACTATTTACTAACAGTTTTAATCCACATTTAATACATATTTTTAAATAATACAAATAAAAAATATCACTGAAGCCATGCTTTTAGGACCAAAGATGAATGGAAATATCTTTTAGTGAAACGCACAAAGAAAATAAGGTAACACTTGAAAATAATGGTCAATTAGTTCTTGTATTTCCTAGTTCACGTATTTACCGCATTACTAAAATCCAAAGTAGTGCTATTTAACATTAGTAATGCACTGTGAATTAACAAGTACTATCAATGAATGACTATATTTTCATTAACATAAAAGAAGAATAAATAATTAAATAAACGTATTGTTCATTCAATAATAGACCATTACTTAAAAGCATTAACAAAAAAGTAAAGCTAGTTTTAAATGAACAAATAAATAGAATTAGGGCTGCAATAACGAATCAATCAAATTGATTAAAATCGATTACTAAAAGCGTTGGCAACGAATTTCATAATCAATTTGTTGTCGCGTGATGCGGAGACGTTTGATTATTAAAAAAAAACAACTTTCGTTTAGCGTGAAGAGGAGTGAACGCACTCTGCCTCTCTCGTGCACTGATGCCAGCAGAGGTAACGTTAAAGGAAAGATACATGGCGAAGACAGAGAAATCTGTGCGATTCTAGTCATCCAAGGTGTGGAAGCATTTCACACTAAATAAACAAAATAAGTGTGTTAACGACCAAATATGCAAAAGTGATGACAGGAGCACCACGGCAATGATCCAGCAGCTGAAATGCAAACATTTGATGAGGAGGAAGGGAGCAACAGCAGGGTAAATCACTACAGAATCCTACTTTTGCTCCGTTTTGAAGTGAGGAATGTAATGTGCCTGGTGCTGCTGTTTACTTGTTATCCAGCATGACAAGCATGACTTGAAAAATTCAAACTGAGCTTTGGCGTGTCGGCTGGCGCTGAGCCAGAGAAAGACGTGTCATATTATCACAATTATGCAGTGTTTTTAACCACCCAATGCTTATTTTATGTTTTAGACATGCAAATACACACAGGTACTAGTAAAACAATACATTTAGGGTGCTTTCACAACTGTGAATCGATTCATTTGTTCCGAAACAGGGATTAAAATTGTTACATTGTTGCTCTTTGTTCTTGGAGCGGTTCGCTTTCACACAGCAAAGTTTCTAAACGGACCAAAACAGCTAAAACAAGTCACGTGTGAGTAAACTGTCCTCACATTGGTCAGAGTTTCACAGTTTACTTTGAAGAGTCCCGCTAAGCAGTCGGGGGTGGTTTGGTGGTGTTTGACAGGGTGCGCGCGATATGTCTGAAGAGCGAGGAGGGGTGATGAGAAGGGTGCGCAACGTATTTTGAGGACCGGGAGGGATTATCAAAAAAACATTTATTTATTTTTTATCAGGGATAATAAAAAACGATTATCACTCGTTTGCGGGCATCAGGGAGTTTCTGTGCATTTGCAGGAGACTCCCGGAACTTCTGGGAGACTTGGGATGTCTGGAATGACCTCCCGCCCTACTCATAATTCTCTCTTCAAATAGCCGTATGCCTATTACATATTCATAAAAGACTGTGATATAGCCGGGCTCGGATCGTATCGCTTTTACACTACAATTGATCCGCTCCAGGGTTCGTTTCAATCGAGCCGAGACCACCTTATTCAGGCGGTCTCGGAGCGATTGCTTTGGCACGGATCCGAGCGCGATTGCCCTGTTCACATATGCCAAACGAACCGTGCTAACTGGGCAAACACGCCAGGTTATGGAACAAAAGTCTAGGTGTGAAAGCACCCTTAGAGTATTGTAAAACACAAGAAAGTCTATGGAAGTCTAACAATCCATTCAAATATAATTTGCAGATGTTTATTATTCATATCAGATACACGTAGTGAAAGTAACAAAGTTCAATCTCTTCTTCTCCCAGCTGGCCAGCCACTTGCTTGCATGCATTTTAGGAGTAACTGATGAATTTACGTACTGAATCCTGCGTGTTCTGCTTTTATGAATGAGGCATACGACCGGGCGCAAGTAAACATGGCGACTTGCATCTCACGTAATAGATTACAATCAAGATCATTTATACGTCTTTTAAACAACAAAAACACTCACTTGCACGTTTATGTGAATTGGAATATCAGGTAGTTGATGACATGATGAGCGTGTTAATATTTTGTATTAAAAGGGAAAAGCATAATAAAAGGCATACATCTGTCATACAGCGCTATTGTGGCTGGTTTGTCACGTGACAAACCTGACGCGTTGCCACGGAAACATTAAAGGGCACCTAGGTAACCTCTTTTTCCAGATTTAATATAAGTCTTTTGTGTCCCCAGAATGTGTCTGTAAAGTTTCAGCTCAAAACACCCATCAGATTATTTATTATAGCTTTCACTAGTTTGTATACTATAGCTCTCAACAGATTTTTGCTGTTTTTGTGTACTGCGCCTTTAAGGCTAGTCCTCCCCGCCCACCGTTTCCACGTGCCTGTCAGTGTGCCTCAGTCTCCACCCTCGGCTGCCTTAGACAACTGACAGACATAAAGGAAGCAGATCTCACGTAACGTTTGTGAGAAATACTACAGTAAGACCTTGACCAATGATTATTTGTTGCATTTGTTGTGGAGCTGCAACGATGAGTCACACACAATGTCGTTACAAAGTTCACGCACACACACAGACACACACATACAGTGTGCGAGTTTAGCTTTGCACTGTCTTTGCACGCAAATGTGACAGGATACAGGTTAATATCCACTGCTGTATGGATATCTGTTATGTTAATGTACAAAATAAACCTGATTTAACGTCTTCTTTTATGAATGTACTAACAATCGGCTGTGATGATGAAGTAAAGCTGAAGTAAATGGCTGTAATTCATTAACATGCACTATTTTAAAACATTTGAAACTTGTAAAACTTACTCTTGATCACATTTGATGATGATTGATGATCCTAGCAAACTGAACAGACCTATTAATTATGGTTGCTTTGTGCAAGTCCTGTCTTGTTGATAGGATTATAAACGTTACTACGGAGACATGTTAATACGCAGCTTAATCAATATTGGTGGGCGGGGGGGCCGCACTCCTATGTCAAGCTGCGGTCTGTCTCAAAACCGCTCCAATTGGTCCACCGTTTTTATGTCGTTAAATTGAAAAAAAAAAAAAGCACTGGGTGTGTTTATATCACCCCAATATGACAGTATATACACTATACCTAAACATATGTCTGTCCAAACAGCTTGAAAAGTAGATTTTTCACCATAGGTACTCTTTAAGGGTGATTGTTCTAAAATAACGATCGCCTAACAAAACTCACTCCCAGAGCCAGAAGTAAAGCAGCGGTGGTAGAGTTACTTTGCACTGCAAGACTAAAGACACGTTTTTATTCACTCGCCTGTTTTGGATCATTCATTTTTCCATCTGTTGTCATGTATAGCTACACTGTCAAAAAAAAAAAAAAGAAGAAGCTTTTCTTACTAAGTAATTTTGTCTTGTTTCCAGTCCAAATGTCAAATTGTTGTTGTTAAATCAAGACTAGACAAGAAAAATGGCATGAGAAAATGAAGTGATGCTTTACTTCTGTTTGAGATTATATCTCATTAAGATTATTTTTCTTACCCCATTGGCAAATAATTTTGCTTGTTTTAAGCAAACAATCATGAGGTGTTTTTTTTCAGAAAACAAGACATAATTTCTTATGCTACTTCATGTGTCTAGTATGTATCTTGATTCAAGATTTTTTTAGATATTTGGATTGAAAACAGAGGTACTAAGGTACTAAGTTTTTTATTTTATTATTATAACAGCTCAGGGATGTTCCAGGACAACATGTTTGTAAACTTTTTAAAGATATTAGTTCTGTTTTTGAATGTAAGGTTGGAAATTAATGCTTTTTTTTTTTTATCTGATTCATCGATTAATCGAAAAAAAAAAATTTATCATCGACAGATTAATTGATTATTAAAATAATCGTTGGTTGCAGCCCTAAATAGAATTGAAGAGAAAAATGGAAAAATCATGTCGTAAATTACAAAATTTTTTTGATTGTTTAGAATTTGGATACAAAAAAAAACTCCTCTGTACAGAATTTATCAGGCTTTCTTTGAGGGGCTTGCATATGGGCTCTATGCACAGCTAGAGTTTTATAGTCAACGATAAACTTCAGGTGAAAGCTTAATTTGAGTACTTTCAATTTCACAAGGCTGTTTTTACAGCATCGATGCTGTAATGTAATTACAATACATTAGATAAATAGACTTAAGAATTCATTTGTTCAAGTGTAAAACGAGATGAAATACCGTTGTAACTAGGCATGGGACAATAACCGTTTTCAAGGTATACCGCGGTTTGGAAAAGTGAAGGTTTTCATACCGGCAACATTTTCTCTAATACCGTTTCTAAGGTATGTGTACGATTTTTTTTTTACATTTTTTATAACAACAGCACCTCCAGCAGAAAAGATGTACAAAGATGGCATTTTAAATTATAAATAAATCTGTGTTTTTGAAACTAATGAAGACAGCAGACATCAATGATTCATTTTTATTATTTAGCCTGGCACGTTTACTGCTCCAAAATATTAAAAATGTTTCTCAAAATAAAATATATATTGTGTTCAAAGAGAAAACATTTTTTAGTTATTTTACCCAGACATTTAAAAAGAATATATTTTAGAGCAGTAATCACAATACCGTGATACTGTGATACCGTGATAATTTTATCCAAGGTTATCATACCGTCAGAATCTTATACCGGCCCATGCCTAGTTGTAAGCACTAGCGCCGTCAGTAGCAACAGGCTAGCGCAGAAATTCCATTGAAAAGTACTGTGGTAAAATAAACAGTCCTATTTGAAAGACATGGCGGGGGAAATGGAATTTAATGCAGTGCTTTTTCGCTGATTTTTAAAGAAATCAGATCCTAAACGTGACAATTTGTAATGAAAAGACAGTTCACCGGAAGCCCTGCGGCTGTATGGTTGACAATTAAAGTCCGCGTGCAAATAGCCCATTAGCTCCTCAACCAGACAATTTTTATTTACAAAGTGTTTGGCATCGTTGCGAATTGTAGCCAATCACCGACATACCTGATGATTTCTTGAACGTGGTGACCAATCAGAGGCGTTTGCAATTGTCAGAAACCACTCACCGCAAAAAAGCGCTGGAGCTTCATTCAGTTTCAGAGCCGTTTACACTCAAGGTTCCCTTATTACAACATGTAAAATTGAGGTAAATAAGACGATTAGTGTACATTGTAGAGCACTATATATAACACCACAACCGTAAAGCATTATAACAGAACTGGGAGATCGCGATAAACAGATATTTAACAGCTTTTCAGTAATTAAAACGGAGTCATTATTTTTATAAGCTCTAATTGATTCACAGTTGATGTTTTACTCCCAATACTGCTGTGACTGAAAGAAATATAATAATTTAACCAAGACTGCCACTTACCTTTGCATATGGCGTTTACTTCAGATAACCGAGTGAAAATGAACTGAAGCAGCCAGGTAGAAAAGCTGGCGGCGGTTAGAGTAGAGGCGGAGACTAATTTGCATATTCATTATTTTCGGAATACCTAATAAGGTGAATAAATGACTTTCAAAACATTAATAATTGTTTTTAGTTGTAAAAGTCGTTCTAATGATCAAACATGAGGTTGACGGACAAATAATAACTGCAGGAGGACTTTGAGAGTGTAATATAAGTGATTTGACACTAGTGGGCAATAATGCGAGTATGCTTTTCTCACATGAATCAAACATGAACTGCGTTTACAAGCAAACACTTCTAATAACTCAGAAGCTCCTGTGACTCCCACAGAATTTTCTCTGCAATTAATTCTAGTATTGTATCCTTATTTAGAGATATAACTTCATATGCCCATAATCAGTCTAGCTGATACAATATGCAGTAAAATTTGATTTTCACAGGCTAAATATAACAAATCTATTCACTCTTTTTTTTTTAAACCAAGTTGTTTCCAAGTCTAGCTCTATTACCTATTGGAAAAAAAGTTAGAATTCCCAAATGGGAAAGTATTTAGTCATTACCTCACATTTTTTTGTTACAAATAAGATAAAAGAAATATAATTCATTCATTTATTTTATTTTCGGCTTAATCCCTTTATTAATCTGAGGTCGCCACAGCGGAATGAACCGCCAACTTATCCAGCATGTTTTACACAGCAGATGCCCTTCCAGCTGCAACCCATCACTGGAAAACACCCATACACACTCATTCACACACATACACTACGGCCAAATTAGCTTAACCAATTTACCTATACCACATGTATTTGGACAGTGGGGGAAACCGGAGCACCCAGAGGAAACCCATGCAAACACGAGGAGAACATGCAAACTCCACACAGAAATGCTAACTGACCCAGCCAGGGCTCGAACCAGCAACCTTCTTGCTGTGAGGCGACAGCACTACCTACTGTGCCAATATTATTTTTATATTTAAAATAAATATATATTTTAAACTAATTCTGAAATTCTATCTGGTTAAACATTTTCTCAGTAAATTTAAAAAGGGCATTGATATTAATTGCTCTATTTGCTCTGTGCATTTGGAAACTGTACCCCACATCTTGTGGCACTGTGGTTATGTTAAAGGGGTGGTTCACTACGATATCATATTTTAAACTTTAGTTGATGTGTAATGTAGCTGTGTGAACATAAACAACATGTCTAAATGCAAGACGCTCAAAGTTCAAAGTAAAGGGAGACATTGGCTTTTACAGAGTTAGCTTAGCAAAGCCTACAGCAAACAACATTTCGGGTCACGCACATTTACCACGCGCACACACCCTGCGCAGCGAAGGGAAGTGGCCAGAGGCGCTGTAATGTTAAAGCAGTGAAAGCTAAAATGCCGTCCAAACGCTTCTTTTTCCACAGAGCTTCTTTTGTTTCTGTATTTGGGCTTTCAAAGGGCACAACACAAAGACAGAAGTGCTTACAGTTTAATTTTAATTATGTTCAAGAGAATTATAAAAAATATATAACTAGCATTTGACAAAGGAGAACTTCCAGAATCTCTCCCAGTTCAGTGCTGGATTCAGCTAAAAACTCACGAAGCTGTGGATTGTAAGCCACAACCTGTAAGTGTTTTTATTTGGTAAAGTTGATCAACTACAGGCATATATTCTAGCGTTAACAGCATGTTGTAGCAAGGACGTAAACAAGGATGTAAACAACGGGAAATGATGTTTGGCACTGCTAACAATTTAGCTACAAATTCATATTTATCAGTCAAACTGCTGTAAACTGCCGCAATCTTCAGCAGCGCTGCAGTGTCTCTATGCGAACGCTTTCCATGCGTTCTACATCTCAAATAACAAACTCGGAAAAGATATGAGAATGTTTCATATTACTTACACATGCTTATTCTGAATATATATCTATTTTATTTTAGATAGCAGGCGTGAGGCTCAGCTGTGTACTCTTTATTTCGGTCTGATTCAGGCAGCTAACGCTGCTAACAGCTTCTCTGAACTGTTTACACATCGCAAAAGCACACGCTTATAGGGGAAAGACGTGGAGCCAATCCGCAAATCACAGCACAATATGTTAGAGCCTCTTGAGGGTGAGCCTTTCAGAGGAACTAGAAAATATGACAGTGTTTTTCATGTTAGCGGAGTTAATCAAAGTAAGATGTATGAAAAAATAACTTAAGTGAAATGAGCACACATTGCTTTGCATCTTATAAACACAACCAAGCCTTAAAAATACACTCTGGACCACCCCTTTAAAAAGCTTTGTTATGATGCCTCAGTCTTCATCAAAAAAAGGTACTCTTTAATTTTAATTTGCATTTTGAAAATGTAAATTTTGGATATTTAAATTATGATAATCTGAACAATGAAGTTTTGTTATTAATCTATTAATTTTGTTGATTAAGTTTCATATTCAATTAAATTTTTTATACTCTTGTTGTTTTTTGTGTTTGTTTTATTTATTTATTATACTGTTAATATAGACGAATTACCAACCTACGTCACACATGACGTCACACGGGTCCCCGGTTGCAAAAAGAGACCGGCTTCAATAGCAAACATGTCGTGTTTTGCGGTAGGATGCCAAATTCGAAAACTTAAAGAAAACTTAACTTTTACCATACACCACACTGCTTTTATGCAGACTGCAGATGTCTTTGGCTAAAAGAGAGCTGAATGAAGTGACAACCTAATTATAAATGCTGGATTCCGCAGTTCTCATGTTATATCAGGTAAGTTCCCGCTATGCTGAATCACTGAATCATACACATTACTCGTTTTTGATTGCAGCAATGATTTCGGCAAAACAGGTACATATGGTTAATTAAACTGTGGACACTGAATGCTAAGAATGAAACGTGAAAGTGTAAGTTATTAAAGTTGGTTTTATATTCACACATTCATTCAGTCACAACTTCTGACACATTCCCTATATTGTTTACCACGGCACTTTGAGTATTCGGTCTGAAATAACCTGCAAGTGTGACTTGAAAACAACATTAACACTGTTTATTTGACTGTGAACAATGTTGATAGTCATTGGCTGCTAATATGATTTCGCTATTTAGAGTTTGCAAATAATACTTTTATTAAATTATATTATTAAGGAGAAAGTCTGAATGTGCGAATATAAAACTAACTTTACCTTTATGTGTAAGTTCACATACCCTGGGCCTGCCGTAAGTTCAGGTGTAGTTTGCTGTTAGAATGCAGTTTTGCTGTTGATGATCACCCAGGCCTTGTATAACGTTAGCTCCGTCTTTTTTCCCTTGTCTTTGGCTCAGCAGAACCTCGGGTTTTAGCACTACATAGTTTTGAATCTGGTAATCAGGGAACATTATTTCTTGCACATGACCACACAGAACACAATTGTTGGCATCCAAACACTTGTAGACCTTTAACTTCTCTCTTGTAAAATCCCTTGGAGCTTTAATGACATTTATATTTCGGGCCGATGCTTGGTCATTTCGTCTTATTCAATATCCATTGGGAGGGTGCTATCGCAAATGGACCTGTCAGACGAACGCCGCTCACTTTAACGTTCATTTTGCCGAATCACTGTGCTTATCACTGGATGACAAGCTGTTATAATACGCTGAAAGCATTATGTAAATAATATGTAAAATATGTAATCAATATATCTTCTAAGACAACAACAAACTCTGTACCGCATTGAATGTCATTCCTCACTGTAAATGGTAGCTCTCCCGTTTTTTTTCTGCCAGCTCCCTGCATGTTTACAAACATGGTAATTTGTCTATTATTTACCTTCTATCACCCTGGCATTATTTTGTTTGTTTTATTGTCATGTATCTGTTGTTTAAAGCATAATAATTAAAAAAAACTAAACTCAGAAACATCCACAAACGTTATTTATAATTCAGTTTTTATTTCATAATGCAAGTCTTCAAGTTTCATTACAGGCCTGTAAATTTCTTTTACATATAGACTCTTCTTAAATAAATTATGCAAATCTCAATTTGTTGTAGTTAAATAAATACATGATCCCTTTTCATAAATAATAATACAATTTCTGTTTTAAAATGCAATAAATAAGTACATTAACATATCTGACCGACAGAACAAATCCATGAGGTGATATGATAATAAAACAACACACATTGCAAACTCATTCAGATTAAATTCAGTGCTTTTTTTCCCGTCACGTTCATGTGCGTATCTGGTCAAGGGAGCGTTCAGAAGCCCCGAGCGCTCAAGTCAATGGAGTCAAGTGTTTTCTACATTCGCTCATGCGCTCTGTTCTTCAACAGAGATTCATGCTCTTGTGTTTTCGGTTTCATTTCTTGCAGCTTCTGGAATGGATTTTGTAAATACAGTAATGATGACGTTGCAATACTTCTAAACTAAAAATGGAGGGCTGGTGTGTTTAGAGTAAACGCTGAGGCTGCCAACCAGCCGCAGGTTCGGGATCAGAAAACCCAGACACTTGGAGATAAGTAAGATGAATTAAGGTCAGCGTCACGGGGAACTTACATGCACGAGGAAGGCTTACGGTAATGACTGTTTGGTCTGCTCTGACATGATCATTTGGTCTTGTCATCCAGTCCACTTTCTGCTCTCAGAGCCTGACTGCTAGCAGAGATGAACCGAATCCAGTGCTGGAGGTCCTCGGAAATGTCTGGGCAGTCCACCTTCATGTTACAGACATATATGAGTTAGTCAAATGTGAAAATACTTTAAAGAGAATCATGGTATTAACATGGTACATGTCCAGCAATATGGTATTCACCTTATTCTCCGCGTACGGCCGGGCGCAGCTATTTGAATCATTTTGGCTGGAGACTTCCGGTCTCATTTACTTCCATTCATTTTTAGAGGTTAAAAACAGCCCATTATGCTACATGATGTTGCAAACTGATGTTTTCTTATTAAACTATTCTATTTTGTCTGTATAATCATGCAAACACTTGTTTGTAGAGCGAGTAGTTTGACCGTTTCAGCCGTTTATTATTCCTAGTCATTTCTACCATAGGCAACTGAATCGGAAGTTCTAAAACAATCGCAAAAACGAGAGCACTTCCGCATTAAAGAATAAGATCAATACTACTGTGTCTTAAATTCAATGAAGCTCAATGGTAATGATTGTCATATTTATGTACCATGGTAAGCCATAGAATTCCATGTTTGTTAATTTAGAGAAAAAAACATGTAAATAATGCATATGAACAATTCCGTACAAATGTCAACCTTGCCATGAAAAAAAGTAAGTTTTCACCAAAATAGAGAAGTCATTTATACATCTTTTGTGTCAGCAAGTATTTTACAGTACTTTAAAAATACTCATAAATGTCTCTGTCAGACTTTTAAACTATTATATTTAATTTGTCAAAATCACACAAGTGGCAATTTCACAGCTGTCACATCCATAACAAGACTTTTTCCTCATAAATGCAAAAATATTAAATAAAATCAAATCAAAGTTTGTTCTATAGTGATCCGACTCGTATCTGTTTGATTAGCATTGTTTCTTTTGGGTTGTGCAGTTTAATTGACAATTTCTACAAAGTATGTTATATACTGCAAACTCACAAACTTTTTTTTTTGTGACATGTTTGTGACATCAACGCATGTTTATTTTTGCTCATTTAAAGTATAAACACTTTTTACAGATTGATATTTTTCTGATCCCATAACTCTGTGGTTAGTTGTTTTGGAAAATATAAACAGAAGTGTCAATATAATGTTAACATATACTTTCTATGTGAATTTATGCTTTGAGTTTTTACTGCAAATGTCACATCCATAATGCTGGAATTGCTCATATATTTTATTGTTACGTCAATAGATAAACACAATTTAAGTAAATAAACATTGCATTTTTAACAGTACAGCACTACAGTGAGGATTTTCAACAACAAAAAGTAATGCTATAAAGTCTGGAGGTTCACAAAATGTAAACATAAAGGAAAAGCTTAATAATTAATAAAATATTAAAATATAAAATGATTTTAAAAACTAAAGGAGGCACTACATTGAGTAGAAATGTAGTTTTTTAGGAACTAAATATTTTAAATACATTTCTTAAATTGTAATTTAACATATAAAACAAGTCCTTTTACATTACATTTTACATTAATTCTCATTTAAATAAAATTGTGATTTCAATATAAACATTTCATGTAAAACATACTGTAATAACACAAAAACGTACAGTACTGAGTAGTGGTGTAACGGATCACAAATTTGCAGCTCGTATCACACTACGGTTTTCTTAGTCATGCATCGGACCATTTTTCGGATCAGCAAAAAAGGGAGAAGACAAATGTCATTTGCTTTCCATTTATATAAAAATAGTACAGCAAAAAGCATTGCTTTTAACAAACAGAACTTAGAACCTGTAATTAAAAAAAACAAAAACAAGAAAGAACCAGCTGAAAAAAGAAAAGTATTCAATATGAAATATAATCTTTGCTACTGTTGCTGATAATGCTAATTAATGATTAAACAATTCACACATAAAACGTCATGTTTTATTATACTCTAGGTGTATTATTTTTGAAAACCTATTCAGTGACATAATTTTGATGATTGTTTGTCGCCATCTGTTGGTTACACAATGTAATTGCTTTTACCAGCATCAAAAACTCACCAGCGTCATGTTTCAGTAACTGTTCAATAAAACAGTTTAATCTTTACCATAAACACCAGTGTTTATATCTGAACTATAAACTGTTCTCCCAGCACTTCTGTGTTATTTAATTAACGTTAGTATCGAACTGAAAAAGTGTAAAAACTGAATCTCTCTCGATGCAGATTTGAATGCAGCGCTTTAAAATATATTAATAAACATATGCAAATCATTTTCATTTATCATTCATGTTGCGCGGGTTTGAACTGAGATCACAATCTTTTAATGTTTAATTGTGCAGCTTTACACTGAATGCATTTATGCAGGCTAAACAAGCAATGACAGAAAATGACACTTTAATATACAAAGAAAGCATTTAGGCAGGTCCCACCACAACTTTTTGCCACCAGAGGTGATCTCTCTGCTATTGTTATAATGTTGGATTAACCTACAAGTTCAAAAAAGTTATTAATCCGCGGGTCACATGCGTTCCGAACCGTGGGTTGTGATCTGTACGGATCACGGATCAACGAAGTTCCATTACACCCCTAGTAGTGAGCAATAAAATGTAACAGAACAAACTAATATATACATATATATATATATTAGTTTGTTCTGTTACATTTTATTGCTCACTACTAGGGGTGTAATGGAACTTCGTTGATCCGTGATATATATATATATGAAGAATTCAGATGCAAAAACCTCTAAAAGCCATTTAAAATTACCTTAAAAAAATGCAAATTTTTATCAGGCTCCTGTGTGTAGGTTTGGTAATTTTAAGTTTACGCTCAGCATAATTATACCCCATTTTGAAAATGAGTTTCTGAATATTTCTCAGTTAATATAGGCTATGTATTTTGATGATTTTAAACAAAACTGATTTATTGAACAGATATATTTATTAAAATAATACTTTAGTCACCAAACAGATTTAAAAACTAAAAAATAATACAATTAAATTCAAGCAAAATATTGCAAAAAAAAAAGAAAAAAAAAAGACCACCTACAAAATTTCAACTAAATTTTTCCATTGTTTTGCTTCTCTAAATTTCTCCTCTTTTTTACATTTGTATTTAATATTTTTCTATAACATATAAATTTAGGTGTACTAGTTTTTGGACTGTTACCATACGTTATTTTGTTAGATTAGCTCCAAATTTGGCTTCAGTACAGAATAATATAATGTATATGCACAAATATAATATTGTATAGCGTCCTAATAAAATATGAATATATTAAATACTTTATTCATAATTTTGACAAGTACTTATAATACAATGTTTTACCCTGTATAAGTTAAAACATATATTATTGACTTTTTAAGTTTAGGATGGGAGTGTATAAGGGTTAGCATATTTGGGATCCAAGTTTTTTTTTAAAAACATAAATAGTAAAAAAATATATTTAAATATAAATACATACATTTGATTAAAATGAATTAAATAATACTAATTTAATCATGTTATTGATCTAACAGTTGATACTGTAAGTGAAAAGAAGTAATAAAGAACAAAATATTTTCCAAATAATTTTTAACAAGCACTTGCTGCATTATTATTATGATTATTTTTTAATAGCCGAGAACACTGTAAAAATTTCTGGGTTCCACACAATACATTCATGTTGTCCCAACACAGATAGATTAAGATTAGATTAAGTTAACTTTACAAATGTAACAAATGTAAGTAGATTAAACATAAAACAATTAACTTTTCCCAAAAGAATCTCAAGATTTTAGATGTTTCAGCTCTATTTAAATAAGTAGTTTAAAGTAAAAGTAGTTTCACTCACTTTTTTAAATGAAGCATGTTGCAGTGTCTTTTCAAAGGCACGTTTTCAAAAGCACGTTTTCAGCTTTCTTCAAAATATACTTTGTGTTCAACACAATAAAGAAACCCCTTGAGGGAGAGTAAAGTTTCATATATAAAGTTCATAAAGTTTAAATATAACTGCAGAGCATGTTTCAGGTTAAAGGGACAGTTCGCACAAAATTTAAAATTATATTAAAAATGTTGACTCGCCATTAAGTGCTTCCAAACCTTTCTTTATTCAGTTGTCAGTCTTTTTTTGTATTGATTCAAAAATGAAAATTGGTAATTTTTTACTTAATTTTAGATTTTTTTGGGGTTCAGTTAAATACAAAAGAAGTTATTTTGAATTAAGCTATAAACCTGTAACTATTGCCTTCCTTGTCCTGGAGGAACATTGTTTCGTTTCACTGTGTACTGCTCTGTATATTGTTGAAATGACAATAAAAGCCAACTTAACTTGACTTGATCTGTGCCTACATGTATGTAAAGTGTGTTTTTCTTATGTGTAATGCAGGCCCATAGCCAGGGGGGGTTCGGGTGGTACGGAAGACCCACCCCTCACTGACACTGGTCCAGAATTTGTCCCATACATGAGCTCATTTGCCCTATTTTGACTGCTATGCCATCATAAACACTGAAATTAACCAATCGAAAAAAGCTTTAAGACCAAGTGGAACCCTCTGTTGGGCTGTCGCTTCAGCGGGAATCAGTTTTGGCCAATGCAAACAAATATTTTTATTTTGTAATCTGATGTAAGTAAAGATATTTTTCGCTACTTATAAGTGAATTATTCTAAAAGTTGGACCTTATTCTTGAAAAAACAACCAAAAAAAATGTGTGAAGCACCAAAAGCAAACCATATTAAAATGAATTTGAATGCTTTTTTGGCTTTTGTTGTTATTCATGAATTTTCAAATGTACTTTTTTATACAAGAGAGGCTAAAAAAATCATGAAGCTCTACATCATAATTATTTTTATTATGTTTTCAATAATTCTTTTTAATCAAATGGCCAAATTATGACAGAGGAAAGTTGAATGTGCTAGCCAGTTTTTTTTTTATTTGACTAATAAATGTTAATAGGCTACAGTTATTAATTTTAAACTTTAACAGATTCCTGTTTTTTTCTTCTAATGATATACGATGTAATACATTTGTATTTTAAAAATAAATATTTTTCATATTTCTTTTGGTAAATTTTTAGGAAATATTTTTGGTACATCAAAAAGTGTTGTTATTATGACCATCCGACAAGATAATCCAGCTAAAAATAGTGCTTAAAATGTCACTAAAATGCAGTATTTACGTCTCATAGTTAAATAGTTAAATATAAAATGAGATGAATAACTGCGAAAAGGTCCAGTTTTTGAGAAAAAAGAACCACCCCTTTCACTACGGGCCTGTAATGTGTGTTTTCTTAACGCATTTATTGTCTTTCACATCTTTATTGTCTTTTACAAACTGTCAACATGTGAATAGTATATTGTCTTTTTGGAGTATGTTGTTGAATTTGTTATATTCTCTGGAGCTAGCACCTACTGTAAGCTTTTCACTCATCATAGCACACGTGCTGCAGCTGATGTGACTATAAAAATGGTTTGATTTGATTTGAAGTCAATGGTCATAGGTTCAAACATTCTTCAAAATAGTTTCTTTTGTGTTTAACTGAACAAAAAAAATCTCAAATTAAGTAAAAGATGACAAGTTTTCATTTTTGAATGATCTAAAAAAAAAGACTGGCAGCAAGCACTCTATGAACAAACGCCAGAAGATGCTCACCTTCCTCTTGCACAGGAACTCCAGTATATTTTGCGGGTTTCCTCGAATGACGTTCTGCCGGCACAGCATGACCGCAGAGATGAAGCCGTCAGACTTGGACACGAACCTCTGCTCCAGATAGAAGGACTTCTCGTCCCAGGACACAATGCGGGTGCGCAGCTCGAACCCCTCTCCGAGCGCGAGCGAGCGCCTGTACCGGATGGTCGTGGCTCCGACAACCATAGTGGCTTTGAGCGCGCGCGCGGCCATGAAGAGCCCGATGCGCGTGCCGTGCGCAAACCGGGCGAAGTCGCACTCGCGCAGGTACCGGGCGTTATTCATGTGGCACATAAAGTCCATGTCGTGCAGCAGAACCCTGCCGTGCACCACCTGCTCGGCTAGGATATCCCGGATGGGGCTCTGGAAGCAGCAGCGGAGCGCCACCCATAAGCCTCGCAGGAAATACCAGACGTCAAAAGTGCCGAAGAGAAGCAGAGAGCCGGAGAGAAACCACAGCAGCATGATTCTGTGACACATCAATTATTTACAGCATCAATTAAAGATGCAGACCTGGAGGAAAACAGCGAGGACAACACCTGTGATCCGGCTTCATTAGATGATGCTATTATTATTATTTTTATTATTATTATTATTATTATTATTATTAATAATATTAATATTCCAGTAAGACAAGGAAATATACAAACATTTTAAGGAGAACATTATAAAAGAAAGAAGATACAAGGTGAATTATCTGTAGCCTACTTACAAAGAGAATAACAATAATAAAAGGTTAAATAAATTACATGTATAAGCTTCAGGACATCAGGCAGGTCATCATTACATATTTCTGATGAGCTAAATATAAATAATTATGCCTTTAAAATAGGCTATCAATTCGTACATTACGTACAATAATGATAAATGTAAATTAAGACTATACACAGACCTTATGTGAAGAACATAGTGAAGTAAAACCTATTTTAACTACACATGTATTCAGTATTAATGTAAAAACAAGGAAACCCGCGAGGCTGACAGCAGTGACCCGGCTTCAGTAGCTACAACAGCATTAGCGGCAATACATTATTACATATTTCTGGAGGATATTTATATATGTAATGTAATATATGTGATCATATATTTCGGAATTGAATGAAATATCGTATTTTAGATTAAATATTAGACCTCCGATGGAGAACATTGACAAGGTCGTGAGGTAAAACCTATCCTAAGTGCACTGGTTGCCGTATTAATCTAAATGTACAGACAAGCGATGTGCATTCGTGAATGTTTATAATCGTTATTTTGTTAAATATGATACGGTTGGTACTCACGCGATGGACACCCGAAAACCGGCTTCACGCACTTCCGCGCTGAGAGGTACTGCGCTCTGATTGGTTTAACATGGCCACGTGACTACACTTTGAACGGCGTGACGCCAAAGTTCTGTCATCCACCAGAGATCACGTTAACTCATGTTTCATGTGCCCATAATCAGTCTAGTTGATATAATGTGTGGTAAAATTTGTTTCTCACAATCTAAAAATAACAAATCTATTCGCTCACCTTTTTTAAACCAAGCTGTCTCCAAACCAGCTCTATTACCTATTGGAATAATTTTGTAAGAATTCCTAAATGGGAAAGTATTTGGTCATTACCTCACAAATATTTGGTTACAAATAAGATAAAAGAAATATCTTTGTAACTAATTCATAAATTCTACCCGGTTAAACATTTCCTCAGTTAATTTAAAAAGGATATTGATATAAATTGCTCTTTTTGTTCTTCACATTTGGAAACTGTACCCCACATCTTTTGGCACTGTGGTTATGTTAAAAAGCTTTGGTATGATGCTTCTGTTTTTATCAAAAAAAAAAGGTACTCTTCAATTTTAATTTGCATTTTGAAAACGTAATTTTGGGATATTTGAATTATGATAACTTGAATAACGAAGTTTTTGTTATTAACCTATTTATTCTGTTAATTAAGTTTCATATTCATAAGTGTAAATTTTCCAACAAAAAAAACTTTTACTGTGTTTTATAAGGAACTGAAAAATTACTTTTGTACTATTCAGCATAGTACTAATCGAAAGGCCATTAAAACGGTCCAACTGTGCTCTAGTTTCAAAGTTTTAGATTAATGTAAAGGTCCTTCTTGTTTGTAATTGTAAGAATTGTAATTAATTATTTATACTCTTGTTTTTTGTTTGTTTTATATAATTGTTGTGCTGTTGTTATTATTTACTTTCTATAACCCTGGCATTGTTTTGTGTACTATATTGTCATGTATCTGTTGTTTAAAGCATAATAAAAAAGAAAGAAAGAAAAAAAAAAGTCACATTAACTCATGTTCAGGCAGGCTCTTTTATGTTGGATTCTTCAATACAAACACACATTTTCTCCCCATAAACAAATAATATAGAATAATAAAACTGTCAGATATAAGAACAAATCAATTTTCTATGATAACTGGGTTAAAAAGATATTCTATTGGTCTCACAGTTATTAAACGATGAAGGATATTTACTGACTTATACTGAATTTTAGTTTTCCAGTGCCTCCACGATAGTATTGTATGTATTGATAGTATTATAGTATTGTAATTGATGCAATACCAGCAGGCCTGGCGAGGCTTTTGCAGAGTAAACCAAATAAACTAACAGTTAAAAATAAAATCTTATTAGATGGTGTTGATATCAAAGATAGTAAATAATACATAATACATTTCTTAGAAGTTTGATTCATTATCCTGCAACTTTTAGACACAAAAAAATAACCAATTTGAGAATATCAATTGAAATTTGATCTGGACTTATAACAACAAATATTGTGTCACTAATAAAGTCAGGGAAATCTACTTTAAAATGATACATAAAATATATCAAACCAACCAGTTCCTCAAGAAATATAAAGTTGATCTTTCTGAATCGTGTGTTTTTCGTGGAATGTATGTTGAGACTGTTATGCATTTATTTTTGATTGTATGTACAGTTGAAGTCAGAAATATTAGCCCCCCTAAATTATTAGCCCCCCTGTTTATATTTCCCCAATTTCTGTTAAATGTTAATTTATTTCAACACATTTCTAAACATAATAGTTTAAACAACTTATTTCTAATAACTGATTTATTTTTATCTTTGCTATGATGCCAGTAAATAATATTTGACTTGATATTTTTCAAGACACTTCTATACAGCTTAAAGTGACATTTAAAGGCTTAACTAGGTTAATAAGGTTAACTAGGCAGGTTAGGGTAATTAGGCAAGTTATTGTATAACGATGGTTTGTTCTGTAGAGTATTGAAAAAAATATAGCTTAAAGGGGCTAATAATTTTGACCATAAAATGTTTTTTAAAAAATTAAAAAATGCTTTTATTCTAGCCGAAATAAAACAAATAAGACTTTCTCCAGAAGAAAAAATATTATCAGACATACTGTAAAAATTTCTTTGCTCTGTTAAATATCATTTGGGAAATATTTAAAAGAGAAAACAAATTAAAAGTGGGGCCTATAATTTTGACTTCAACTGTTAAATATTTGATGGTTTGATGTTGAATGTCTTATTTAATATACAGAGTGGTCATAGACTTAATATAAAGAAAAGAGATGTCATATTTTACGTAGATAAAAAAAAGATATAGACAAGAATCTCCTGTTTATGTTAAATCTTTTGATATTACTAGGCAAGTTTCATATACACAAGTCTTAATGGTCGGAGAGGAAGCCTAACATCTTTCATTGGCACACACACCCCTCACACAAACTCTGCTGCCGTCTGGAAGGAGTTACAGAAGCATTCGGGCTCTCACATCCAGACTGTGCAACAGTTTCTTTTCACAAGCTAGGGCTGGGCGATTTGTCCTTAAATCAAAATCTCGATTAATTGAACATTTTAAAGGGCACCTATGGTGAAAAATCTACTTTTCAAGCTGTTTGGACAGACATATGTGTAGGTATAGTGTATAGACCGTCATACCGTATACACAAACGACTGCACTGCAAAAGACCCCTCCATTAAGCTCTTGAAGTTTACGGATGACACTACTGTTATCAGCCTCATCCGGAACGGTGACGAGTCTGCATACAGACAGGAGGTGGAGCGGCTGGCTTTATGGTGCAGATACAACAACCTGGAGCTGAACACGCTCAAAACAGTGGAGATTATAGTGGACTTTAGGAGAAACCCCCCTTCACTCCCCCCACTCACCATCATGAACAGCACTGTGGCTGCAGTAGAGTCATTCAGGTTCCTGGGCACCACCATCTCTCAGGATCTGAAGTGGGACATTCACATAGACTCCATTGTAAAGAAAGCCCAGCAGAGACTGTACTTCCTTTGTCAGCTGAGGAAGTTCAACCTGCCACAGGAGCTGCTCGTACAGTTCTACTCAGCTGTCATCCAATCCATCCTCTGCACTTCAATCACCGTCTGGTTCAGCTCAGCTGCCAAAACCAACCTCGGTAGACTACAGCGAATAGTCCGGACTGCTGAACGAATCACTGGCACTACACTTCCTACACCTCAAGAACTGTACTCTTCCAGAGTGAGTAAAAGGGCTCGTTAAATCACTCTGGACGCCTCACACCCAGCACACTACCTGTTCGAACTGTTACCGTCTGGTCGGCGCTACAGAGCACCAAGCACAAAAACAGCCAGACACAGGAAAAGTTTCTTTCCTCAGGCCATCTACCTCATGAACAGTTAAATATTCCCCTACTGTGCAATAAACGTGCAATACTTTCACATACGCACTTGTACACAGCACCTTATAACCTGTATATTTACAACATATCTGTACATACAACTCAACATCCAGATCTTTTTGACTAACTGCATCTCTGTTTATTGTTTAATGTTTATTGCCTTTTCTTTCTTGTATTTAATTTTGTGTTGTCACTCGTCACTTTATGTACACTGGAAGCTTTTGTTGCCAAAACAAATTCCTTGTGTGTGTAAAGCACACTTGGCAATAAAACTGATTCTGATATTGGGGTGATATAAACACACTCAGTCCTTTTTTTTTCAATTTAGCAACATAAAAATGGTGGACCAATTGGATCGGTTTTGAGATCGACCGCAACTTGACGTAGGATTGCGGTCCCCCTCACACCAATATTGATTGACAGGTGTGCATTACCATATCCTCAGTATGTTGTTTCACGTCTGCCATTTTCAGCGTGTGAGTCAAAGCGACGTCACCAAAGAAACACCCTTGCTCTATTTTTAGATGTAAGGCTCATTGGGCTCAACATTCACCACGTTATCGCTCTCCTCACCGCCAGTGTTTGTGAGTTTTGGTGGGTTTGCATACATGTGTACTTTTCCTTGTGTCTTCCTTAAACTTCAACGGTTTGCATTTCCCGCAGTCACAGAAGCTCCCTGTCATCTTAACTAGGTGCAGCTGGAAAGTGCGAGTGTCTCCTCACGTGCACGTTCCTCCGTCGGGAATAACGAACTAATACTAACGACGCGCAGCGCCATGCATTTCACGTTGTCGCGGATGAAAGTGACGACCGCGGGGTTTGCTCACTATTCTGCCGCCTAGGTCGCCTCTATGGACGCGCTGGCCCTGCTCAGGACACTGTTCTTATTTCTGCCGTGCCACAGAGCATTATCTGAATAGTTTCATTTTAAATAACATGCGAATGTGCGTGTCTGGTGTGCCGTGTCGTGGCTCTGAGCGGCGCATCCAGTGTATGACTCCCTTTAATTATAGCCTCAAGCAGGTCGTACACTAGAAGCGCCGCTCGGTGACACGCAGCATCGCGCATTTCTGAATTCTAAACATGTGTTTCTATCAGGTGACACACACCGGCGCTGCAAGTGTGCGATACTTTCAACTAATGTGCGCGCCGTGTCGCGGTGCATCCGGTGTGTGATGCCCTTCAGTCAAAGTTAATTCAGTGTGCTTTATTTGTCTCGGTGTAGGCTACAAGCTCGGAGCTTTAAACTAGCACACAGTTTGCTGTAAAACTATACAAAGACACAAATGATTTTGTACTCTCTGCTTGGTCTGTGTCCGAGTCGTACATGTACAGCTGAATGCTGGTCCTCTCACTCATGTTGCTTCTCTCTGTCTGCCTGTCTATTGCAATACACAAAGCGGGGGAGCTCTTGGCTCCGCCCCTTGTTAAGTTGGGCGGGAAGTTGAAACTAATTTTCATGTGAAGCAACACGCCCCTAAAACAACAAACTGTGTACACGCCCCCAAAATGACACTTTTTAACACATCATAATAAAAAAATCTGAATTGTGTTTTGAACTGAGCCTAAACTGGCACACTCAGAAGAACCATAATATTAATATTACATCTTAAAAAAGGGGTAAAATAGGTGCCCTTTCACTTGATTACAATTAATGAACGATTATGCTATTTATTTTTTTGTCCTTCATAGTTCACTGACAAGTTTTGCACAGTAAATACGCTCACATATTACAAGTGTGAGATTTCTGAATGAAGGGTGTATTACTTGATTTGAAAATAATTGAAGTAAACACACACTATCCGCTGTCTATGATTATTTATTGAACATTAATTGAGAAAACATAGGTATTTTAGGTTTTGTTTTGTACTAGTTAGATAAGCTCCAGATTTGGCTTCAGTACTGACTAATCTAATGTATATGCACAAATATAATACTGCATAGCTTCCTATTAAAAAATATGAGGGGTGTACTTGTATATGCTGAGCACTGTATGTATATTTATGTATTACTGCTGTTACTATCACTGTGTTTTTTAGCCTTTCCTACAAACACTTCACACTCCAGTCCAGTCGATGGCAGTAATACACCATGATACTATATCCCAAAAAATATTACACCAGAAAATAGTCAGCTGTTTTACTTTATATATTAAATAATTCATCATGAATGTAATTTGAGCACCCAAGCCTAATTTCTTGAAATGGGTCAGAAAATACTAAAAGTAAAAAGCCATAAGTTATTTTATATACATTTTAGCATAATAATTCATATTTCAGCATTACACTGACACACTTGTGTACATGTAAACAAATGGGAGAACATGTGTTATGTAATGCCTAAAAAAGGTTACAAAATAATGTACATTATAATTTAACCATTACATTTTATTAACACTATTAAATACATTTTATATTTTAATTCAATTGGATTATTAAATATTTATGAATATTTTGTATTATGCATCATATTTATTATTATTATTATTATTTGTTCTTATTTTTGCTTTTATTGTTTTGTTAATGCTGAAATGCAAATAAAAAAAATTGATCATGCATTGATTTTAAGCATATATTTATGGCTATTCATAATCTTACAATTGGCACAAGTCATAATGTGGCATGACCTAGGTGTCTAAACTAGAGCAGATGTCAGACTCTTATTGTGCTGTGAAGTGTCCAAACACCTGAGAGTTGAGTGCATCAGAACGCTGTTGCTGTTTTGTAAAGCAGCGTGTTTGAGTTCATTTAAGGCAGCAAGTCTTCATCGGCTCTTTTCATGATGGAGCTGACTTTCCCCCCTCAGGGCTTTACTGCTGGCCGAGATGAAATTGATCCAGTGCTGCAGGTCTTCAGGAAACTCTGGCACTTCAACCTACAACGGCAGTTCATAAATGTCAGACTTTTGTAAATTAGAGGATACACACTCCATGTGAACAACATGCAGGCAAAGAAATGAAGTCCTTTGGGTTGTGAACTTAGGAGTCACACTTGTGAAATTTGATTTGGTCAAAACAAATTGAAGCCATTTTTTTTTAAATGCCTAAAAAAGGTTACAAAATAATGTAAATTAATTTATAATTTAACCATTATTTTTATTAACACTATTAAATACGTTTTATATTTTAATTCAATTGGATTATTAAATATTTATGAATATTTTGTATTATGCATCATATTCATGTATTATTATTATTTGTTCTTATTTTTGCTTTTATTGTTTTGTTAATGCTGAAAAGCAAATAAAAAAAAATTATCATGCATTGATTTTAAGCATATATTTATGGCTATTCATAATCTTACAATTGGCACAAGTCATAATGTGGCATGACCCAGGTGTCTAAACTAGAGCAGATGTCAGACTCTTATTGTGCTGTGAAGTGTCCAAACTTGAAAATTGAAGCCAATTTAATGAAATGTATTACATTTTGTTTCATGAATATTTATTCTTTAATTTAGTTGTATGGTAGTAGATCAGATTACTTCTAAATGATGTACTATTCAATTAAATGTGATAACATTGATGCATAAATTTGTGTGTGTGTGCGTTGCGCATGCGCACAATAACTACAGTTACTATGTTTAGTTGTTCACTCTTTTCAAAGCTAGCAGAAGGAAATTCACCTTAACATTGTATGCTCGTGTTGCAGCATGCATGTGCAGATTTCTTTATTTTCAGCAGTGTTCTGACTAATGATTTCTTCTTAAGTATGAGGACATGAGTTCATCTATTGGATTTACAGCGCTCATGTTTGGATATTGTCCTGATTGTTTGTTTTGTTTACGAAGTCGATCTCTCTCCTTTGTATTTCGTGGTGCTGTATTTATACCATAGTAATCTTGAAGTGTTTGCTTTGCTTTGGCTTTTTCAGGGTTAATTATTGTGATATCCTGATTGCAACAGAGAAATACTGTGAGATCTCTGTGGACTGATGACATTTCATGCCATTTTTTTTCAGCCTTATAATCTTAAAATGTGAGCAAAATCACAGGTTTTGTCATCAATTTAGACATTACGCTAGAGAATCATTGAAATACTAGCTCTAAAGTGACGTTGTGTTTTTGAGCAATGGGTTCTGCTGTTCTGACGTCAGCTGCAGATGTGAATGAATAGCATAAGTAGTTCCTCATACAAAAAGATTTGACACTCTCCATGTTTGATTTTCCTTTTTATATAGATGAATGTGCCATCAAACTGTTGTTTAAACACAATATCACACTCGTAGCAGTGCGATAATGCTGTATATTGTCCCTGGTGGGACACTAAAGCACTCAGCCTGAGGCTTCAAGCCAAGGCAGGCTTCCCACCAGTGCCGATATACAGCCATAACGCACTACTACTCGTGTAATATTGCATGCATGCATGCATGCATATATATATATAT
>CAIGQZ010001336.1:264189-281125 GCA_903798205.1 Danio tinwini | reverse complement strand
AATAATAATAATAATAATAATAATAATAATAATAATAATAATAATAAGTATTGTGTACAAACAATTGTATTTCTTGTAAAGTTGTATTGGGAGTTGAGAATATTAATTATAAAGTAGAAACAATTTTGCTTAGTCTTCTTTAACATTTAGCCAGTTGCTAAGACAGTCCAGTCTATTGACATTATCGTGGCACAACACACACACGCACGCACGCACACACACACACACACAGAGAGAGAGAGAGAGAGAGAACGCACAGTACAGCGCACTCCCTTCAGGTGATGCAACCTTAGTTGTTTTATACTGAAATTTTTCTTCTAAAAGCGCTTCCTTGGTCTTCTCCATATTTCTTTGCACATTAAACACACGCAGGGTCTGAGCAAGCTGAACTGGCTCTCTAGGCGAACGGCAATCATGCCGCCCTCAACTAGAAAGTGAAATAGAAAGTGACCGGTTTGCGGATGAAAGTAAGGACCAGGAGGGAGGGGGTTGGTGTCGCGGATAAAAGTGAGAACCGGAGGGGGGGGTTCGCTCACTATTCTACGGTCGCCTCTATGGACGCGCCGGCCCTGAACACACGTCGGCCACAACAGGAAATTAAAAAAACTGCAACTGCGTTAAATGCGTAAAAAAAAATTTACGCGTTAAATATTTCAAATTAATCTGGTGCGTTAACGCGCTAATTTTGACAGCC
This sequence comes from Danio tinwini, assembly GCA_903798205.1. NCBI lineage: Eukaryota > Metazoa > Chordata > Actinopteri > Cypriniformes > Danionidae > Danio > Danio tinwini. The sequence goes on along the minus strand of CAIGQZ010001336.1, from coordinate 280,431 downwards.
CTAGTAAAAATATTTGTTATTTTGAGATTCCACTTGTCATGACCATATTTGGGGTTTCCTGTCTCCATGTTGATTTGGGGAGTGCACGCGCTTTGCTTCTCCCCAGTCTGCATGAGATTCAGCTGCGGTAGGTCACACAAGTGTATGCGGTGAATTAATGAGTGTCAAATTTCATTTAACTAATGAATCTTGATGATGTAACTGTATGATTGTGATCTAAAGCTTGTTTGTGATGTATACACAGAAGCTGGTCAATTATTTTTTATTACTTTTTGTTATGTTTGTTATTTTTCTCTCATAGTGCAAGTGAATACATCACTACACGCTGTTAGGCTGCACAAGTCCTCTTATATGTTCCTTTGTGTTATCCAGAATAAACGAGGACGTGATATACCAACACAATCTCACTGCAATTTGTAACTTTTTGATTTAGTGGCTAATTCGTATGAATTCGTACGATCTAATTCGTACAAATAGGTACGATTTGCTCATCACCCAATGACGGTTGAGGTTAGGGGTGGGGTTAGGTGCCACGCCTCCTTTTTAAAATCGTACATTTTTGTACGACTGAACTCGTACGAATTAGCCACTAAACTGACAAAACATAAAATACTTACGTTTCCTCGTGAGATCAGGCTGGATATACAGGCAAAGATTCGTATGATGTGTCATTGATTTCAACACAACACAGAAAACATTACGCTACATAAATATATTTTTAGTAATGTTTAACTTTATTTCAAGAGTTCACACTTAGCTGATGATTGATTATAAAGCTTGTTTGGCATGCTGTCCTGGGAGAGAGCCCTGAGCTCATAAGATCCTCGAGCCTGGGGCTCCCTCCTGTTTGCAAGGCGAGAAGGGAGTTTGAGCTCAGATAGATCTTGATGAACTCCCCTGCTGTAGTAGCTAATGAACAGATAGTGATTGCTCTTAAGAGATAACTACTTACTAGGAGCATGTCTATGGTGCCGATTTAGATTAGTCAATTACTGTAACTTAAGTTGCATGTTTTTTGACAGTGAGAGGAAATCTGGGAACCCGGGGGAAACCCACGTGAGCACGGAGAGAATGTGTAAACTCTGCACAGAAACATCGACTGGCTTGGGAAGGACTAGAACCCGTGACGTTCTTGCTGTGAGGCAACAGTGCTAACCACTGGGCCACCGTGCCATCCATCTAGGAAAGGAGGAGGAGTAGGGGTGGAAGGGGGGATTCTTCAAAACGAAGATGGCTGTTATATGGAACTTAGGATATCTATAGTGGCTTAGGAATCGTCTGATTGGTGAATCATAAATTGAATAATGCGGGGCCAGCTGCAAGCAAGCATAAGCATGTGATCCTCTCAAAATTAGTTTATAAATAAACTTCACTTAGTTTGGCTTGGTGTCTGGGGTGATGTGTCTGAATAACACAGCTGAGAACTGTTAAGTAACTGTAATAATCAGCCGCTGCAATCAGATACTACACCACTAACTGGAGGTGTAACAGACCGTACCAAAATGCTGAGAGAGTTTTCCGGGAGAAATAATAAAATGCGAGGGTGGCGGAAAAAGGACACTAAACTGAAGTTGGCGAAACTGGAGTGTTACAGACCGTATTAAAAAAGCTGTACCAAAAAGGCCAGGGGGAGGGGGGGGGGGGGTTTGTGAAACTATGAGAGTTTTCCAGGAGAAATAACAAAATGAGAGGGTGGCGGGAAATGGGTCTGAAATATGTGAGACTCCCGGGAAAAACTTGGCAGGTATTGACTTAGTCCTTTTATTCATCAGGGGTCACCACAGCCGAATAAACTACCAACTTATTCAGCATAAGTTTTACACAGCGAATGACCTTCCAGCTGCAACCCAGTACTGGGAAACATCCATACACACTCATACGCTATGGACAATTTAGCCTATATAATTCACCTATAGCACATGTCTTTGGACTAGTGGGGGAAACCAGATCACCGTAGGAAATCCACGCAAACACAGAGAGAACATGCAAACTCCACACAAAAACGCCAACTGATCCAGCCGAGACTCGAACCAGCGACCTTCTTGCTGTGAGGCAAGCGTGCTACCCACTGCGCCACCATGCAGCCCACCACCTAACATGTGTATTGTATTTTTAACCCTTCAACAGCCATTCAAATAGTCATTTTCTGTGTGCAAACTTTTAAGCCATGAAATAAACATGTGATGTTGCCTCATGCTTTATTCCGTTTAACTACGAGTCAGTATGTCCAATTTCCACAACTGAACGTCCACGCATCACGCTTTTGTACTCAGAGGTCGACGATATCAATAGGAATGTTCAACTTGGTCTGGAATGCAGAGTTCGTTTAAAACAATCACTCGTTTGATGTCTTAATGAAAAATGTAGGTAACCCACGCACTTAGTTTGCCGGTCAAGAAAAATAAAAGCACATAAAAACGACGCGTGTTCTTTATATATTCCACCATATCTCCCCTCGAACCCAGACGTGGCTCTCTGATGTGTAATTATTCGTATTTGGGTCGACATGGACCAGCAAAGCCCCGAGGGAATTCACACACACAGTTAAATGCATACAAGCACTGTACAATGCAAACACATCTGAATGCGTTCCTCCTCCCCGATCCAAATGCATCTGAATGTGGGTCAGCCCGCCTTGATCCCCCCACCCTGCTCCATCCCAGAGGTTAATATGACCCACATATAAACAATAACACAACCATCAAAAGAGCCCAGCAAGGATTATATGCGCAGATAAGCACCATTCTCCACGCAGGAACACAAACAGCGCTCCTCTTCCTTCTCGTAAACCAATATTAATGTCATCCAGGATCACATCACCATGGAGACAGAGTGCCAGTCCTGTTTGTTGAACACTCGACCTTCCATTGTGTGTTGCGCACGTATACTTTTATGGATTGAATACAAGACACTGTAGGTAAATAGAGGGAGGGAAAAAAACTAATATTTTTTCACCATTCTTCCCGCGGTTGATTGATTATATTAGTAATTGCAAACGTTTTTGTATAACAAGTTTTCTAAACAGTTATGTTTACACATGCAAATGAGGCATTATTTGAATGTGTTCATTTGCATACATTACTAGTACAAATTCTGAATACTGCATGAAGTCTGGTTCAGAGTTATTAAGTTGCATGTGGGCATATTTGTTGCAAAAATACAGTGTATGGGTCAAAAATATTGATTTTTATTTTATGCCAAGGGCGACACGTTGGCGCAGTGGGTAGCACAATCACCTCACTGATGGTCACTGATTCGAGCCTCAGCTGGGTCAGTTGGCATTTCTATGTGGAGTTTGCATGTTCTCCCCGTGTTGCCGTAGGTTTTCATCCAGGTGCTCTGGTTTCCCCCACAAGTCCAACGACATGCGCTATAGGTGAATTTGGTATGCTAAATTGTCCATAGTGTATGTGTGTGAATGAGTGTGTATGGGTGTTTCCCGGTGATAGGTTGCAGCTGGAAGGGAATCCATTGCTTAAATCATATTCTGGATAAATTGGTGGTTCATTCCGCAGTGGCGACCCCGAATTAATAAAGGGACGAAGCCGAAAAGAAAATGAATGAATGAATATTGTCATTATTATACAGTATTTAGTATTATAGTATTACAAAAACTATCTACTGGCGATTTCAGTATGATGATCAAACTCCCATGATGTTCAAACTCGTTTTACAAATACATAAAAACTGAAAGCACATAAACCTTTTTAATGTGGTAAATGACATTAAAAACTGCTGCTTTATATTAAAAATATTACTTTGAGAAAAAGTAATCCTTTTAAGCTTACCTAAGGTGTTGTTTTTTTGCTTTAAGGCAGATTGAAACAATTGCTGCGTCCCAATCCGCATACTTATACTACACCCTAAAAGTATGTACTTTTTTGTGAAGGAAAAATATATACTTTTGAGTGTGTAACAGAAGAGTATGCAAGCTTTGGGACACACTACTTCCTCATTAACAGATCGTTATGTTGCTTAGTTATGAGCCCTGTCAATCCTCCACACATCCTCCACATTTCTGTAGTATTTAATTTTCTACCTTATTGGAGAAGCAGCAGAAGTTAAATCTGCCATTCACGAGTCTTTCATGCAGAGAAATCTCCTCAGGTGTTTGTATAATTCTGCATTCAGACGTTAATGTCCAAACACATCTTTATAGAAGTTCAGTATTGTTGTTGCAGATGAAAAATAACACAGAAAACGCGATTTAAATATTTTCCAGTGGGTTAGATATTAATTAACAGTCATACAAACATCTTTACTGAAGCCTCTCTACTTGACGGTTGGTCTCGCGGGCATCCCTGTCAACACTCCCGTTTTTCCAGTCTCCCGTATTTCAGACCCACCTCCCGGTTTGTTATTTCTCTCGGAATTTCAAACTCTTCCCCCAGTCCTCAGGTGATTGGTACAATCTGTAACACCCCATTCACATGGGGCTTCAGCGTCAACACTTGACAGAGGGTGTGTCTGAAGTTGGGGCTGACGCGATCATCATAGCAGCGTCAGCCAATGAAATTAGTCCGCAATCGGCTACTGTCTGAACTGGTGTATTTGCATACAGCGATCTGATTGGCTGGCGCTTCCGTCGACGTCGACACTTGAAAAGTTGAGAAAGTCCCAACTTCTGCAGCGATCAACGCCACTGAAGAGGCGCCTACGGATCCACAATGCAGTGCGTTGAAGCTGACGCCCCTTGTAAATGGGCCGTAACACCCTCGGATGAAGGCACCCCTTCAGGTCGCTCTGCTCACCATTCGATCGCCACTATTATGCATTTAAAAGAGTCACATTTTGGTTTTGGGGGTCTCCAACAACATGTCTCTGATATGCATGCAAGGTCAAAAACACTTTCATTGTCTTATAATATGTATTTATTTTTACCTAATTATCCCAATGACTCCCCTATGATTCGTTCAGCGATTTATTTGTTCTCAAAACCCTCCTTAGCGAGATGCTAAGCTGTGCTGATTGGTCCGATATGTCTTTCTTTAGGTAAATTTAACCTGCACAATGCCAGTTTAGCCAATTATAATTCAGCACTTCGGGTTGCCTTATTGGAAAACAGCGTATTTCATTCATTCATTCAGAAAGAATCTGAAAGCATGCGTCCATGACCGAAAATGTGACCTCCGGTGGACAGTAGCAGACGTTGAAATGAGACAGATTCAGTTCCACATGAGGTTATTAATGAGCAAATTATATAAATATTATGAACGTAAACATTAGGTGAGCAGGTTACATTGTAACCGCTTGTCCTAACAACACGCTTCATGACGAGATACGCAGTGATAAGCAATTTGGCTGTTTGCACCAGACAAAACACGACAGAAATGTAAATACAGCCATTCAGAAGCACAGAATATGCACTCACTCATGTAACGGTAAGGTTTATAATCTATTTAATACATGTTTGCCCTCTTTAACATCATTAAAAGTAGATGCTGAATCACTCACATGTGTTTAGTTCTAAAGTTCAATTTCAAATGGTTTGTTGTATTTTCAAGATCTGAGGTGAACTATCTGCTGCTGCTTTCAGTATATGGCAATAAATGTCATGAAAAATGACATTCAAACTCACATTGTTAGCATTTAGCACTTAATACTCATGTGGTTTACCTGAGGTGATCATTGTCATAGTTCATAGTTCAGCTGTGAGAAACAGAAGCCGTTTCTAATATATCAATTCAAGGTGTTGGTTGGAACTAAAACTCCTTTAAATATGGAAAATATTCCCTCTATCGCATGTCGTTGCTTTTATTTAGAACACAGTTTAAATCACTCGCTCCTGTACTCAATCTGGCATCCGCGCTTGCGTTTATTTTGATCCAGGAGTGCAATACCTAGTTCAACCACTGGGTGTCAAACGTACATACTGCACCTTTAAGTTACTTACACTTGTGAAATGGGGGAAGAAACTGATCCCTGTGAACTGTGAACTACAAAGTTCCTGTTAAGCTCTGACAAAGTCCCAAAGTTCTTTCCTGAACATTCCTTTAACAAACAGCTGATGAATCCTCCATTGTAAGCTTGTAAATTGCCATAGCACCCGTCAGAAAAATGAAGCTAACACAGCAAAAGGCCGGTGCTATAATGCTGAGGTGTTTTTGCAAAAATAAACTTAAACCACTGACTCTTCACAGCCTCTTCTTTGGGTAGGGAAAACAACACTAACTTTCCCTCACACTTCAGAGCACAGCATCTTCACGACATGATTCAACCGGGATCTGCTACAGTGTTTTCCGTCCACTTTTTCTTTGTACAGTGTTTGTGGGCGGGGCCAGGGGTTTAAATTTCCCCGGTTCTGCGCAAGCAACAAATGGGCGGGGCTTGAGTTCCGTACCGACGTCACGCCGACTCGACTCTTTTATAGATGAATCAATAAACACTGTCCACTTTCAAATTTAAGCCTTAGCTGGATGTTTCACTTCACTTAGAGCTGTGTTACACACTGCATGGAAGGTCATTTTTAAAAACCCATAATAGGGTTTTTTAACCTAATATAAAAATGTACTTTGAATGAAGACACGCTAGTTTCACTTCTTATGGTGTAGACTAAACCTTTACAAAAGGCTCAAATTTAGGAGCTGCATTAAAAGCACAGTTTTGCCTGAAGTGTGAAGCCTTTATTTCATGGCAAACTGTTGCAGCCCAGCACAAACGTTATTGAGATGTGGGTTATGCGCTTGACACCATTTATGATGAGCTCGAAACATTCATTAAGAGCGAGGGATGATCCTGAAATGAGTGGTGTTATTATCAGTCGGGGAGAGATGCATTATTAAAGTAGGGTGACACTCGATTTGTCTTCAGCCCGGGAGCGAAGGAGAAAAAAAAAATCAGTTCTTCGAAACACCATACATGCACCTTTTCTTTATCTCTGTGAAATATACATACACATAACACATGGAAATGACAGTTATAGCAGAGGGTTCAGTCGCTCCCCACCGTGTATATAAGTGGTTTTTCATGTAATTAGACACTAAATAACAGTAATGGACTGTGAGTTATAGTGCATTATGGTGTCCCGATCCTCTCTGCTGCCTACATCAAGTGCTTAAATGTAGTATGAAACCTCACCATGGGGATGCTTTTAGTGTTGGAGTGGTTAGAAAGTGAAGAATAACTTGAAACTGACAAAAAAAGATGATTTGTTGTGGCTGAATTGGTTTGGATTACATTTACATAAGTGATTTTATATACGTTATATTAATATATTATTAAATGCAAGTGTCTGCTTTAACATTTCAGAGACTATATTTAAATATGAGTGTAAGAGTTATCCATCATTCAGCAATAGGGGAAAAAACATCCAAATACACTTTTTAGGGATTTTATGTTCTTTTTTTTTCTTTGGTTACACTTTTAATTTGTATCAGTGGATTTTATTATTACAAAGTCCTGGCTGCCGAGGAAGAAGATCCCATATCACAGCCATATCACCATGCGGCCCAAGACTAGTTACTCACTGAAGTTAAGCAGGGCTGAGCCTGGTCAGTACCTGAATGGGAGACCACATGGGAAAATTAGGTTGCTGTCGGAAGTGGTGTTAGTTACATTACATTACATACAGGTACTTGACTGGCCTGACTGCAGTCCTGACCTATCTCCAATAGCAGGCACGTAAAGAGGTGGAGGCTTTGGGTGCTTGGGCCCCTGCCTTTTTTCTCCTGGAGCGAAAGTGTCCTTTTTTTCTGGGGATAATTATTTTTTAAATATTACTAATAATATAATATATGTACAAGTTAATGTGTGATCTATTTAAGGACAGCTTTCCCTGTAAAACAAAAAAATATATCTATTTTTTAAGTATATCTTGGTTTTAGTCTAGCCGTTCCAAGCGAGCCTCGAAGTGGCGATTTAGAAAGAAAGAAAACCCACATGCAAGGCGAATGCTCTAACGAAGACTCTATTTACAATGTTACTGTGTCTTCAGAAGTGAGGTGTTAAAGGTGCAGTATGTAAGTTTGACACCCAGTGATTGAACTAGGTATTGGTGGAACTAGGTGGATCAAAACAAACGCAAACGCGGGTTGCCAGATTGAATACAGGAGCAAGTGATTTATGGCTTGTTTCCACTGACTGGTACAGTACGGTACGATATGGGTCGGTACGGGTCACCTTTATCAGGCTTTCCACTGCTAAAAGGGTACCAATGGTACTCTTTTGGTGGGAGTGGTGTACGACAGAAAGTTGCAGTCTAAGTCATTTTCGCTCTAGAAAATGTCTACAGTAAAGCTGTACGGGTCGCTCACATATCATATGAGAAGCACTTCTCACAAAACAGATGCTTTACACACACAAATACTTCTGTATAAATGTTTATTACTAACTTTTCTATAAACATGAGTTGATTATAACGGCAGATCCATGACAGTGCGAAATACCCTACTGTAATGTCTGCACTTATATAAAATAAATAAATAAATAAATGAACATATATGAACACATACAGACCCTTACAGTCTTCGATATGTTTCCACTTACAGAAAAACTACACACAGCATACATTTAGTCCTTATTTAGGTTCAAAACAACAGGAAATAGAGCCCAGTCAGTGCAGACCTCTCATGATTAAATATGTCTGTAATCTTCAGCAGCACGTGTAGCCTCTTGTTAGAAAGTAATTCCATCATTCAGAGTTCATAATAGTCCAAAAGGTGATGATAATAGTTAAACATGGCAGTTTGTTTACGTTTGCTGAAAAAAATCATGTGCTCCTTTTTTTCCGGCTTCTCCTTTTTTTTTTGGTGCGTCACTCTCAAGATTGTCAGTTTCTGACAGGATCAGGTTTCAAAAGCACGTCAATAATCAAGCGCACATTATTATTATCACCAGCTTAAGAAGTTTGCTATTTCAAATATAGAAGCGCGGCGAGCGCAAGCAAGAAAGCAAAACTGCTCGAGCTTCAGACTGGCTCGTAAAAAACTACGAGGCACAGGGTAAAATCTGCTCTTCTTTTTGGCTATGTGGCTCTTCATCAAGATGACGACAAGGTTCACTTGAGCCCAGATTGAACAGGGCTCGTTATTATATGTTATTATATGCATATATCATTACGCTATAATCTCTCAGCTGTGTATGAAAACATGGCGGCTTCTTTGTTTTCATTCTGGCTTGTTGCGTGAGCTTGTGACGTATCTCTGTAAACCAATAGCGTTCAGCTGCACGTTCAGCTCCGCCTTTTGGTACCCTTTCTCGTGTTTGGTACCCTTTCAAAAGGGTGCCGAAAAAGGGGTACGGTATGGTTTGGTTCGACCAGTACCGTACTGTAGCAGTGAGTGGAAACAAGCCATTAAACTGTGTTTTAAATAAAAAACAACGACACGTGATAGAGGGAATATTTTCCATATTAAAAAAAGGAGTTTTGGTTCTAACCAACCCCTCAAATTGATATATTAGAAACGGCTTCTATTTCTCACAGCTGAACATGTGAAACCTATGACAGTGCGCCTCAGGTAAACCTCATGTGCTTTATTCCGTGCTCAATGTGAGTTTGAATGTCATTTTACATTTAATGATGTTAAAGAGGGTGAACATGTATTAAACAGATTATAAACCTTACCGTTACATGAGTGAGTGCATATTCTGTGCTTCTGAAAGTCTGTATTTACATTTCTGTCGTGTTTCGTCTGGTGCAAACAGCCAAACTGCTCATCACTGTGTATCTCATTACAAAGCTTGTTGTTAGGACACGTGGTTACAATGTAACCTGCTCACCTAATGTTTACATTTGAATATTTATATCATTTGCTAATTAATAACCTCATGTGGAACTGAATCTGTCTTATTTCGACGTCTGATACTGTCCATTTCGGTCACGGACGCATGCTTTCAGAGTCTTTCTGAATGAATGAATGAAATACGCTGTTTTCCAACAAGGCAACCCGAAGTGCTGAATTATAATTCTAAATATAATTTTACCTAAACAAAGACAGCGTTCGGGCACAGAAAACCATTTTCAAAGCAGAATATCTGACTTCAGCATTGTTTTTCAGTTAAACAAGTATGTTCACGTAGCATGTTTCTTAAATATCTGCACTCATATTATGGTATTTTTATGCTTTAGAAGAGTCAAAAACTTACATACAGCACTTTTAACAGTGAAGTAATGTCTAACAGCGCTTATGCCAACTCCTGCATCTGGGCCATAGCTTTACAGTCTGGCCCATACACACACTGCAGACGGAGTGTGTGTAAAACATATATTACTAGCTAACCTCAGTTATGGCAGCACGATATGATCGACAGAACCGCCGATGTAAATTCATCCGTCATTCATCTATATTGTGTGGAGGTGAGTAACGGTTAACAAAAGGCTCAAATTTAACGTCAGCTGTTTATCTAAAAGTTTAAAAGCAAATAGGCTATTTTGTCTTGTTAACATCCTCCTGATTAACAACCATGTAATAAGTTAGCTAAAGTTTAGCCAGGACAATATCTTAGGCATACAGGCTAATGTGATGGAGAAACGACAGCTGGATAGTGAAAATATTGTCCTCTTGTTTTTGTAGTCATTTATTCAGAATATATAATGTTAATTGAAGCTATAAAACATGTACATATAGGCTAGCTATAGAAGTCAGTGGGTATCAGTGTGTCTTATATTCTTCAACATATTTTATTATTTTGTTCAACAGAAAAAAAAATACTCAGACAAAAATAATTGATTGAAAAGGGATAGTTCACCCAAAAATTTAATTTACTCACCCTCAAGTGGCTCCAAATCTTTGTTTCTTTATTTTGTTTAACACTAACGAATAAAAGATTTAAAAAGATATTTTAAAGAAAGCTATAAACTTGAAATCATTGACTTCCAGAGTAGGAAAAACAAACACCATGACAGTCAGTGGTTACAGGTTTCCTGCTTTCTTCAAAATATTGTAATTTTAAGTAAATCTTAAGTAAAAGGTGAGTAAATGGTGATAGAATTATTAGTTTTGAATGAACTATCCTTTGAAGGGTGAGTATATGGTGAATTTAGGGTGAAACTTAATATATTTTATTTATAAAAGTACAAATATTATTATTATTTTTTAATAAAACGTGCCCTTTTTTTACACTTGAGCCCCTGCCCCTTAAAAGGTCTCTGCACATCCCTGTCCAATAGAGAATGTGTGGTGCATTTTTTTTATTTAAATTTTCTCCTGCACTGAGCCATAAATCTCATACTGAACATCACACATTTATTCATGTCCATATTCAGAAAGTTTTTACAGAGGAATATGATCATGCATAATTCAACTGATTTTCTACATTTTATTTCACAAAACAAATATGTGAAAAAAATATGTTATTGTCTGCCTGATTACAGTACTTTCTGAATTATGGAGTGATAAAAATTGTTTTCCAAAATCCAATCTGTAAAAACCTTTGACACTATGTGACTCTGGACTACATAAAAGTGTATTTTTATTTTAATTGAGAATTTATCATTGGAAAGTTAAATAAATAAATTTGATTGGCCAATGCTTTTAAATACATTTGTGAATGGCCAATTGCTTTTAAAGTTGACCAAATTAAGCTCTTAGCGATACATATTACTGATAACAAATTAAGTTTTTATGTTTTTACTGAAAAAAATTACAAAATATCTTCATGAAACATGATCTTTATCTGATATACATTCACCGTCCACTTTATTAGGTACACCTTACTAGTACCGGGTTGAACCCGCTTTTGCCTTCAGAACTGCCTCAATCCTACTTGGCATAGATTCAACAATGTACTGGAAATATTCCTCCACAGATTTTGGTCTATATTGACATCCTGCAGTTGCTGCAGATTTGTCAGCTGCACATCCATAATGCGAATCTCACGTTCCACCACATCCCAAAGGTGCTCTATTGGATAGAGCTCTGGTGACTGTGGAGGCCATTTGAGTACAGTGAACTCATTGTCATGTTCAAGAAACCAGTCTGAGATGATTCACGCTTTATGACATGATGCGTTATCCTGCTGGAAGTAGCCATTAGAAGATGGGTACACTGTGGTCATAAAGGGATGGACATGCTTAGCAACAATACTGGTAGGCTGTGGCGTTGACACAATGCTCAATTGGTACTAATAGGCCCAAAGTGTGCCAACAAAATATCCCCATTACACCACCACCAGCAGCCTGAACCGTTGATACAAGGCAGGATGGATTCATGCTTTCATGGTGTTGATGCCAAATTCTGACCCTACCATCCGAATCGAGACTCATCAGACCAGGCAATGTTTTTCCAATCTTCTATTGTCCAATTTTGGAGAGCCTGTGTGAATTGTAGCCTCAGTTACCTGTTGTTAGCTGACAGGAGTGGCACCCGGTGTGGTCTTCTGCTACTGTAGCCCAATCGCCTCAAGGTTGGACGTGTTGTGCGTTCAAAGACATACCTCAGTTGTAAAGAGTGGTTATTTGAGTTAATGTTGCCTTTCTATCAGCTGGAACCAGTCTGGCCATTCTCCTCTGACCTCTGGCATCAGCAAGGCATTTGCGTTCACAGAACTGTCGCTGGATATTTTCTCTTTTTCAGGCCATTCTCTGTAAACCCTAGAGATGGTTGTGTGTAAAATTCCCAGTAGATCAGCCATTTCTGAAATACTCAGACCAGCCCGTCTGGCACCAACCATGCCACATTCAAAGTCAATTAAATCAGCTTTCTTCCTCATTCTGATGTTTGATTTGAACTGCAGAAGATCGTCTTGACCATGTCTACATGCCTAAATGTATTGAGTTAATGTATTGTACGAGTAAATGTATTGCATGTGATTGGCTGATTTGAAATTTGCATTAACGAGCACTTGGACAGGTGTACCTAATAAAGTGGCCGGTCAGTGTAAATTGGAAATAACTGCTGTATCCAAGTAAAAATACAGCTTTTAGTAAAACGAAGAGGGTTCATTTTATAGATTTATAAAAGAGGTTAAAATCAGAAACCATAATTTTTTCACTTAATCCAATATAAAAATGTACCTTGAATGAAACACATACTGTAGTAGTTTTACTTTTTCAGTATAATATACTTATGTAAAAAATGGCATAACATAATAATTCTGATCTGTACTTATTAAAATACATAAAAAAATGATCAAGCTAAATCTTTTTTATAATATAATGTACTATATTTTAATTGAAGAAAAGCCTATTTCTGACAAATGAATAATTATCTGACAAATGAAATATTTTGGGGAGTGTTTTTAATAATCTAATTATATAAATGATTGTTTCACTGAATGACATTTTAATGAATGTCTTCTGTAAGTCATGGTAGGACTGCTATTCATATTGTGCATTTTATATTTGGCTGCAGAATCTTGGGTATTTTGGCGATGTGTCGCTGTCCTTGGTGCTGAAATAATGTGAATTCTTTGGAGCTGAAAAGGTGTCAGTAAGGGCTGAGGAAATGTTAAAGAGAAACACAGAAAGAATAGAGGCACAAACTACGTGTAGTAGTAGTAGTAATAATAATCATAATAAAATTGTATTAAAATTTTATGCTGATGGTGATGAGTATGACATTGCCTAACACTGTAATGTATTGACACTTTATCACTTTATCAACATGTTTACAAGCCTTTTTGCACTATATATTGTTTACATCTGCACAACTCTGGTTTGCACTCTGGTTTGCATTCATTGCCATATGCCCTTACCTGTAATTGTATTGCTCATAAAACTTAATTTTTTACGTATATATATATATTAATGCATATATTTTAGACTACATTCTATAATTGTATTTTTTTTATATTCTTTTTACAACTCTATTTTTTGTATTTTTGTATTTATATTATATGTTAGGCACCTAGGGTCTGAGAGTAACAGAATTTCGATTCTCTGTATGTCCTGTACATGTGGTTGAATTGACAATAAAGCTGACTTTGACTTGACTTTTGACTATTGTTTTCTGGGAATCTTTTAATCTATACTCAAACAAAATCCAACTAAATTTCCAGTATTATAAATACTTATATATTTAGTTACCTTAATAATAAAAAGTTACATTAATAACATGTAGAGAATAATAACTATCAGTTACTGATAATAATTTTAGGTGGTGTATTATTATATTGTCTTCATGTATATTTAGATTTATTATATCATTCATTCATTCAATTTCTTTTCGGCTTAGTTCCTTTATTAATCCAGGGTCAGCACAGCGGAATTAACCACCAACTTATCCAGCATATGTTTTACGAATGCCCTTCCAGCTGCAACCCATCATTGGGAAACACCCATACACACTAATTCACACACATACACTACGGACAATTTAGCTCACCCAATTCACCTATAGCGCATGTGTTTGGACTGTGGGGGAAACTAGAGCACCCGGAGGAAACCCACACCAACACGGGGAGAACATGCAAACTCCACACAGAAAATGCCAACCCAGCAGAGGCTTGAACTAGCGACCTTCCTGCTGTGAGGCGACATCGCTACCCACTGGACCACCGTGTCACCCATATTTATTATTTGTTTATATTTATTATTCTGTTTATATTTAGCAGCCGTTTAAGGATGAAAATCATATTTTAACAACAAAGAACTTTAAAGAATTTTAGGTACATATTATTATATTGTTTTTATGTATTTTTATATGTATTATCTATTTTATATATACTATTTTAGTTATATTTAGCAGCCATTTGATGACGAAAAACTGATTATTGTTATCAATTCTTACAGGAAAACAGTAAACATTGTAGTTGACTGGACTAATATACTTCAATATCAATACTAGTATGACTAATACTACCCAGCAAGCATTTTTTGGTTTTTAAAAGATGTCTAATAGATGTCTAAACATAGTCGTCTTGGCTAAAACAATGCTAAATTTGGGCTTCCAGTGAAAATCTAATAGACATCTAAAAATAGGCCAAAAGTAGACTAGTCATCAAATAAACAGAAATAAATGACTACACATATAAAGTCTGCCTATTCTGTCTATTTGATGACTGGTCTAGTTATGGGCTATTTCTAGATGTCTATTAGATTGTTCACTGACAGCTCAAGTTTAACCTTGTTTTAGCCAAGCTGTCTACGTTTAGATGTTTATTAGACATCTATTAAACAAAATTGTTTGCTATATTTATATATATAAATGCATTTTTGTAAGTTTTTATGCAGCAATATTTTGTTATTATCTTAATAATAACAAAACAATCTAATCTTAAACCTACAAAACAAACAAATAAATAATAGATAAATATATAATGGAGTGGTATAAGCTGTTTTATGCATTCAGCAGCCATTTAATAAACAAAACAGCATTAATTTTAAGTACATATTACTATATTGTTTTCATGTATCTTTATATTTATTATTATTATGTTTAGTATTTTAGTTATATTTAGCAGCCATTTGATGATGAAAAACAGCATATTTTTATCAAGTCTTGCAGGAAAACAGTAAACATTGCAGTTGTACTTCAATAGCAATACTATTATACATAAAACTACCCAGCAAGCATTGTTTGTTTTTAAAAGATGTCTAATTGAGATCTAACCATAGATGTCTTTTAGATTTTCACTGACAGCCCAATTATTTATCCTTGTTTTATCCAATACGACTAAGGTAGAACTAGCCTAGACTAGTTATCAAATAAATAGAAATGAATAACTACACATATAAATTCTGTCTAATCTGTGTATGTGACGACTCGTCTAGTTATAAGCTATTCCATTTTTCACTGACAGTCCAAGATTAACCTTGTTTTAGTTAAGCTGTCTACATTTAGATGTCTAATAGACATCTCGTCACCTTATAAGGTTCTTTCTGACATTTTTGTCAAAATTGAGTTATTGAGATATTCTTATTAAATGTCAACCTATTCACATTATGGGATGTTTTTTTGTAGGTTGTTCACATTTAATACTTTTTATTTAAAAACAAATGTTACACACACACTGTTTGCTATGGAGTGCAAAAAACTTTGAAGCTCAATATCTCAAAATCATTCAGAATGCAGACCATTTTGAGGGATGTAAACAAAAACAATGGTCCCAACATATTAATTTCTATAGTTTCCATGAATCCAAAAAGAGCCACATATTGATGAATAATGTTATGATAGCTGTTTTAACAAGTTATAATTAAATTGCCTCTTATTACAGTTATGCAATAGTTTGATAATAAGCAGGAAATGTTCATGGGCCAATGACCTCACCACATTGAAATGGTGCCTATCTATCTATCTATCTATCTATCTATCTATCTATCTATCTATCTATCTATCTATCTATCTATCTATCTATCTATCT
>CAIGQZ010001336.1:252460-264179 GCA_903798205.1 Danio tinwini | reverse complement strand
TCTATCTATCTATCTATCTATCTATCTATCTATCTATCTATCTATCTTTCTATCTATCTATCTATCTATCTATCTATCTATCTATCTATCTATCTATCTATCTATCTATCTATCTATCTATCTATCTATCTATCTATCTATCTCATTATTACTGTAATTATCGTTATTATCGTTTCTTTTATTATTATAAAATTATTTGTTGCTTAAACATATAAAACAAACAAATAAATAAATAAAGGAGTGAATGGTATATGCTGTTTTATGCATTCAGCAGCCATGTAATAAACAAAACAGCATTTTTTTTATTATTTACTCTTATATTTTTACGACTAATCGGAGAAGAACGGAAACGCGCCGAATGAACGATTCAAGCATTTCGAATCTGAGATTGAACAATAGAGAGAGAGAGAGAGAGAGAGAGAGAGAGAGAGAGAGAGAGAGAGATGTGTATGTTCGTCTCAGCTGAGCTCATAAGGGAACCGCGGGTTTGAAGGAAGCTCCTTAACCTATTTCACCGGGATACTGAGCATCATTTCGGTCTTATCGCTCCGACTCGCCTGATATAGCTGCGATATGATCTAATATGTGATATTTCGGTTCGGCATGTGACACTGGAATATTCCAGCATCCGCAAGTGAGGATGGCAGGACGGAGCGGTGGCCTTTCGGATCGCAGCTCAAATGCCGCTTTGTTCGCCGTGCAGACGTGGATTGATATTTCATTCATGTGCATCTGAATTGACCCCGAAAACAAGCCCGACAGAGCACTGAGTCCTCATACTGTAGGTAAGAAACGCTGCTGTCTCTATATAATCCTCCCGACACATACTCTGCATATAGTCAGACTTTTAAAACACTTTGTTTAATTCAACGCATAGCACGTGCACTGCTGGGTTTCCACAACACACCTCTGAGAGAAGTAGTGATACACTCCCGTCTACTGTTGTGATGCAAATCTTTGCATATGCTCATATTCTGCATTGTGATACGATGTGCAATACTGTAAATCCAACATCATTAATAGGTTATTTCACTCAGAAATGAACATCCTGTTATCATTTACAGCCCTTTCACTTTTTCCAAATCATGTTTGCGTTTCTTTTTTCGGCTGAACACAAAAGAAGATATTTTGAAGAATGTTGGAAACCTGTAACTGTTGACTTCCATGCTATTTGATTTTTTTTCTATGGATTTTAATGGTTACTGGTTTTAATCATTCTTTAAAATATCTTCGTTTGTGTTCCAACAGAGTAAATATACTCATATAACCAATGGAGGGTGAAAAAATAGAGTAAATTTTCATCTTTGGGTGAACTATCCCTTTAAGATCACTCAGCAGTGGACTGAATATGACAGATTATGTTTGTAAACACATGCAAGATAAAATCATATTTATAATAATTATTTTGATTTAAAGAAGAAGCATATTTTCTTGAACCTACATCATAATCTGCATCCTAAAATAGCTAAATGTGTTCATAATTGTATGCTTTATTATAATACTTCCCAGTGCTAATAATAAATGCTGGTTAATGTAGTACAATGAATGCAAATGAATGCAAACTTCAAACTCACTACAGCACAAAGGCAACAACAGGCAGACAACAGTTTGAGTGCATGCGATGCAATATGTCAGTTGTTTTGCGACAGACGCTGAATGTCAGACTCCGGTTATGGCAGGCGTACAGGAAATCCATATGCGGATGGCAATGGAAAGATAAAATTATTACAAACTGACTCATATTGAGATGGATTTGTTTGCTTGGCCAGTCTTTCGGATTATTTTTGGATAATTTGAGTGACAGTAATAATGTTTTGTTTCACTGATAGCTTTGTCAAAGTAATATTGCATATTTTCTGATTTCAGGAGAATTTAGAGAGTGTGTGTTGCCTTCAATCATTACGTGGTAATGTTTGTGTGTGTTTCTATATGCACATATATATTTACAGGTGAAGACAAAATTATTAGACCTCCTGTGAAATAGGCATGGGCCGGTAAAAGATTCTGACAGTATGATAACCTTAAATAAAAATATCACGGTTTCACGGTATCACGGTATTGTGATTACTGCTCTAAAATATATTCTTTTTAAATATCTGGGTAAAAAAACTAAAACTTTTTTCCCCTTTGAACACAATATATTTAATTTTTTTTAGAAACATTTAGAATATTTTGGAACAGTAAACATGTCAGGCTAAATAACTCAAATGAATCATTTGACTTCTGCTGTCTTCATTTGTTTAAGAAACACAGATTTCTTTACCATTTAAACAACATCTTTTCTGCTGGAGGTACTGTTGTCCTAAAAAAAAAAAAAAAAAAAAAAAAGTAAATAAAAAATCTTACACACCTTTGGAACGAAATTACAGAAAATGTTGGCGGTTTTAAAACCTTGACTTTTCTAAACCGCGGTACACCTTGAAAAGGGTTATCATGCCATGCCTACTGTGACATTTTTTTGGAATATTTATTTTTATTATAATTTTTGCAGACAGAAAAACAAAGAACAGGCAGACAAACCCATCATGAAACAATACTCTGTGCAAAATGTAAAATAAAGCATGAAACAAAGGAAAATGGCGACATACATATATGACCTACAAAAAGACAGTAATGGATATAAAGAGAGAGAAAAAAAACTTACAAATCTTCAGAAATTAAACACTACTAGTCTTTATGTTGTTTTAGAACAAAAAAGACTGGATCCCACATTTTATCAAATTTCCCAGAGTTCCCAGAGATGGTATATCGAATTCTTTCCAAATGTAGAGTGGAGGTGAGTCCATGAAGCCAGTCAGAAAAAAGAGGCCTAACATTTTTCTTCCAGAAACAAAGGATAACTTTTTTAGCTATGATCATGCCATACTGAACACTACTTTTGATTGTAATGCAATAAAGCAATGTAATTCATCATAATGCAATGTATTGCAGTAATGTGCTCTGGTTTTGATTGTAATGGAATGGGCAACTTTTGTAAAGCTGCTTTGAACTGAATCTGAATTTAATTGAATTTTTAAATTTTTTTTTGGTCACATTTTACAATAAGGTTTCGTTAATTACAGTTTTTCCTCAGTGGCTTTGGTGCATTTCTCACAACACTATTTACATTTGCCCAACAGTTAATGCATTTCTCAAAACAATTAGTCATTTGTGCACATCATAGTAGCAGTTTCTTATTCCTTTCAGCAAATTGCAAATGCTTTTGGTCATGCATCAATTGCTTTCGTACAACTCTCTGCTGTTTGTAACATTATTATTTGCTTATGTTATAGTTTTTCTCAGTCGCTTTGGTGCATTTCTCACAACACTATTTACATTTGCACAACAGTTAATGCATTTCTCAAAACAATTAGTACAAACTGCAAAACCTAGTTGATAACCTGTAAAAGCGTGTCACTTGCTCAAAATGGAGAGCTCATTCCTCAAAAGCAAGTATTCATGTCAATGAAAGTGTCCGTGCCATCAAAATGAAAAGTCCTGACACCATTGTTTATGAACAAGATAGTCAAATGGCTTTGTCGTGTTTTCATTATGTCAGTTTACTCTGTAAATTTTTTCCAATGCAAAACAGTCAGATAGTGGTGACACGTCCTGAAAATGCTCAAGACAGCACTATATACTATAGGCACAGCCATTTGAAAACTACAGTAAAGTTAGACATCACTGCATTTAGTGAGGTATCTGAGTACAAGACACTGAATATGTATGTTTCACATTTTTACTGCATATGCTCTTTACAATTGTAATTTATACACAGCATTGTGCAAAAGAATAAATACACCCTTATTTACAACAAACATAAACTCCCTTTGGGTAGAGCTGTGCACAACTGGAAACAATATTGCAGTACATACTGGAACTGAACCTACAACATACACAAGTCTGTAAATCATTCATGAAATTGTTCAATTTAGACATTTTCAGAGAAAAAAAAAGATTTAAAGCTTTTAAATAAAATGAGCTTGACAGATTTTGACAACTAGTTCAACATTTTTGCATGTAATGACTCAAGTAATGAAATGAGGACTATTAGTTTTATATGGAATGACTCTTCAGCATCCACAAGTTTAGTTAATTTTGACAGACAGGACATAAGCAAATGATAATGTTACAAACAGCAGAGAGTTGTATGAAAGCAATTGATGCATGTCCAAAAGCATTTGCAATTTGCTGGAAGGAATGAGAAACTGCTACTGTGATGTGCACAAATGACTAATTGTTTTGAGAAATGCATTAACTGTTGTGCAAATGTAAATAGTGTTGTGAGAAATGCACCAAAGCCACTGAGAAAAACTAATGTTTGTTAATGTATTTACTAACATGAACTAATAATAAACAATACTTGTACAGCATTTGTTAATCATAGTTCAACATTTACTAATGCATCATTGACATCCACATTGTTTACATTAATGCACAGTGAGTTAACATGATCTAACAATGAACAACTGTATTTTCATTAACTACCGTTAACTAACATGAACAAATACTGTAATAAATGTATTCTTCATTGTTTGTTCATGTTAGTAAATGCATTAACTAACATTAACTAATGCAACCTTATTGTAAAGTGTTGAGTGTTTTTTCCAATACATGTTTAAACATAATAGTTTTAATAGCACATTTCTAACTAATTTCTTAAATAAACTAAAACTAAACTAACACTTTTTTTAATTCCAACCAAACAGAAAAAAGACTTGCTTCAGAGGAAAAATAGAAAAGGATTTATTCAAACTACAGTCTCGCATAGCATTGCCATCAGGTCGATATGATGCAGCTGAAAAGCAAAGATTGTGCAAACGTATTCACATTGCTATGATCAGATGCTTTCTGAACTGTAGCATATATTTCCATATTCATCTAAACCCAATTCTCAGCAGTGTGGATGTCACCAGGATGTTTGTTTTCACTATAGAACTGCTTTACACAAAAATAACTCTGTTGTGAGTGTATTAGAACATTGAATCACGCTGAGTCTCAGTGCATGAGTGCAAGCAAGAATTTGCTGCTGCAGTTCACTGAATAGCCACCGGTATCGCTGAAGTTAATGTTTTCTGAATTATGTCATAACATTTAGGTTATGAACCATAAACTAGGGCTGGACGATAAAACTGTATCGGTACTGACCATACACCATTGTCTAAAGCCCCTTACACACAGTGATACCGGTATATATCCGGAACATTATCGGAACGACTTTACTGGTAAATAAAAAAAAGCTCTGTTCACACAGGCAAGAACGTTCACAGAGGCAAGAACATTAACCAGAAATGACCTCAAAGCAGCTGAGATTTGTATTTTTAAAGGTAATAGGGATCCAGCTTGATGATTTCACTTTTATTTAAAGCTTTAGCATTCATGCAGCTTATCCCAGACATCCAAAGGCAGAAGCACTAACTGCAGCAAAATCTTTACACATTTGACCACATTACAAATTCTGAGGATAGATAAGTATTGTGAACAGCTTTGATGAAAACATATGAAGTAACACTTTTGCAATTCGCATGTCGAGATGTACATAATATGTGTGTGTGTGCTGGCGCTCACCGAAGCAGTCCTGCACTTCACGCGCACACCCTTCAAGCAGAGCTTAAGGTAAACAAACAATGGCTTATCATAAGCATTTTATCGATAATTTTTTACACAACTGGCATTAAGAAGGAACATAGAAATGTTATCTGACTAACATCTAGCAGCTAAATGTGTCTGGAAAAATATTCTAAGGCTTTTATTTTCATAAACAGCGTGTATGTGAATGCGTCTGAATGTTCTGATCAGCTGCAGTAGACGTCTCACCTCAGTGCATACTAAGCATGAACCCGCTCTTTCCGGCAATCTTCCTTCTGCGTTCACACAGCGCAGCATTCCGGCAATTTACCTGTAATAATTCCGGAAAATTGCCGAAACGAATTTACCGGTATTTTCAAAAAGGGCCTGTTCACGCATACAGACCTTTCCGGAAAATTGGTGGTAATTTTCTGGAAAGGTCTGTATGTGTGAAAGGGGATAATAATGATAAACAAAAAGAAAAGTGTGGTATGAAGCGCTATAGTTTTATTTAAATGTGGCTGGCTGGCTGGGCATGCGCCTTGGAAGGAATGCCATAAGGTTTAAGGACTGAGCAAGTTTTATATAAGTTATTTCAAATGGAGCGCACCTCGTGCACATCATTCCCCATGCATTTGCATTTTCTAGTTGCACCTTGCTGAAAACATCTCAACTTTTCAGAATGCTGCGAGCGCACCGTGATTCATGTAACTAAAACCAAAGTCACTTTAAGGCAAGTCCTTTCACTTTCCATCTTTGAAACGCCTCTCGGGCAGTATGCTCTGGCATTCTGTTTAAATGGAGAAACATCAAATTCTCATCAAATTATGATTAATTTCCAAAAAATCTGGAAAATTTTCCTCACGTCTGGTCCGAGCCCCTTCCCTGGAGAATCACCAGTCTATAGCGATCGATGATTGGCTCCTGTACTAGAAGGCGGGGCTTGATTCACCATTACACTTTTCCCCCGTTTCAAACTATACGAGTGACACATCTTGTGTATTCTATAGTCTTTGCTACAACTAACCAATCAGCTTCACACTTCGTATGGAATATAGACCATTTTGAGGGATGTAAACAAAAACAATGGTCCCAACGTATTTCCTGTTTTACATTTTTAATTTCTAAAGCTTCAGATGATCCAAAACGAGCCACATATTGATAAAAAATGTTATGAAAGCTGTTTTAACATTAAACTATGATTGAATTTCCTCTTGTTACAGTTGTGAAGTAGTTTGATAACAAGCAGGTCAATGACATCACCACATTGAAATGTTCTATAAACAATTCAGTAATAATGGTAGACTAATTACCTCAGACAAACACAGAGCACCCAAACACTGCACTACAATTTTCTCCATAAGTAAAACAGGTATCAGAGCTGCAGAAATGGTTTGTTCATTTGTCATCCTCTGAGAAATGGTTGAGGGTTGCCTAAAGCACATTGAAAATAGTGAAGGAAACTATGCCACTCGCACTTTTCACCTGCTTTTAGACGTGATATGTGAACCGCCTCTGGCTAGGTTTCATCATCGCCACCTCAGGTCAGAATAACACAAGTCAAAAAAAATGAGGGCCGAGACAAGCAGCAGTGAGGAGACTGTAAATAAAAAAAAAGATGTATCAGGTCGCCAGAGTGGCTTTCTGGTTTCTTTTCTGGTGCATCCCAGCCACTAAGCACCCTATCTGAAATTTGCATATTAGCGTAGGGGTAATGTTGTCACATGTACTACGGCAGCATTAAATCATTCATTCATTAATTTTCCTTCGGCTTAGTTCTTTTATTCATCAGGGGTCGCCACAGCAGAATGAAGCAACAACTTATCCAGCATATGTTTTACACAGCTGATGCCCTTCCAGCTGCAACCCAATACTGGGAAACACCCATCCGCACACATACACTACAGCCAATTTAGTTGATTCAATTCACCTATAGCGCATATGTTTGGACTGTGGGAGAGACCGGAGCACCCGGAGGAATCCCACGCCAACACGGGAAGTACCTTTAATTTTATCTGCTCAAAAAAAAACTTTGTGAATGTTTTAGACAAAACTCCAACACATGCACGAGCAATTATAACAAATAAACTAATGTAAATATTATCCCGCTTGCTTTTTGAGCGCTGGCAAGTTCTCACACCCCTATGATTGGTCATTGTCTTCACCTGATCAACAGAAAGGGCTGCGATTAGAAACGAAAGCGCCACATGAGTGACAGCCGCAGGTCAGTCTATATGCGCATAATACGCGGTTATCAGGTAATCCGTAATAGAATAAATACAATACAATAAACTCACACCGCAGGCACGCTTGTGTCTGGATCCACAAGTATCACTTTAACAGCCGAGAGGAGAGGAAAATTTACCTCACGAACATGCCAACGGGTCAAATGCACAAAGAGAGAGAGAGAGAGAGAGAGAAAGAGAGAGAGAATTTTTCCCTAGTAGTAAAATAGCGGCTCCTGTCAGTGAAAGATTTGCTTTTTAAGTAGTAGGAGTGTTTTATTTACTCACCCTCGCCTCCTTCGCCATAGTATTCTACCGCGACATCGCGCATAGGGGATAAATGACGTCAGTGCGTAATAACTGGTTATGATCTATTACTGAACCGATATCGAATTGTCCCCATCTGCATCGCGGTGCACCGAAGAAATGATTAATTTTGACACCCCTAATAAGTATTGATAAAGAACGATATGAAACATGATAAAGTTATATTTTTTTGTTGTCGTATCGCCTAGCCCTACCTTAAACACAATACTACTCAATTCACTATTTATAATAGTGGGAATCATTGGAAAGCTCTAGGGACTGCTGAATACTACTGAAAAGTATCAGCCGAATATGGTATTTTCACACCGGATGTGGAAAGTGCTGCGATATAAAACCCTCTAATTTAAATGGCTTGCCATGTAAGGGAGGACTGTTGCCAAGCCAAGCAAAGTGCAAGTGCAACGGAGCAGCTATTGACTTGATTGTCAAAGTTCAAAATAGCTCAATATTTAGCACTAATAGCCCGTTTCCACTGGTACAGTACGGTACAGTATGGGTCTGTAAAGGTCACCTTTACAGGTACCCTTTTGGTGGGCTTGGTGTACGACAGAAAATTTTGGTCGACGTCATTTTCATTAGAAGAAATGTCTACAGTAAAGCTGTACGGGTCGTTCACATATCATATGAGAAGCACTTCTCACAAAACAGATGCTTTATACATAAATACTTGTGTATAAATGTTCATTACTAACCTTTCTATGAACATGATTTGATTATAACTGCAGTTCAATGCAAAATAGCCTACTGTAACGTCTGCAATTATATAAATTAAATAAATAAATAAATGCAACATATATGAACACATACAGCACCTTATAGTCTCTGATATGTTACTAATGGCAGATAAACTACACACAGCATACATTTAGTCCTTATTTGAGTTCAAAAACAACACGGAATAAAGCCCACAGTCAGTGCAAACCTCTCATCTGTGTCTGTAATCTTCAGCAGCACACGTAACCTCTGTTAGAGATAATTTTTTTTATTCCAATTTCATAATAGTTTAAAAGGTGATGATAAACATGACAGTTTGTTCATGATTCAGGTTGCTGAAACAATTTGCTCCTGTGTTTTGTCGGGCTTCTCCTTTGTTTTTTCGCGCTTCACTCTTACGTTTGTCTTTTTCTTTTCTGAAAGGATCGGATGTCAGAAGCACTTCAATAATCACACACACGTTATTATCATCAGCTCAAGAAGTTTATTATTTCAAATATAGACACGATCGCGAGCTCCCTGGAGAAAGCGAAACTGCTAGCACTTTTAGACGGCCTCGTAAAACAAAATCAGGGCACAGCTGATGTTCTTCTTCTTGGCTTTGTGACTGTACATCAAGACAACAACATGGTTTATTTGAGCTAAGGTCGACCATGGCTCGTTGTTATATGCATGTAGTATTACGATGTATTGTGTCGGTTGTGTATTTACAAAATGGTGCTGTCTTTGTTTTCATTCTCCTGCTTCTGCGAGTGATGTATCTCTGTAAACCAATAGAGTGCAGCTGCACATCTAGCTCCGCCTTATGGTACCCTTTAGGCCTGCTTGGCACCTTTTGCAAAGGGTGACCAAAAATGGTGTGGTGTGGTTGGCTTTTAGGTACCTTTTGACAGTGGAAACGGCCATAAAAGCGTACCGAACCGTACCATACCACTCAGTGGAAACGGGCCAATAATGTGCTGTTGTGGCAATGCTGGTAAAATGACACAGTTCACTACCAATCAAATTGTAGTGTAATGAAAATGTTATTTTATTGGCTTTTTTTTCCCAAATCAGGGTAAGTTATTAAGGTAAATTTTAAAAAGTCTTACAAAATTACTTTATTTTATGTAATACTTTTTTTATTACATTGCAGCTTTAAAAATTTTGGGTTTCAGTTTCACTTTTTTTTTTTTTCCATCAAAGCGCATCCAGAATTTTTGTCCCAGAATTTTCATTTCGGTGCATTCCTAGCAAAATGCATTGTTTTCCCAGCTTGATCATAAAAAAATGCTTAGTTCCCATTAAAACACCTCGTATATTTCAACTTTTTAAACCAACCCAGGCTCATTGCGGATATGTACCCAGGTCTACATTTTTGGGGCCAGCGAAATACGTAACCGTCTGCTCGCAGTTTTTTGTATTTGCAAATCCACCAGAGGCCGATGTGTAAGCTTTTTGATTATCTCACATTTCTCTCGCGCATCCTCTTCTTACGTTAATCCACCAGAGGGCGCAATATACACTTCAGCCAACCAGGCTAGCTTGCTGTTGACTGACTGACCCACCGACATCGTTTTCAGCCTGTTGTTTATTTATTAATATTTTTGCTTTTGTTTTACCTGGTTTCTGGAACAATTTTTGCTGGTTCCACATCCCAAGTCTGCCAATGTATGTGGCGAGCTACTAGACATACTGCTAACACCAGAAAAACAGTCCATACAAAGGCAAGTGGTCAGCTGGTACACCAAAAGGGAACGAAAGCCGTCTGTGGCATCATACCGCCCCATAGCATTTGTTTTAAAGACGAAATGCAGCCAGATGTACCTCTGGCTACATAATTCTTACATAAGTGCTCTCCAGAAATGTAGACAGGGGTACGTATCCACAATAAGCCTGTGTTTCTTAAAACGTCCTCCAAAAATTATATCCCAAAAAAAATCAAGGCAACTTTGATTTCAGATGTCATGACCTCTCAAAGCAAGATTAATAGAGAAAGTGTGCAGTGAAATGTAATGACTCACAGCCAGTATTCTCTATCATGGCAGGGCTATTATCAAGTGCATTGAATCTTTTGCTCTAAAATATGGGGGGAGATTGCTCTAAAACAGGATCTGAGATGCAGTTTTCCTTCATATCACTGATAAATGTGCACAAAGTAGAGTAAATGGCAGTGAGTGCTCAGAGCTAGAAATGGAGCTACAGGTGATTTAGTGATGATGCTGGTTTCTTTTCAGACTTATCGGACTGTATTGGTTGAAAGTCCAGCAAAGAAGCACAAGCTCGGTGTCACACGTACATGAGCGTGCACTGAATAATAGAGCGCCGATCGATAAAATCAGCCAGCGAGGCTCTGCACACGTGTGGATCCTCTAATGTTACAATACCAGACATGTGTTAAGAGCATTTGAGGTTTGTGAGCAGCTGCTGAACAAGTCTAGGAGATATATGTATGATTAGCGGATATATATGCAGTTGAAGTCAGAATTATAAGCTCCCCTTTGAATTTTTTTTCTTTTTCGAATATCAAATGATGTTTAACAGAGCAAGGAAATGTTCACAGTATGTCTGATAATATATATTTCTTCTGGAGAAAGTCTTATTTGTTTTATTTTGGCTAGAATAAAAGCAGTTTTTAATTCCATTAAGTTTTAAAATCATTTTAAGGTCAAAATTATTAGCCCCTTTAAGCTATTTTTTTCGATTGTCTACAGAACAAACCAGTTATTATACTATAACTTGCCTAATTACCCTAACCTGCCTAGTTAACCTAATTAACTTATTTAATCCTCTAAATGTCACTTTAAGCTGTATAGAAGTTTCTTGAAAAATATCTAGTCAAATATTATTTAATGTCATCCTGGCAAAGATTAAATAAATCAGTTATTAGAGATGAGTTATTAAAACTATTATGTTTAGAAATGTGT
>CAIGQZ010001336.1:228425-252060 GCA_903798205.1 Danio tinwini | reverse complement strand
ATTATTAATAATACAATAATAATAATTTAAATAATTTATAGTAAAAATATAGTATAGTAATAATAATACTAATTTATAGTAATAATTTTACATTTTGTTATTATCTAACAATATTATCCAATAGTTTTTTCAGTACTAGCTGGAAGGGCATCCACAGAGCAAAACATATGCTGGATAAGTTGGCGGTTCATTCCGCTGTGGTGACCCCTAATGAATAAAGGGACTAAGCCGAAGGAAAATTAATAAATAATCTATTATTATAATCTATTAGTAATAGCATCTAATAGTAATAATTTTATTATCTAATCGCACTGCATTTAATTAAATGACAAAATATTTGTTACTATTTCTTCTGTACTGTATTACAGTAATGAGAATCATTGTAGGAAAAAAATAGGAAAAACATAGCTAGGTGTATTATGGTAATGAGAATTTGAGGGCAAACTGTCTTAGTTTAATATTAATGACAATAATATCACATGATTCATTTTCCCTTCTATGCACAATGCAATTTCTTATAACTCTGGGGTAAAATGTATTACACATACAGATATAATTGGCCTAAAAAAGCCTTTTTTTGTGATCATCATTAGGATGATCATCATTTGTGATCATCATTAGTTATATTTGCTTTATTTAATTGGCAATTAATCTGTTCTTATTACTGTAATCCAACTAATTATGTACTGCAATAAATATTTGCGACTGCCTTTAATTTGTACCATACTAAAAAACAGTTACTGTGAAAAGAATCATTATGAAGAATAACGACCCAAAACAAAACAATGCCTGAGTCCATTATGGTAATGAGCATTTTAGGGCAAATGTGATTAATTTATTATTCATAAAGACACAATGCCAAATAAATGGGCTACTCTTTTTTATGCACTACCCAAAATATAATTCCACACGATTGTATGCTGAAATGCAAGCTGTACTTGTTTTTGTGACATCCAGTCTCAGTTTCCCACAATGCATTGATTTGCATCTTAAAAGTTACAAAAATGTGCAGACAGTGTTGCTCCTCTAGCAAACGCACACACATATATATCGATCTGTGCTTAGAGACCAGAAAAATCGATGGCAGCAAACCGCATCTGGACGCGCTACTGCGATTAAATAACAGGCAGATGTGTCTATTCATTTGGACCATCCGAAATCCAGGCTCTCTGGGTAAATTGGAGACACGCCAGCACACGCAACACACATCAACACAGCCCTCGCATCGATTCGCAGACTGTATGAGCGGCTCTGTCTGTTTGCTGAGTGTGTGTGTGAGTTTTACTTTCGATGAGGAATGATGAAAGACGACAGGGTAAAAATGTATGTGTGCATCTCTGATTACTACCCAGCAAACAGAAAGCCTACAATCGCTGTAGGAGAAAGAGCAAGCAGAGCAACAATTTACATGCATTTTCTCTTTTAGCTGAATGTAGAAAGATGCGCCTTTTAAAAAATATCATGTTTTTCCTGCACTTTACTGACAATTTTAACCTTGCAAAGTGTGAAAGAGTCTTAAAAGGCTTCTGGTCATACATATGTCGGTCTGGAGATATGGCTTCTGAGACTTTTTGCCACTTTTTGTATGTGCCTGCTAGGATAAAATTGTAAGTGTGAAAGCTTTAGAAAGATAGCAGAACACCTCACCTCAGTATGCTGCATAATTTAAGGCATAATTTAGGCACGTTTCAGGTAGGCAAGAGGAATTGAGGATCAGCTTTATTCCCTCACAGATAACTGAAAAAGACAAGAAAAACAAATAGGTTTGCGTTCGACATGAATGCAAAAACACGACCACAAGCTCAGGAATATAAATGTATATATGGATAGCAAGCCACCAAACAAGGAACAGGTGAACATAGTTAGTAACTCTCAGAAACTACAGTAATAAAAAATACAGGAACCAAACCTACTGAGACTTTAAAGGATTAGTTCACCCAAAAATAACAAGAAAAACAAATAGGTTTGCGCTCGACACAAATGCAAAAACACAACCACAAGCTCAGGAATATAAATGCATATTCAATTCAATTCATGTTTATTTGTATAGCGCTTTTACAATGTACATTGTGTCAAAGCAGCTTCACATAAAAGATTATAGTGAATTGAAACAGTGTCAGTTCAGTTTTTAGAGTTTCAGTTCAGTTCAGTTCAGGTCAGTGTGGTTTAATATTCACTGCTAAGAGTCCAAACACTGAAGAGTAATCCATTGATGCGCAGCTCTACAAGTCCCGAACCATGCAAGCCAGTGGCGACAGCGGCCAGGAAAAAAACTTCACCAATTGGTGTAAGTGAAGGATAAAAACCTTGAGAGGTCCCTGGAGGTCACAGGAGTCAGATGCATGCTCTCCACTCCTCCATGACCACCACAGCTGCTACTCAGGAAACGGCCTGGTCCAGGATTGTAGAACTTTGGGATCATCTTTTCACAGGTCTTGGATTGCATCAGTGGCACTGCATAATCTGTGGGGGTCTCGGGATGAGTACCCCCAGGTGAAAATAGAAAATAAAGAGAATAATTAGCGTAGCTGCTGTTCATAGTGTATATAAATGAGATGCGTGGAGCACATTCATGCATCATAACCCTATGTGATGCATTGAGTGTGTGCTTTGCTAAAAAGATCTGTAGGTCTTTAATCTAGTTTTGAATTGCGAGAGTGTGTCTAAGCCTCGGACATTATCAGGAAGGCTATTCCAGAGTTTAGGAGCCATAAATGAGAAGGCTTGACCTCCTTTACTCGACTTTGCTATTCTAGGTACTACCAGAAGCCCTGAGTTTTGAGATCTTAAAGAGCGGGTTGGATTGTAGTGAGACAGGAGGTTGGTTAGATAAACAGAAGCTAGATTATTTAAAGCTTTATAGGTAAGAAGCAATATTTTAAAATCAATACGAAACTTAACAAGCAGCCAGTGTAAGGAGGATAAAATTGGGTGATATGATAAAATTTTCTAGACCTGGTAAGAACTCTGGCAGCTGTGTTGTGTATATGGATAGCAAGCAACCAAACAAGGAACCGGTGAACATAATTAGTAACTCTCAAAAAACTACGGTAATAAAAAAAAACAAACAGGAACCAAACCTACTGAGACTTTAAAGGATTAGTTCACCCAAAAATGACAAGAAAAACAAATAGAATAAGTAACCCTCAGAAACTAATTAGAAAACCAGGAACCAAACATAGGAAATACTGACACTTTAAAGGGTTAGTTCACTCACAAATTTTAATTCTGATATTATTACTCACCCTTGTGTTGTTTTTAACACCTGAGACCTTCATTCATTTTCTGAACACAAATTAAGATATTTTAGGTAAAATGTGATTTTTGGCTATTATCAACATTACTAGTTTTTGACTGAAGAGAAAAGTTTGACTGTAGAGAAAATTTAATCTACAGCTAACTTTAATTCACACATGAAATCTTGATATTACACTAACAATTTAAGAAGTATAACAGTAATAATAATTTGCACTGCTAGATCTGAAATGAGGCAGCATGGTGGCTCAGTGGTTAGCACTGTGACCTAACAGCAAGAAAGTTGCTGGTTCGAGTGGTGGATGGGCCAATTGGCATCTCTATGTAGAGTTTGCATGTTATCCCCTTGTTGGCGTGGGTTTCTTCCGGGTGCTCTAGTTTTCCCCACAGTACAAACACATGCTCTATAGGTGAACTGAAAAAACTAAATTGGCCGTAATGTATGAGTGTGTGTGTGAATGTGAGAGTGTATAGGTGTTTTCCAGTACTGGGTTGCAGTTGGAACGGCATTCCACTGTGGCGACTGCTGATAAATAAGAAACTAAGTCTAAGGAAAATGAATGATCTGAAATCTGTCTGTGATGGTTTGATTTGATTTCCATCGGTGGCGTAATGTACTAGTAAGGTACAGTATTTAGTATTCCGTCTGGTGCGCTGACTGACAGACACACAAACCCCTAAATTACATTCATCTGCAGAGTTGATGCACAACCCATGGAAAGACAATCATTTTTGCAAACAACTGCACTTTTTTGAGATTGAGACAAACAGGTAAAAACTAAAAAGTAATTTTTTTAGATTGTATTTTTTGTTTATTAACGCCTTCCCACCTTTTACCGTGTGCAACTACTGAACTGTAAATTATGGGTTACACTTCCAGATTCTCAAAAACTCATTTCACATATTAAGGCTGAGCTACAAACAATCCATATGTAGTGAAAACAGAGTGAGAGGTACAGTATTTACGCCATCTCATGCCAATTGCTAACTTTTTGATTTTGTGGCAGATTCGTAAAGATATGGCCACTGAGAATGCTGCAATTGGTCATGCACGGTGCTGCAGCAGCAAAGCCCACCTTTTCATTTAAAAAAATATTTTTTTTTGTGCTTTATGCAATATCCACCAGGTGGCGCAAGGAACAACCACTTTTTTATTGTCGGGCCATTGCAAGCAAATGCCCCCCAAATCAAACAACCTTCCCAGGGGTGCTTGTAATATAAGATGAAAAAAAAACATAGCTACTGGTCAGTTTAAGATATACTAGAAAACATCTTATAGGCTAGGGGTCTTTTGAATCTGTACAATCTCATTCATACATTTTAGTACGATCTTTCAAAAACAGTTGTGTTGGGTTTAGGGGTGTGGTTTGGTGCCAAACCTCCTTTCAAAAATTCTACATTTTCATACAGCTGAACTCTGACAAAACGTAAAATAGTTAAATTTCTCGTGAGATCAGGCTGACATGCTTGGTTCTGTGTTTTATTTTGTATCCATCATGAAAATACCATCAAACTTGTTATTTTAATACAGTATAGCAAGGGCGTCATACTTAGCATACTGTATCTTAAAGCACTTTTGAGTTCATTTCTTTTGAGTATCGCTCCATTTAATTTTTCTCTACAGTATGTATTATAGACAGCATAGTAATATTAAATACACAGGTATGTCCAACATTTGCTGTATTAAAGGGGACCTATTATGCTCCTTTTAACAAGATGTAAAATAAGTTTCTGAAGTCCCTAGTGTGTTTGTAAAACTTTAACCCAAAAACCACACAAATAATGTTTTATGACTCTTTGAAACTGCCTCTTTTAGGCTTTGGTGCTTTTTATTTGCCATTTTGGTGACTGTCGCTTTAAATTCAAACGAGATTGTGCTCTTTTCAAAAGAGGGCGGAGCTACAAATGCCTGTGTGTCAGCATAGTCGTAGATTCAAAAATAAGACTAACGTCCTATGCTAATGACGAAGAGAGGGTCACTAGTGGGCGGGGCTTTCCCCTTCTGATGTCACATACAATGGGAGAATGTCAATTAACCAGTTAAACTGCGGACCCGGTGGCGGGTCCGGAGACGTCATCGACTTCCCCTTTAATTTTTTAAAGACCTCGAGTTGCGCAACACCCCGGAAGTGGCTCCGTTAGAGAGTGTAGAAGCTATATTTTATGCACATATGCATTACTTCTGTTTTTATTTTACTGTACAAAAGTTATTTACACTTAAATACACAGTATACTGAATACCCGAGCTGGGTATTGAACATTGGTTTATTTTCATATCTTATAGTCATTGACTAATTTTAATATAATGTTATGATGCCTAAAATGCAAAGGAGATAAAATAAGTAAACTCATGTTCCTATAGTTATTATCATGTAAAACTAAGCAGAAGCAAAAATGTACTATTTAATATGAATGCGCAAAAAGTTATTTTCCCAGTATTCAGATGAACTGAAACAGTTTGGCCATTTCACATGATAGAGATCAAATTCTTTTTGCTAGTGTTTGCTGCCCTCTGCTGGTTTCAAGCAGAACTGTCTGGAAAAGCTAAAATCTCTAAATAGATAATCTACACCCTTTCAAAAAGGCATTTTAGAAAAAAAAAATTGCCCAATATTGAAGTGGTTCATAATAAAACAGAAAAAATATAAAAATATTATTTATTACTTTCAGCAGTTTCTTATGTAAATTCAAAGGGTTTTCTATTCAATTACACTGGATTTTTTCATTTATAGCAATGCATTTGGATATGGAAGGCTTTCAAAATTTGGTAGGCGGAAAATACATAAAAAAAATGGTGTTCAACTCCCATCAGTTGGAATACAATAACTTTTGCATATATTATGGTAGAGACATTTTTCTTTTTTTCTCTGATTACACACATGTGCAGGAATCACCAAAATTATTTACAGCAACATAGAGCACACAGAACCTAAAAGGTACACTTTCAAATCTGAGTTTATAAAAAAAATACAAAAAGCTCCTCTTTTTTAGGTGTTTATTATAACACAGACAACATATACAGTTATTTTAAATACTTTTAATAGTGTTTTATGAAAATTCAAAGGGTTTTCTTTAAAATGATACCAAATTTTTGCATTTACACCTCTGCATGTGGATTTGGGAAGCTTTTAAATTTGGGTAGGCAAAATCCAGGCGGAAATCCCAAAATAACACTAGACTTTAAAGGGTTAAAGTGTTTCTGCAGACTGTTTTTGTCAACTGTGATGATAAACAAATAAAATTAATAGTTTTTTTAGCCATTAGAAGCTGGTTATATTCAAAAATTGTTGCAACAAAACTGTGTTTAAACCCTTTATAAAAAAATTATTGCATAATAGGCCCCTTTTAAGACTGGCTTTGAGTTTTTGGGGTTATTCGTGGTCTGTTAGCTCGTTAGTCAGTTAGTTAGTTAACTTTATTTGTCCCCGTAGGGAAATTTTATTTGCAGCATACACTCACAGTGACTTCTGACTAGTGATGCGCAGATGCTGCGGATAAACCGCGGGTCTGAATAATCAAACCCTTTTGTACCCAAAACAGAAAAAATTTAAAATAAACTTCACTGATTGTTTAGAGCTTTACAAAAGCTACAACCATACATAGAAAAAAGTAAATGTTTCATAATAAGGTAAATAAACTCTCAAAATCCACACACAGTGCATCCGGAAAGTATTCATAGCTCTTCACTTTTTCCACATTTTTTTACGTTACAGCCTTATGCCAAGATGTAATTAATTAAATTATTTCCTCAAACTTCTACCCACAATACCCATAATGACAATGTGAAAAAATAGTTTTTTAAATTGGTGCAAATTTATTAAAAATAAAACACCTGAAAAATCACATGTACAGAAGTATTCACAGCCTTTGCTCAATACTTTGTTGATGCACCTTTGTCAGCAATTACAGCCTCAAGTCTTTTTGATTATGATGCCACAAGCTTGGCACATCTGTCTTTAGGAATTTTTGCCCATTCCTCTTTGCAGTACCTCTCAAGCTCTATCAGGTTGGATGGGAAGTGACGGTGTACAGCCATTTTCAGATCTCTCCAGAGATGTTCAATAGGATTTAGGTCTGGGCTCTGGCTGGGCCACTCAAGGACATTCCTCGAGTTGTTGTGAAGCCACTCCATTGCTATTTTGTTGGTGTGCTTTGGGTCATTGTCCTGCTGGAAGATGAACCGTCGCCCCAATCTGAGGTCAAGGGCACTCTGAAGCAGGTTTTCATTCAGGATGTCTCTGTACATTGATGCATTCATCTTTCCCTCTATCCTGACTAGTCTTCCAGTTCCTGCTGCTGAAAAACATCCCCACAGCATGATGCTGCCACCACTATGCTACACTATAGGGATGGTATTAGCTTGGTGATGAGCGGTGCCTGGTTTTCTCCAAACGTAACGCCTGGCAATTACTCCAAAGAGTTCAAATTTAGTCTCATCAGACCAGAGAATTTTGTTTCTTATGGTCTGAGAGTCCTTCAGATGCATTTTGGCAAATTCCAGGTGGGGAGTGGCTTCCGTCTGGCCACTCTACCATACAGGCCTGATTGGTGGATTGCTGCACAGATGGTTGTCCTTATGTAAGGTTCTCTTCTCTCCACAGAAGAACGCTGGAGCTCAGACAGAGCGATCATCGGGCCCTTCTGGCAGGCCCTTCTCCCCTAATCACTCAGCATAGATGGCCTGCCAGCTCTAGGAAGAGTCCTGGTGGTTCCAAACATCTTCCACTTCAGATGATGGAGGCCACTGTGCTCATCGGAACTTTCAAAACAGCAGAAATGTTTCTGTAACCTTCCCCAGACAATCCTGTCTCGGAGGTGTACAGACAATTCATTTGTCTTCAGGCTTGGTTTGTGCTTTGACATGCACTGTCAACCCTGGGACCTTATATAGACAGGTGTATGCCTTTTCAAATCATGTTCAATCAACTGAATTTACCACAGTTGAACTCCAATGAAGCTGCTGTAACATCTCAAGAATGATCAGTGAAAACAGAATGTAGCTGAGCTCAATTTAGAGCTTCACGGCAAAGGCTGTAAATACTGATGTACATGTGATTTTTCAGCTTTTTGATTTTTAATAAATTTGCAACAATTTAAAAAAACTCCTTTTTCACATTGTCATTATGGGCTATTGTGTGTAAAATTTTGAGGAAATAAATGAAATGAATACATTTTGGAATAAGGTTGTAACATAAGAAAATGTGGAAAAAGTGAAGCGCTAATACTTTCCAGATGCACTGTAAATCAGCAGATTGCTCAAAAAAAGAAATAGCAATAAAAAAGCTCTGTCTCTCCCTGCGCATGACTAATAATAATAATAATAATAATAGTTATTCATTCGGCACATTTGACTGAAGGCGGATGAAAAGAGCACCACTGCAAAAGCGTTTAATGAATACGTTTCCTCCTCTTTGTTTTCTCTCTTTGTGTCTGTTCAGACTCTCGCTCGTCGCTGCGCCCGCAGGCCTTGCCTCCAGAATCCATGCCCTCTGCTATTGTTTCCATGACAACCTGGGAGGCACGACCGCAGGGCATCTCTGTGTATCTGCACTCGCGCTTACATTTTTCCTCTTATATCTGCGTATCTGAGCTCTTCAAGTGCTCTTATTCAAACGCTGAGCGTTATGTTCTCATTAGGGACGACCTGATGAATGCCCGTGTCAGATGATGGGCGATAGGTGTGATTTGTATTGATGATCTGGGTTGGTCCTGGCACTCGAAGCTTTCAGATCGGCCCATTTCCCTCTCTGCGTCGGCGGGCATTAAGAAAGCACTCTGGGGAGCACATTAGGGTTGAATATGATGATGTTTTATGAGGACGACAGGTGTTACAGTTTATTCACATGCCGCATGATGCATGTAGATGTGACGGCAGCTTTATGGGTATATGATGTTACATTGAGATAAATTAACCACATTGAGATGTCAAGCAATGAGCAATGAACAACGTTTTATTTATTTTTTTGCATTATTTTCTTACTAGTGCAGCTGTTATTTAATTAGGAAAAGGGAAATTGGGAGAAATATATTTATGATTAAAGTATAATAGTAATATATTTAAAAAATATACAAGTTTTAATAGAAGTGTGCTAAATACTGTATTAAACGTGCTCTATTTTCCAAAACTAATTTTGTATTTAATGTACTAAGAATTAGCATCAAGCACATTTTAATATAAACTTAAGACCATTTAAGTGTACTCAACTATGCTATTTTGAGACACCATGAAATTGAACTAAAATGTGCAATTAACATACTATATCTGTATTAAAAAAACTAATATATTGTTACAAATACACTTGAACTCTACTTTTAAGCATATATAAGTATATTTATGACTAATTTAAAGTATACCAACAGTATATGAAAATAATAGCTAACACTTAATTTTGATGGTCCATTTGAGTACACTCAGGGCTCGATAATTGTTTTTCTTGGTAGCACCGGTGCTCTGGAAGTCTTTTATCCACTCTTTGAAAAGTGTAAATGCTGGATTGACATTCAGCAGATGATCACTAATCAGATCGGTCATTATTTGTAACATTAGGTGGTTTCTAAAACTAAATCTGTCAGTGTTGTTTACATTCTCATCTTCAGTGCTTAACTTTTTCGAGGCTGTAGCTCCCTGTCATCGGAACTGAGTCATTGACAGCTGATATTAACCAATCCATTTGCGTTCTGTTCTAGCACAGTGGGCCAATAAGAAGAGCTTGAAGGCGGGACAAGCATTGCAAGCTTTGTTTACTGCAGCAAGTTGTCATGTTACTGTTTTAAACCATTCCTGAGCGCTGCATTTGGTGTTTTTAGGTGCAAAGATGCTTAAGGCGTGAATCCCTCCTAATTCCGCGCATGTGATGAACATTTTGCTGTAAAAACTGGTCTCACGACACCAATTTTATGCACTCGCACAAATGCTCCCAAATATATTTTGAGGTCGCATAGATCAAATTTCGGGCGCATATGCAACCAAAACAGTCGCAATATCGAGCCCTGACACTGTAAAAAATGGCCGTGATTTCAACTGTAAAAATGCTACAATAAAAATCTGGAATCTGGTTAACAGTATTTTTCCTTAATATATTTGGTGAATAACCGTAAATTGACTTCCCAGAATTCCCTGCAGGCACATCACTTTTTATGCTTTTTGTTGTCAATGGATCTTTATAGTTGTTTCCCCATCAATTATGTACATTAGATATTTGTTACATCTAATGTTGATAAACAATGTTTATTTCATGACTTTAATTTTATGCGTGTTACCATACTGGTGTTTAGTAGCTCTGTGAATGACACTGAGCACCTTCTTTCCACTGATACACTTTTCTGTTTCTGGGAAAAGTGGTTTGTGATGAGCATTAGATTATTATGTATAAACTTTCTCATCACCACCTG
The DNA here is from genome assembly GCA_903798205.1 of Danio tinwini. Taxonomy (NCBI): domain Eukaryota; kingdom Metazoa; phylum Chordata; class Actinopteri; order Cypriniformes; family Danionidae; genus Danio; species Danio tinwini. The sequence continues at coordinate 241,413 of CAIGQZ010001336.1, read as the reverse complement.
CATATGGCTGTGTTAACCTGTCTATCTGAGTAACAAAAGATGTGTACATGTTGCTAATTCAAAATACGGACATATTGCCTCTATAAATTAATGAAATACGGTAGTTTACTAAAAAAAAAAGAGAAATTACGTTTACGGTTTGTACCACATTTTTAATGGTAAAATATTGGCAATACCCCAGCTGTCGTTTTTTCACGGTTTTATTTTTTACAGGGTATTAGTAGACTGTCTACTAACAACTATCTGTTGATACTGCTTCTTCAACAGACATTTTACTGACTATAAGAAACTTTGCAAGTACATGTCAACTTACACTAACCCTAACCCCAACCCCAACCTAAAGCTGCAGTCACACTAGACTTTTCTCCCCATAGACTTCCATTCATACCCACGCAAATGCAGCAGACTGTAAACGCAAGCTCGTGCGACAAGTTTCGCAGTTCGCTGTGTTGGAAAAATTCAAGCTTGGTATACTCTGACCTGCGAAATTGCATCACGGGATTGATCAAAACATGATCTCTCTGTACAGAAATTTAAAACATGGACCAATCGCTTGCTTTTTTTAAATGTCTAATCATCTTGTTTAATCTTGCCCCTTTTCGCAGCGCTGTATGACAGAATTTCACACACACAAACTCTAATGTGACCGCGGCATAACAGTCTACTTATAATCTAATAAGAATTAGTTGCCATGAAGATGCAATGTAACTTAAATTCAACAAACTGACGACCAAAATAAAGTGACCAATATACAAAATGTGCAAAAAAGCATGCTAAAATGCACTTCATTTAAGCTCACATTTCTGTGCTGTATCTCATTGAACAACAATTATGTTTTTTTTTTTTTTTTTAAAGAATAAAAAATCCCTCAGCCTATGTCTTGGTGGTCAATGGAAGATTAGTAATGAGATAATTAGTAATGAGAAGAGTAATGTTTTCTGCCAGGGGGGTGTCCTCTTGGAGGTGTGATGACACGTGAATACTATTTGGTAAGAACTTAATTTGAACAAATTTAAAGGTGATTTTCACAATATCCGATAAAAAAAAATCCTCAGATATTCCAGACTTTGAAATAGTATCACAACCAAACATTGACCTATCTTAACAAATAAATATATGAAAAGCACATTTTTCAGCTTTTAGATTAAGGCTGCGCAATATATCGTTTTAGCATCGATATCACAATGTGTGTATCTGCAATAGTCACATTCAGGATTGTGTGATTTAGGGAAAATATCTAATAGCAATTTTTTTTGACAGAATTGCGATTTCAATTTGATTTGCGATTCAGTTTTGTAGTCAAGATTCAGCTCAATCTGTATCGTAGCTTCTTACTGCTAGAATGCAGTGAGTGTTAGTTAAAAAAGGAACTGAAAAGATATTAACTTTCTCCAATATTTATTTAAAGGGCACCTATGGTGAAAAATCTACTTTTCAAGCTGTTTGGACAGACATATGTGTATGTATGGTGTATAGATCGTCATATTGGGGTGATATAAACACACCCAGTCCTTTTTTTTCAATTTAACAACATAAAAACGGTGGACCAATTGGAGCGGTTTTTAGACCGACCGCAACTTGACGTAGGAGTGCGGTCCCCCCGCCCACCGAATTGATTGACAGCTGCGTATTAACATGTCTCCGTAGTAACGTGTGTAATCATATCAAACAGACACAGGACCAGGACGTGAGCACACTAAGCAACCGTAAATAAAAGGTCTGTTCAGTTTGCTAGGATCATCAATCATCATCAAATGTGATCAAGAGTGAGTTTTACACGTTTAAAATGTTTTAAAACAGAGCATGTGTGTAATGAATTACAGCCATTTACTTCATCAACACAGCCGCGTGTCAGAACAATCATAAAAGACGCTTCAATCCCGGTTTGTGGACGTTAAATCAGGTTTATTTTGTACATTAACATAACAGACATCCATACAGCAGTGGATATTAACCTGTATTCTGTCACAATTGCGTGCAAAAACAGTGCAAAGCTAAACGCGCGCTGTCTGTGTGTGCCTGCCAGCGCTGTGTGTGTGTGTGTGTTTGTGTGTGTTTGTGTATTTGTGTGTGTGCGTGAACTTTGTAATGACATTGTGTGTGACTCATCCTGCAACTCCATAACATGCATCAAATACTCATTGGTAAAGTTCTTACTTGTTGTTTTTCCTCACAAATGTTACGTGAGATCTTATTCCTTCGTGTTTGTCTGTTGTCTGACGCAGCCGAGGGAGCCGCTGAAAGGCACGTGGAAACGGTGGGCGTGAAGGACTAGCCTTAAAGGCGCAGTACACAAAAACAGCTAGCTTCTGCTAAATGCTACAAAAAAGGAACTTATGACAGGTATAATAAAAAATCTGATGGGTGTTTTTAGATGAAACTTTACAGACACATTCTGGAGACACAAAAGACTTATATTAAATCTGGAAAAAGTGGTAACCTAGGTGCCCTTTAAATTAGTTTTTTAAATATGCAGAAATGAAACACACATTTTTCTCTAGAGCCACAAATAAAATGACCTTACCTTTCTGTAAACAAGTTAAACAAGTGTATCTTATAATAAATAATAAAAAAATAATAATAATTATAAAGATACAGAACACTCAGCAAACTAACATGGCTGAAACAACACTGAAATTGTACTTTGCTGTTGCTTGCTACTAGATTGAGTGCCAATGACAATACATTCAGCTGACTTTTTAGCAAGACACTCCTCATATAGCAACCTTTGATGCTTTTTTAGGTGCTGGTTGTGTTATTACCTCGTGCTGTGATGACCAAATGACCTGTTTTTGTTCAGTGTCTGTGACTGAAACCAAATTATTGCCATATTACCGACGTGCTGTTTTTCTTTGATACGAATTTGTCTATTAATGCTTCTGAAGCGCACTTGTCCGTGATTTTCTGTTTGTTTGTTTATTGTGGGCTTTCCGCATAGTTCGGTTGCACAATTCTGATTAGGCAGAACATAAATGTGCTCACTTAATTGGCTAGTAAGGGGCCGATCAATCCAAACCCGCTTTTTGCGTTGAGAGGTGCCTTTTTTAATGGTTTATTAATGGTCACAAGCTTTTTGCGCGCTGCTTATGCGCCCTGAGTGCCTCGCAGTTGAAAAAAGTAAACTCCGAGCAGAAAAATCACATTACGTCAGTCGCGTCTTTTTCATTCTCCAATCAAATGAAAACAGAGGCAGGGTTGAGGTGATTGCAGTGTTTGTGTTGTCAAGACAACAACGAAGACTTCACCTCGCTTATTTTTTTTTTTCTTGTCAGCAAAAAAGGCAGTGCGGTGCGCCTCGCGTTTTTGGAACGTAATGCATGTTCGGTGTGATCAGCACACACAGACTGTCACACACAGACGGCAGTCCGCATTTGCTCTGGGTGGAGGAAATTAAATAATACTGTATATACATCAGATATACATCAGTGCTTTCCACAATTAGACTTTACTTGGGCGGGCCGCCCAGGTATAATAACGGCCACCCAAGAATATTTGGTGGTGACACATGAATAACACTATTGTAATCATTCTTTTAGACTTTTTTGTATCTGCACAAGAAAGCCAAACATTTGCAATCGAATAACCAGTGGAAAATCTTGTCTCGCTCTGAACGTTTCCTACTGCTGGTTCTTTTTGTGCGCGATCTGTCACTTACACAGACGCGCCTTTTCTGCCAAAATGCTTTCTGAAATGAAGTCTCCTAAAATGTCTGTGATTCAAGTTTTGCTTTCGCTTTCTAAAGTTGCCTTTATTTGTAGGCGGCTTTTGCAACACCTTTTGCAGCTGACTGCGTGCACACAGCTGTGAGTGAAACTCAATTAATAAACAACTCAGTCAAACTTTACTATATACTCGGAGAGAACAAAATAGCATCTATAATGGCTGCTAAATGTTTGTTAGAAATGGCTAATCAACTAATTTGACTAAATTTAAATAATCTAAACTTTTTATTCTAGTTATTATCATAATTTTCAGCAATAATGTCTATTTTTAATTATTTTTTTCGATATTTATTTCTCATTTGATGTATATTTTATTAATTTAATTATTTTAATATATTACATACTTTAAAATGTCAAGCCAATAAAGCAACTTTAGAGAGAGAGAGAGAGAGAGAGAGAGAGGCCTTTACCTGTCAGTGGGTGCACATGGCTCCTAAATAACATAAGTAAGAGAAATAGTGGACTTCTTTCATTTTAACAGCCTTTTTTAAAAATAACTTTAACCCATTGAAAAGAAAAGGTGTCATAATAAATAAAAATATAGTTAAAAATCACATTCTTTTTTATTTGTCGCATGTAGTTGACCATTTATGTGCTGTGGGTAAAAGGTGTGTTTCGATCCGGCTACCACCACAAGTATATTTAAAGCCTGTGGGAAGCACTGTACATGTATATTTCATATTGCAACCTCTTGTTTCTAATCACAATTGTGATTCGATTTATCGCACAGCCCTAGCTTACATGCACTTGAACCGAATGTGACCGCCCTACGGAGTGAGAGTTCAGCTCTTCAGGCCAAGTGCATAGATTTGGAATGCCATTCTTGACGAAGCAATCTGCATCTTGTAGATATTCCTAAAGGCATGGAGGGTACACAGCCTACAAAGTTCATTGCGGAAACACTGCAAGAGATATTCAGCCTCCACAAGTGCCCGCTTCTTGCCCGAGCGCATCGGACATTATCTGCGTGACCAGTTGAGGGTCAGCGGCTGCGGCCGTTTGTCATATACTTTTACCGATTTTACGTCAAGGAAGACTTTCTGCGAAAGGCTATTAAAGCCAAACAGCTCAAATTTAAAGACAAACCCATTTACGGCTTTCCTGATTTCCCCCCGGAGATCGCCAAAATTAATGAAATCTTTGCAAATAGAGCTACTCAATTCATCTGGTGAAATTGTATTCATATTGCAATATCACAGCAAAACAAAATATCGCAATGTCATATTTTTCCAATATTGTGCAGCCCTATTTCAGATGTATAGGTGGCCTTTATGACTGGTTTTGTGGTCCAATAAAGCAGACATAAAACCAGCCATAAAAATGAGAAAACTACAGCAATCCACTATATGAGGAAAGTGAATAAACACACAAACGGATGTTAAATCCACAGTTTACCTTTCACTGTCCTTGACTGAGCTCACATTTTCTTTTCCAGAGCAGCACATACTGTAGTAGATTGAGAGTCCAGCTTTTCCTGCTACAAGGACAGTGTGGTGTCTCCACACTCTCGCTCAGGGCAGACACTGAATCAATTGCCATTTCACAAATCGTGGAGCCGTTACATACAGCACTCCTGATATGAAACCCGATGAAACTCAAACAAAGCTCGGTCTCTCAGCGCATTCAGGACTGCTGCAAACAATAAACAAGAGTGTGTGTTAGCATGTCAGAACCGCACAAGCCTTATAGCTCATTCAGAGCGAATAGAATTATAAGCAGACTCACAACAGAACGAAATCTCACTGAAGCAAAGCTGACATTCATACTGTAGATTATCCAGAAAGCCAGAAGCTGTTCAGTGACCAATCGTGTCTGTTTTCTGTTGTGTACTTGTTCAAGTAACCGATGAGCTCAATTTGTTGCACAACGTCACGAATTATAGAACTGTCACTGAGTGTTTGTGCTTTCTTTTTTTTCTTCCAACGTTGTAAAAAATGCTGGGTTCCACACAACAGATTTGGGTTGAGACAACATGAGCGAATTAAGTTTACTTATTAGTTTTTACAAATTCAAAGGGCCAAGCAACCCCCCGTCTCAGCAGGGTTTCCCCACACCTAGTTTGGAAAAGTCAGGAAAGTGGGCGTGTGGGAGTGTCAGGGGAGGGAAAGCGGGAGGATTTAGCAAAAATGGGTTTCCCTTTGGGCACGAGCTGATTTTCACAGAGGCAAAACAAACACACAGACACAAGGGAGCAAGACAATGACCGTGTTTACATGGACATCAGTAATCAAATTATTTGCCAAATTATTAATTTGTTGACTTTAACTGCAGTTTGGCACTTTCACTTTTTATTAAGGAACATTTCCTGCATGTCCCCCGTGACTAACGACATATTGAAAGCGAGGAACTGCTGGAGAGTGGCGTTTTAATGGAGTATTTGATACTGCATGGCGAACAGGAGAAAAAATCCTCCGCATTTCATGGTAACTTAGATGCACTTGGTAGATAGCGTCAGAAAGCCGTGTGTGTCTAGACTATCCTGTCACAAAATGTGGCGAAAATCCTACACGGTAATAGTTTGATTGCCGTGTTTACATGTTTACATTCGGAGAGCAGCATTTACAGCGGATCTTTCAGTCTATAAAATTGTACTATAATATTGCAGTGATATTAACATACTGTAAACTTAGTAACTAAATCATTTTGACTATGGTATATCTTTAAAAACTGAAAGAGCACTGCTGACGATACACTGCAAAAAATGCTTTTCTTACTTAGATTTTTTATCTGGTTTCTAGTCCAAATATCAAAAAATTCTTAAATCAAGATACATTTTCTAGACAAGCAAAACATATTGTCTTGTTTTAAGAAATAATATGCCAAAATTAAGTGAGTTTTTCCTTAAAACAAGACAAATAATCTACCAATGGAGTAAGCAAAATAATCTTGTTTTTCCTTTTGACAGAAGATTATTTTGCTTACCCCATTGGCAGATTATTTAGCACTGTATGTATTTAATCACTCACTTTTCTGACACACATAGGCCTATTGTAAATGACGTGCAGCAGATCTAATTTCTATTTTAAGTAATTCCAAATCATATATTTAAAATACAAGTTTAGACTTCAAAGATATACAAATATGTCATATATACATGCAACTTAAAAATTGCAACTTGCAAAACTTTCAAAATGTATAAAATGTAAAAAATAATAATAATGAATAAATATATATATATATATATATATATATATATATATATATGATATAGCCTTTATTTATCAAGTCCAAGCAACATTTCCAGGTTTTGATGAATAAGCTATACATTAATATTTTACAAATACAGCAGTTTTCTTTTTACTTTTTAAGAACAGTGCCATTTATGATTAACTTTTAAAAGCACATTCAAATTTAATATTTAGTGCAGTACAGTTAGTACTAGTGCAGTGATTAATTGACTTATTAACATGCTATAACATGTAAAACAAACTCATGTTAAAAAAAGCAACTCATGTAAACACCTTAATCATATTATTATCTTATTCAGATTAAGGCAAATAATTTGATGACTGATATCAATGTAAACGTAGTCACCGTCTATCTCCCCTGCGTCTGTGTTTGTTTTACCACTGTAAAAATCAGAGTGTGCACATACTGAAACTCCCCTTTTCATGCAAACCCTTCCCTCTTTTGCAACTTGGCACTCCCACCAAAATAAAGCTGGACTCACCCACTTTCCTGACTTTTTTCAAACTAGAGGTCTGAAAACACCCTGCTGGGACAGAGGGTTTTCATGGCTTAATAAGCAGTTTAAACAAACAATGTTTTCAGTGAAATCTCTAAATCATAAAAACCATTTCTGATTTTTTTTGGTTTGGCTGGCAATATTCTATTCTATTCTATTCTATTCTATTCTATTCTATTCTATTCTATTCTATTCTATTTCATGCAGCTATTGTATTTTATAACTGTTTTGAGTAGATTTAATTTTTTTACTTTAAAATTTGTAGTTTTTTTATTTTTGTTTTAAAGTCTCAATTTTATTGTTTTGTTATTTTTATTTGTCCGTATTTAAGTGAAGTTTCACAAACTAATTTCGAAATGAGCACATGGTAGGATTGACTATAGCTGATCCCTATAACTAATCACTAACTATATCAATGAGCACATAATAGGATTGGCTATAGCTGATCACTATAACTAATAACTAACTTATTATAAATATCCAGCCTAAACTTCGATCCTCATCTTCGTTCCTCATCCCTTCTCCCTCCTCCTCAATTTTGAGTTCGGGCGACACGGTGGTTCAGTGGTTAACACTGTTGCCCCACAGCAAGGAGGTCAAGCTGGTTCACACGCTAACTGAGCCAGTTAAATTCTCTGTGCGGAGTTTGCATGTTCTCCCCGTGTTCACGTGGGTTTTCATCCCACATTCAAAAAACATGCAACAGTTAAAGTCATAAGCACCTACTAAGTACAAACTGGCACAGTTGGCGGTCTATTCTCGAGAAGTTATCGAGAACTACCTGATCTCTTATCCCTCCTAATGCTGATTGGCCAGGTGGGAGCCTTGGGTTCATCTATCTCCGAGCTCAGGGTTCTCTCCCGGAAGAGCATGCCAAACCAGCTAAAATAGTCAAGCATTATCTAAGTGTGAACTCTTGAAATGTCTAATATAGGGTGTAGTATAAAAACAAGTTCAGATTTGTCCATCTGTTGGGATTTGGAGACGTATGCCTCACCACGGGCATAAGAATAGGTCATGTGTTTGGATATAATTCAGTTGTTTGACCCACTTCATTAAAATTGTTTATTTATTAATTTACAGGAAATTAGAACTGAATTTAGAAATAGTTTTGATACAAATCTTTGCACTTAAACAAAACTAAATATGTATTTTAAATTTTTCTTGTTGAAAGTCTCTTGACATTCCAATAGTAATGATTAAAGTAAATGATCTAAATGCATTTATACTGTATGCATTTTTATATTCTGGGTAAGGCATAAGACTAAACAATGTTCACCCAATTAAAATTTGTCAGGCCGATAATTCCCATAATTCTGATAAGTAGCCCAAACTGTCTGTCAGCAAATGTAGATTTGTACATCTGCGCAGCCCTGTTCACCCAGATCCGCCATTTGTGCGTGCACACATGCCGCATTCACGTGCACACGAGAGAGTCACAGCGGTAAAAACAAATGCTGAATCACAACTTTAAAATCCTGAATCAATATTGGAGTTACGGGTGACCCAGTGGTGCAGTAGGTAGTGCTGTCGCCTCACAGCAAGAAGGTCGCTGGTTCGAGCCTCGGCTGGGTCAGTTGGCGTTGCACAGAAGTGTTGTTCAGCCACTGAAATCTTCCGGCAAAAGATTAATGGGAGTATTTTGAATTTGGCCGTGGACGCATAGCCCTCGCCGTGGCCGTCGGCGACGTTGACGCGCACCTCTCAAAAAAATTTAACTACTCATCGCAACGACGTATAGCGTAAGCTCTGTGATTGGCCGACTTGGTAGCGCTGACGAGTGTGTGTGGGGGTGAGAGCCGTGTGAGTGTTTACAAGTGTGAAGTCTTGTGAAGGACCTCTAAATGGAAACTGTTGTTTTGTGTTTACCTTGATTAAGGTTGTTGCACGTCCGCCGGTTCTCACCTCTGAAAGAGCGAGTTTGAGCCACTTGTACATTAAGGTAGCTTTCAGAAAAAAACAAAACACTAGTGAAGAAACTCGACACAGAGCAACATAAACACCTACAGCCAGCTAGTGTTTCTGAAGTGTTTTTGCAGAGCAACAAAAACAGCAGACAGAAGTATAAATGTACCGCCGATCACTCGCTGAAGAAGTATAAACCAGGCTTTAGTAATAAGTGTAAATCCTGCACGCCGCTGGTCAATCACTAAGCATACAGTAGTCGCTTTAGGACAGGGCATGAGAGAGTGAGACCAGCGATTCTTGCATGCACGAAATATTCCACATTATGACAAGTTTTGCTTGCTACACAACTGAAAACGTGCTAGATATAATACCGTTTTTCGTTCAGAATTGTAGTATTATAAAAGTACACTATATATTGTATAAGTATAGACCATTTTGAGAGATGTAAACAAAAACAATGGTCCCAACATATTTCCTGTTTTACATTTTTTATTTCTATTGCTTTTGAGAATCAAAAAAGAGCCACATATTAATAAATAATGTTATAATAGCCGTTTTAACATTAAGTTATGATTGAATTGCCTCTTGTTACGGATATCAAATAGTTTGATAACAAGCAGGAATTGTTCATGGGTCAATGACATGACCACATTGAAATGGTCTATAGGCCTATTTCCTTTTATTAAAGAAGTAATAGATTTATAGAATTATTTGAACTTCTTATGCATCAAATATGCGCTCCAAACAATTTCTTGATTGAGACATGTTAAATTATTTTTTCATCATTTGCATTGTTTCCAAAATTGCACTGTTTGTCAACTTTCTTACCAATATTTCTATCTGTGTTTTATCATTTTCTGTGGCGGTTCATACTTGAAAATGTGCTTAATGCATTACAAAGCTTGAAGCATTAGAATCGGTACTTTGTATTGGCCGATCATCGTGACAAGAAATTGGTACTCGGCATCAGCTGCAAAAATCCTAATCAGAGCATCTCTAGTTAGAATCACACAAAATCTACAGAAATTCACATCTGGTCTAAACCCCTCCCCCAGAGAATCGTCAGTCTATAGTAATCAATGATTGGCTCCTGTACTAGAAGGCGGGGCTTCATTCACTATATTGACCGTTACACTTTTTCCCATTCAAAACTATATGACTGACATGTCCTGTGTATTCTGTAATCTTAGTTTATACTTCTGCATTCTGTCTGTTCTCTGGCAATAACAATTCTGAAAACAATAGTATGCAGTAAAGTAATTTGTCAAGTTTTTTTGGCTTTGGGTTTACGCTTCAAATACTTTTAATCGTACTGTAGAAGCAGTTCAAACTCAGACTTATTTAAGGAAGAAAGAGTAGTGGATGAGCAAATATTCAACATTTTTAATCATATAATAAACACAAAACACATCAAAACACATAGGACGGTATCTATTCTGTGGGACTTGACACTTGTGCCACTGGACTTGCTCCGCCCACATCACTCGGAGCCCTGCCACACTCATTACCATCACCAAACCCAGGCCTTGTGCTCTGCATCATTGCGGCGTGTACATTTTTGTAGAGTCTTAATATATATTTTAGCCATAAATGACTACAAGGCAATTGTTTCTTATTAACATATTTCAATTGACAAACATATGCATAGATGGATGGATATATAGAACAAAAGATAGAGCAACAGACAAAACAATAGGCAAAAATTGGAAGAAAAGATACCTTGAACAATAGAACAGTCGGCAGAATTATAAAATGATACATGAAATGACAAATAGCACAATAGAAAGAATGATAGATAGATAGCACACCTTATTGGATTGCTCTTGGACATGCTTTGAAGCATTTTGATTGATTAAAAATATTTAAATAAATATGTTGAGGACAAAAGGGGTTAAAAGCTTTCTGCTGCCTGAGGGAAACACTGTGCAGCAAGGTTAACATGCCATCACTAAAAGCTAAAGAAGGCCCATGAATCAATGATACAGCTAAAAGGCTTTATGCAAGTGCACGTTAAACAACAATTGTAAAAACAATTTTGCCATTCCAAAGCAAAAGTCTGAAAATGTGTTGATAATAGTGGTGGTTTTGTTGCAAATGCATGTTTTTGATGCACGTGAGGGTGATGCTTTCTAGGGAAAGACTTTGAGTTACAATTGAAATATTTTAAATTGTCTGTTACGGACAAATACCTCTATAAATGATAATGCAACAGCCTTCCAGTTCATTGAATACCTGTATGTCTTTCTTACGGTACTAAACGACTACAGCAATTTTAAGAATCATAATGCACTTGTAATTGTCCATGGCTGTAGGAGTCAAAGTACTGGGGTTAACCTGCCCTCCGGTCACCATTGGCCCTCATAAAAGCCAACACGTTTGATAGTGGGAGGATTCCTCTGGGCTCCAGTGACCCAGGATAAGGCCCTCTGACCGTACTTACAGCCCACCTGTGACCCGACGCCTCTGGGCTACAAATCACCTCCATTCGCGGACAGTATGGATCCCCACACTGATGAAACCATGGCCCGAATGTCTGACATGAACCTCCCCCAGGGCACAATACAGCCCCCCATAACCACCCCCGACCCCTAGCTTCAACCACCCCCATCCCAAATCTCTCCATTCCAGCTGTAATTGTTGCCTTATGAGCAATCCGCAGCAACACATTCAGCTAACGACTGTCCAGTATTGATTCAAAGCCCTTGCAATGTGGCGCAGACCCACACTAGAGGGTTGGTTGAGGAGGGTTATAAAGTACCCAATAAAGAGAAGCAGGCCATGACCAAAAGATAACCAAAATCGGAACCTGGAGATACAATTAAGAGCCTTCAGCCCTGACCTGAGTCGCGGGGAACAATGGACAGGCTGCGGTATACGACTGACCTGTTCGATTTGTTTCATTAGAGAGTGCTGAAAAAGCACTTTCGGCCAGTTCTCAGAGGAGCTATTACGGAACAGTGGCAACGTGTGCATATCTGTGCGTATCTTAGCACCTCGCCACAAAACATTACGGCCATCATGGAGGCCTTAATTCAACCACAGCTCATAAATCTGTAAGCCTATCATTAAAACGCTACGTTTACAAGTAGTTATGATAGCTACTGTCAGTTGTGGAGCCACAAAAACAGCAGAGACACAAAACAGCCTCTTAAAGACTCAGTCACAAATCTCGGCTAATAGCGCATGTGAACGGATTACAAATGGAGAGATGTGGAAATGGGCTGAAATAAACAGTTATACATACGTCTGGGTATACAAAGCGCTCTGCGATACATTCAACGCGGTAATTGGTATTTACAAAGCAACACTTGGACCTGCAGTGAACAAATAACATAATATCTGCAAGGCTATGACAGCGCATGGGAAATGGGAAACATAATAATGTCTGCATAGCTCATTAAACAAGTCTGAAATATTCAAAAAGATGAATTATTAAGTCATTGAAGCTTGAGCAGAACATTTCTGTGATGCTCGCAATGGCGTCTGTCAATGCTTGGCTTCAACAAACTTACCGTTTTAGAATAAAATATTTATCATCCAAAGATTGAACTCTTGCTTCACATGATTCCGTCAATAGTTCGGCCCTTCCCAGAAAACTTCAAACAAACATCACCACATTCTCCAGCAAAAAAAAAAAATAATAATAATAATAAAAAACTTTGCTGTTGTGATG
>CAIGQZ010001336.1:212828-228025 GCA_903798205.1 Danio tinwini | reverse complement strand
ATATATATTATAACTAAAGTTTTCTAAGTGGCGAATTACATGATTTAGTGGGTCTCTGTCATCTTTAAGGTGCGTGGTCGAGTTTCAGAAGACGTGGCTTTCGACGGCAGGGGAGGTACTGTGTTTCAAAGATATTATGCTAACGGATAGCATTTTGGCAGATCACCTACTGCACCTTTAATCCTTTTGTGCCGTGCACTTTAGACTTTGCACTTAGATCGTTAAAATAGAGCTTTTAGTTTTAGAAGAGTTCCAGTGACAAATCATGTCTTTGTGTTTTTCTTTTGTGTAGTTGTTCAATAAACCGATGGACTGAAACGAAAAAAAAACCAAAAAAACATTTGACCAGAAGTGATTGAGTATTTGCTCTTATTTTTTTTCTACTCCTCTAAATCCTGAAAATCATTCATAAACACTTTCTTTTTGGTCCGCTTGGCCCTCAACTGACATGATTCCCCATGATCCCACTGCAGTGGTTTACAGTTCACTGGAGGGAAAGATTATTGGTGAATATATTGGTGGAAATATGGCTGAAGCAAACTGACTGTAGATCATCCAGAAACTCAGAAGACAGAAGCTATACAGTGACTAATCCTGCCTTTCTGTTTTCCTTTCTGTAATTGTTCAAGTAACTGATGGGTTGAATATGTGTCAAAACCACAGACGTGATTGCTCTTGTTTCTCTTTCCACTGCTCTAAATCATGAAAATTGTATATAAATGAACACACTTTTCTTTTCTTTTTTTCCTGGTCTGTCTGGCGATCCTCCATGATCGGGTTGCAGTGGTTTACAGTTCACTGGAGGAAAGGATTATTAGTGAATAATGACTGAAGCTCCAGTCTGTTTCTCCAAGGCTCATGAATCATATAAGGCTTAAGAATACCTGCAATATTGCACATGAGTCACTCGGACCACTTTATGATGCTTTTGTGGTGCTTCCTTGTCTTTTCAAAAGCTGAATGTCTCAGATATCTTCTCTCCATTTGGGCTGAATAGAGAAAAAAAAAGTTTGGAATGAGCATAAGTAATGACTGAAGTAATTACTTTTTTTTACTGAACTTTTTATCTTTTTTGCATTTAATAATTTCTCAGTATTTACATTTTCACATAGTTGCAGGCCCGTAGCCGGGGGGTTCGGGTAATTTGAAGCACCCACCCCTTACTGACAATGGTCCAAAATTTGTCCCATACATGAGCTCATTTGTCCTATTTTGATTGCTATATGCCATCATAAATTGTGAAAATAACCTATTAAAAAGGCTTTAAGACCAAGTGGAATCCTCTGTTGGTTGTCAATTTGGTGTGACTTCGGTTTTGTCCAATGTAAACAATTATTTTTTATGAGTCCAACATCCAGCTGTGCAAGGAATCTGACGCAAGTGAGATCATCTTTTACTAATGACCGACTGTATTGTTTTTAAATCGAGAAAATATTTTACAAGTAACTTTTATTCTAAATCTTGGAGCTTATTCTTAAAATAAAAAAATGACCAATAAAAAGCTGTGAAGCACCAAAAGTGACCCTTATTAAAGTAAATTTTAATACTAATTAGACTATTGTTGTCATTCATGAATTTTCAAACATACTTTTTTTTAGAAAAGAGGCTAGAAAAATCATGAATGTTTACATTATTGTTATGTTTTGGGTGTATTTATTATTCAAAGGGCCAAATTCTGACTGAGGTGCCTAACAAATGACAATAGACTACAGTTTTTTAATTTAAAACTTTAACAGATTGCTATTTTTTCTAATGAAATATGATGTAATACATTTGTATAAAAAAAAATCATACACACACACACACACACACACACACACACACACAAATATAAATATACATATAAATACATATGTCTGTGTTTTTCATATTTATTTATTGTAAATCTTTAGAAATATTTGGTACATTCAAAAGTGAGGTTATGATGACCATCTGAAAGGCTAATCCAGCTAAAAATGTCACTAAAAAGCAGTATTTAAATTAAATAGAAAATGGGGCACCAATGAGGAGAAAAAAGAACCACCCTATTCACTGGGCTGGCTATGTGCCTGAGTTGTATCTAGACCAAATACTGTAAATTTTGGATTCATACAGACTCATTTTTTTAAATAACTAGCACTTCTTGTGTGTATTGCCTCTTCTTGTTAAATCACTAAATACCTCCTTAATTGTAAGTTGCTTTGGACAAAAGTGTCAGATGATTGTAAATGTACTGTAATTATGTTGAAACTTTTTTATTAGTAATATGCATTGGCATATTGGACATATGCATTTGGACTTTAACTTTCAAGGCAATTTTCTTATAGCTGTATCTAGAATATCTCTTCCTAGCAAACTCTACTTCAAAAGACAGCTTATTAATTTATCATCCATCATTAGTCTATAGGTTTGTGTTTTTTGGACATGTTAGAATTAGTTTTTTTATGTTTGAATTTTATTTTTAAGTATTACTGCTACATTTTAAATAAAAACTTTGATTTACATTTTATTATACTTTTTTCTCATTTAGTTTTTTATTGCAGTTTTCAACTTTACAAACAGATAGGGTTTTCCACAATGTATTCACAAAACAACCTAACATATGATTCCAAAAATTGTAGAAATAAATGAAATTATAAAATACACAAAATTTTCATTAATAAATATGGAGGTTACATTAATGATTCAAGACATTATAAGAAGCAAGAAAATCAATACACTCATAATTATTTTGTATTTCATCAAACAAAAACAGACAAAATTAATTAGTTGCTTTTCAGTTACAATTCAATTATGTACTTTTTTTAACCATATTGTGGCACCCAGTCTACCCTTTTTATTTTATTTCTATATTATACATTTTTATTTTCTTATTTTTGTCAATTTCATTTTATTGTGTTTTTGTTTAAGTTTAGCTTTTTCAGTACGTTTAAGTGTTGTCTAGGCAAACAGCTGACATAAACATTTATTTTACATTTTAATATTTACGTTTAATCTTAGTCAGTGTTTGTCCTACAGTATATCACATATTCTTCCCTCAGGCAATCTATCTCATGGCCACTTTATGATAGCAATTGTAAAACAAACATCACTGCTTTTTATGCACATATATTTATTTAACAACATACTTTACATGCCAATTTGCACACAACAGCTACACATATCAATATCTGGCATATAAAGCTTTTTCTGGTTCTGATAATAGATTTTTGTTAATTTTTGTAATGCAAATCCAAATATTCATATTGATGCTTTTAAGATACACTACACTGTAAAAAATGTATGACAAAAAGACAAGACAAAAAAATTATTTTATGTTGCTTAACATTTTAATAAGTTAATCAGGTTTCAACATTTTTTTTTAAGTTATACTAAACTTAGCTTAACATTTTTTGTCGGTTTAATTAATGTACATGTAAGTTGAGACGACTGTAAAAGTTTATTTGATTCCACAAAAAAAATAAATAAATAAGGCAGCAATAATTTTTTACAGTGTATTTATATACAGTATATTTCCATTTTTATTCACTTTAAACTTGTTTTAATATATTTCTATGTTATTTTTTGTTACAATCTGGATGAAATCAAAATGTACTATGTTAAGTTTGCTAGCGCACGTTGTAGGTCAACAATTATGCAATTATAATCCACAAAAAGCCCTATTTGTTTTGGTAACCTTAAAATAAAATCTAATTTTTTTAATTCCAATCATATCACTTAGCAAAATATGCTTAGCCAAGCCCCCTCCAACCTTTAGTTTATGCAAAAAAAGCCCCGCCCTCTACTCAATATTCAGCTAGAAACACATCAATTCATTTTCCTTCGGCTTAGTCCCTTTTTTTATAAGGTTTCACCACAGTGGAATGAACCGCCAACTTTCAGCTTATGTTTTACATAGCAAATGACCTTCCAGCTGCAACCCACGCCTACACAAGGACAACATGCAAACTCCATACTGAAATGCCAACTGGCCAAGCTGGGACTCGTAGCAGTGATCTTCTTACTGTTAGGTGACAGTGCTAACCACTAAGTCACTGTGTCAGCCTGGAAACACATCTGTATACTTCCTGTTCACTTCATTCTTTGTTGTTTTTATTTCTTTGATTATTGTATGATTCTTTTAAATCCTATTTTGATATAAAGTACCATGATTTACCGTTTTGAGCGAAATCTGCTATATAAATAAGCATGCCTTGCTTCGCCTATTGCTTTCAATCTGTCTGTCTATCAATACATCTGATTTCTGATCTTCGAAATCCATCCATCACTCCTCTGTTTTCCACTCTCAAAATACACTACCATTCTTGGAGGGAAAGCGCAGTGAATTCCAAACACGAGTCTTATGATAAAACAGCGTGAAGCCGCTAAATATTAGATTCTGCAGATGTTCGTGCTGCTTTTAAAGGATCTCGTCTGGCTGAATCACTTCAGCATCCAGATGCAAATGCAAGGCAGCGTCGATTCGCACACAACATCGTCTTTTCAACAGCCCACAGCTCCTTCCTTTGACTTGCCGATGTTTGTGAGGCGACACACGTAGCAAAAGAAAGAGATGCTGAAAGCAAAACTCATTCAGAATTTCCCATTTCCACCCCTCCTTTTATTCAATCTACTGTGATTTCCATTCTCTTCCTCCAATGGCGTTTGAGAGCAGGACAGTGGACTTGAATAGGCTGCCATTTCTCCACTGATGCTTATCATGTCTTTCTCCTTTATGCTTTGAGCAGATGAAAAGGCTTATGTGGGTCACGTTGCATTAATCGAGCTCGCTGTCCTCTCAAATACTCTCTAAATTAAGCAACAGGCATGAAATATTCACATTTGCTTAGGGTTCATCATCCAGTGACACATTTAAGCCAATAACAGCCCCAAATTAAAGCCATTCAATGAAACCATTCATTAGCCGTGTTTCCATCCACTTATTTAATGCAGATTTTGGAATATCGCATACAAAAAGGCTTAACGGATATGCCAAAATGTGTTTACAAAATGCACATAAAATGCATAGCCAGCAGCTACATCTCTGCATCTCTCACATGGTCACGCACTGAAGCTAAGCAGGACTGAGCCTGGACAGTACCTGGATGAGAGACCACATGAGAAAATAGGTTGCTGCCGAAAGAGGTGTTACGCTGTGTTCACACCAGACGCGGAATGCGCGAATAAGTCATTTGCTCGTCAAATTCACTTACAATAGACACAGATTCGCGTCATAGGCAGAGCTTTGTTTCTAAATAGCTAATGTGGATTTTATTGAGAGAATAGCTGTGTTTATGCACTTTAGGAAGGCTAAAAACAGCGTATATATTTGTTTTGGGCCTTGTCTAAGTGCACTAGACCCTTTTAGAGGTCCACCCAGCTTTGTGAGTTCATTAACTGCCCCAGTAACTGAACATGGATGATGAACCTAGGCTGTGTTCGAAACTGCCTACTACTCAGTAGGCACTGCATTTGAATTTAAACGTACTACTCTGCCGTTAGAAAAGTACATTCTATACAGTATGAATGTGAGAAGTATGAATGGATTTCGGACGTACTACATCCGCCATTTTGTCATGGTCACGTGACCTACCTGCGTCAGTTGCGTCGCTTTACTCCTATCCATGAATTCTCTCACAGGGCATCATGGGATAGCGCAGCGTGCATGGGATGTGCATTTAAGAATCTTGCCGGAAGTAGTAAGTTATCCGGGTACTTTTAGCATACTGATTTTCGAATTCGATGAAATTAGGCATACTACTCGGCTCGCATACTGATTTTAGCGTACTGTATAGTATGCAAGTATGCTGTTTCAGATGCAGCCCTAGTTTGATGAACTGTTGTCCGGTGTCAGCAAGAGGATGTCCTCTCGGGACACCAACAACAAGCACTACGTCATAATCACACCCCTACAGGAGAAAGCTCCTGATTGGTTAACGTGGAGCGAATGTCTGCTGAAGTTCAGATTTTCCAACTTGAGCGATTCGCACAAAACGCTCAACTTTTTATTGCACCGCAGGATGTCTATTCTCATCTTTGCATTGACTTAACATGTAAATCACCCGCGCTCCACGCTTCATCCGCTTCTGGTGTAAATGCACCATTATTGAAGCCAGCAGGGGTCACTCACCTTATGGTCTGTGTGGGTCCTAATGCCCCAGTAAAGTGAAGGGGACACTGTACTGTCAGTGAGCACCATCTTTTGGATGAGATGTTAAACCGAGGTCCAGACATTAAAAATCCCAGGATGTACTCCGAAAAGAGTAGGGGTGTGTCCCTGGCATCCTGGCCAAATTTGCTTAGTGGACTCTGTCAATTTGCTTTATCACTCTGTCTCCTCTCCACCAATAAGAATTATTATTATAAAAAAACGTATGCACACAACTGAGTAGGATGAACTTTTTATTTGATAACACTGTGTCCCAACAACTCACTACACAGTGACAATACAAGCAATGAAAGATATCTTTCTCATGTTAAAACTAGTTTTTGCCGTAGCCATAACCATATCGTCCTGCAGCCCAAGACCGGTTACTCACTGAAGCTAAGCAGGGCTGGATGGGAGACCACATGGGAAAACTAGGTTGCTGTTGGAAGTGGTGTTAGTGAGGCCTGCAGGGGCACTCAACCTTCAGTCTGTGTGAGTCCTAATGCCCCAGTATAGTGAAGGGGACACTATACTGTCAGTAAGCGCCGTTAACCGATTTTCTGTGGTCATTAAAAATCCCATGGCACTTCTCGTAAAGAGTAGGGGTGTAACCCTGGTGTCCTGGCTCTTACCCATCATGGCCTCCCCATTATCCCCATCCACTAAATTGGCTATATCACTGTCTCTCCAGTCCATCAGTAGCTGGTATGTGGTGAGCGCACTGGCGTCGTTGTCCTGTGGCTGCCATCGTATAATCGAAATAGATGCTGCACACTAGTGGTGGTGTGGAGAGAACCCCCTTCATGATTGTGAAGCGATTTGGGTGTATGGCCATACACAATAAATGCACTATATAAATACACATTACATTATAATACATAACCATCTGCAACAGCGATGTGCAAAATGTCTACTTTAAAAACAGTTTCTATTTCCGCAACGTCAAGGCAAAACAACACTATAAACTGCTATGACAAACTCTCCTCAGGTACTGATTATGGGCTTTATTCAGTGTTGAATGGTACCAATGTGGTTTACAAAGCATTTTACATGACGCGTATTCACCTCAGACCTTGAAAATAAAATAACTAGCAAAGGGTATAAAAATGAAAGTCAGTGACTCAGTGCAAACCTACAACACCAGTCATTCTTCCTATATATATTTTTAATAATGTTAAATTGGTTAAATATGTATTAATTAGATTATAACCCTTACAATTTGTCTGGAGTGGTGGCTGATATTTAAATTAATGGCTGGTATTTAAAAGTTTCTGTCGTGTCGTGCTTGGTTCAGACAGCCAAATTGTTTGTTGTTGGAATAATGTCGCGTCACCTGTAGTTAGGACATGGTGTAAGTAAAAACTGTGTTTTCCAAATTTACCAAATAAATTCCAGTATGTGCAGCAAAAAAGTTGTGTGATTTTGCCCAGAAATGGGCGATGGGACAACAATGGACAAGCCAGCGGAGTGAGCACATTGTAAATCATCTGAAATGTTGTTTTGGTCATTCTGAAGTCCCTCAGCCAAAGTCTATCATCAAAGTATTATCATCTCCAGAACGGTCCCAAAAAATGTGTTCATATGCAGAACTGTCCCAATGAGTGTCTCACATCTCTAAAAGCCACCACACCTTCATTGCATTTCTGCACACATCTGAAATAGACGTAATTTACTATATAAAAAAGAGAGTTCTCCAACAGCAGCAAACTCCATTTTTCTTGATATTTGCTGACAGTTTATCAGAAAGTGACGATTGTTGTTCTCATTGACTCATTGGATTGAAATTGTGCTTCATTCGCAAATGTTTTATGCAATAATTATTGTTTTTTGTTTTGCGCATCAATCTAGTTTGCATATTTGGATGTAAACATGACTACAGTCATGTGCTCTTACTGAGATGCTATTTCACATTTAGACTTTTAAACACTATTCAGGACCTTTAGATGCCGGTGTATCTTAAATCTGCTTTTACAAATTGCTTCATGTCACTTCTGGCACTATGTCCGGTATTGACGTGTTTCAGTTGATCGGATTACAAGAGGAGGAAAATGCTTTCCCATTTACACCTCATGTTTTAATTTGTCCCTTTAGTCCACTTTCCTTTTTTTTGATGTTGTTGTTGAAAGTCTGAGCGTGGGCGTACTTATGGGCTTTGTCCTATCTTTCAATCTAACATTGTGCAATAAGCTCGTGCAATTTACATATTAATGCAGAGACAATGCAAAATGATACAGAGCGGTATCTTTTATTCCCAGACCAAATTTCAATTAGCTGTTTCACATCGTGTTGCTCCAGGTTAATCCACAATTCATTCCGAAGGCAAATGCCATTATTTTTCAAGCAGGGCATGTAATATGCCATCGTATATTGTGAGCCTGAATTGTTGGATCAATTTTTATTATATTTTTTTCTTTTCATGCAGACCAAGAGATCTTAAAATTATTGTTTTGGTGTGAATCCAAGTGCAATGAAATGCAGTAAAATGCCGTTTGCAAATGGTATTAAAGGTATTCACCAAAAACTGAAAATGATTTCAATTACCTACCCTCATATTAATTGATTACTCACCCTCATATTGTTCCAATCCTCTGAGACCTTTAATTATCTTCAGAACACAAGTGAAGATACTTTACATTAAATCCTAGAGCTTTCTGACCCTCCATAGACAGCAACGCAACCTGAGATGTACAGAAAAGAAACCATAAACATTGTCAAAACATTTCAGTGGTTCAACAACTATTATCACATAAAGCACCATGAACACTTTTGTGTGGCAAAAAAAGGGTTAGAATGTGCATTTATACCACACTTGCAATACAATACTTGCTGCACTACTGACTCTAATAGTAATATGTCATACTGCCTATAGTAAGCGTCTTATTTACCATTTTGTATTTACATACTGTGCATATTTACAGACAACTGTGAAGAGAATTATTTTTATAACTCGTCTAATTAATTTATATTAAGCCAAAAAAATCGGCATAATTAAGGGGCGTGGCCACTTGAGTGACAGGTCACCTCAGCTAATTCCAGCTGCTAAATTTGGCATATACAATGGGGGAAATAAGTACTGAACATGCCACCATTTTTCTCGGAAAACATATTTCTAAAGGTGCTGTTGGCTTGAAAATTTCCCTGGATGTTGGCAACAACCAAAGAAATACATATACGAAAAGAAAACAAATCTAATTAGTTTGCATGTGAAGTTATGTGTAATAAAAGCAAATGACACAGGAAAAAAGTATCGAACACATGAAAAAAGGGGGATGTAGTAAGGCAGTGAAAGCCTAGACAGCAGCTGAAATCTTGCAGTAGTTATTCAGTAACCCTCTGCCCTTCATCATTGCAAATGAATATTAGCAGCTTCGGTCCAACATCTACATTAGCAGGATGATAAAGCTTGCAGGACAATGATTCAAAACACAGATAACGAAACTCACAAATGGTTTCAGAGAAAGAAAATCAAGCTGTAGAATGGCCCAGCCAATCACCTGACTCAAATCCACTAGACAATACAAAATAAAGATCAGTTTGGATAGACGAGACCCACAGAACTATCAAGATTTTTACACTCTGTTGAAGTCTGTGGAAAACTCACACCTGAGTAATGCATGAGACTTCATTCTCCATATGACATGAGACTTCATTCTCCAGTGACATCTTTCAACAGCACCTTTAGAAATATGTTATCTGAGAAAAATGGTGATGTCTTACTTATTTCCTTACTTTACTTATACTTATTTCCCCCACTGTATATCTTATCTGTGCTTTTGTTTTATGAGGCTTTACACAGTATATTGCTCTTTGGTTTTATTTCTTGCAATTATCAAACAATATGGCATGCTGTGGACTTCATTACTCTCACAGACCATTCAAGTCTGGCCTCTAATTTTTCTGGTGAAATAAGTATTAAACATGTCACCATTTTTCTCTGAAAACATATTTCTAAAGGTGCTGTTGACTTTAATTTTTCCCCGGATGTTGGCAACAACCAAAGAAATACAAATACGAAAAGAAAACAAATCTAATTAGTTTGCATGTGAAGTTATGTGTAATAAAAGAAAATAACACAGGAAAAAAGTTTTGACCACATGAAAAAAGGGGGGTGTAGTAAGGCAGTGAAAGCCTAGACAGCAGCTGAAATCTCGCAGTAGTTATTCAGTAACCCTCTGCCCTTCATCATTGCAAATGAATATTAGCAGCTTCAGTCCAACATCTACATTAGCAGGATGATGAAGCTGGCAAGACAATGATCCAAAACACAGATAACGCTGTAGAATGGCCCAGCCAATCACCTGACTCAAATCCAGTAGACAATACAAAATAAAGATCAGTTTGGATAGACGAGACCCACAGAACTATCAAGATTTTTACACCCTGTTGAAGTCTGTAGAAAACTCACACCTGAGTAATGCATGAGACTTCATTCTCCATATAATAGGTGCCTTTAAACAGCACCTTTAGAATATGTTATCTGAGAAAAATGGTTATGTCTTGAATACTTATTTCCCCCACTGTATATCTTATTGGTGCTTTTGTTTTATGAGGCTTTACACAGTATATTGCTCTTTGGTTTTATTTCTTGCAATTATCAAATAATATGGCATGCTGTGGACTTCATTACTCTCACAGACCATTCAAGTCTGGCCTCTAATTTTTCCGGTGAATGATACTTTTGTATAATTTGATTTATAAATGCATTTGTTTTATTTAAAGTTATTTATTTATTATTTATCAGTTTATTTAAAACTTTAATGCACTCCACTCATACTACATTCATCTTATTTGCAATCTATAGTAAGAACCGATAACTAGGAACTATTGCAAGATCACACTTGAAATCAGAGTTCTTGTGCAAGACTGAAAATGGTACCCCATTGTGCTACACAACTGAGATGAAATATCAAAAAGATATAGGTGTCCAGCTAAAGTTTGCTCAAACTTTCATCTTGGCTTCAAATAAAACCAGAAGGAGCCTTTCTGAGAAATGAATCCATGTTCTTGATATTGTGGTCTATAACTGTATCCTGCTTTCTCATTGGCTGTCGGTCATCACTTATGTGCTCATTTCATACACATGATTTGGAAATGTTGGCAGGTCCAGATACAGTACTTTAGCATCCCAAATATTTCACAAGCATTGGCAACATGTCTGTAATCCTCTTAGATCACATCTTTGATCATTCACACTGTGTGATTGTCACTAGCCTGTATGAGCACAGATTTTCTTTTGATTTCAGGCATTTGTCTGCAATTTAACAAAACCTTTCAGCGAGTGAAATATGGGGCTCATGCAGTTTGAACTGCAGATTAAGGCTGCACGATAATGGGGAGATATGGAATATGTAATTTTGTTTTTGAGTTTTGCGATAACAATATTTCTTATGACATGCTATTTTTATATGCTACTTTTTACCATTCATTCATTTTCCTTTAGTATAGTCCCTTATTTATTAGGGGTTGCCACAGCGGAATGAACCGCCAACTTATCCAGAAAATTATCTTACGGAGTGTTTTACAAAGCGGACGCCCTTGCAGCTGCAACCTAGTACTGGGATACTTTTTCATGTATTCATTCATTCATTTTCTTTTTGGCTTAGTCCCTTTATTAATCTGGAGTCGCCACAGCAGAATAAACCGCCAACTTATCCAGCATATGTTTTTACGCAACGGATGCCCTTCCAGCTGCAACCCATCACTGGGAAACACCCATACACATTTATTCACACACATACACTATGGACAATTTTAACTTACCCAATTCACCTGTACAGCATGTCTTTAAACTTGTGGGGGAATCCAGAGCATCCGGAGGTAACCCACACGAGCACGGGAAGAACATGCAAACTCCACACAGAAATGCCAACTAACCCAGCCGAGGCTCGAACCAGCGACCTTCTTGCTGTGAGGCAATCGTGCTACCGTGACACCCAGTGCTCATTTTATATATTTTTATTATTATTACAAATTACTATTGTAAAGAGTTAATTTATATTTTCCAATCAAATTTATTCTAATTCAGCCTAAAACACTGTCAAAGCGCAAACATTTGGACTTTAATAGACTGGGAATGACTCTTATTGGCTGTTGGTGTTTTCCTCTCTCGTCTCAACTCCCGCCAACAGCATTCATTTTTAGCTCTAGTTTCAGCTTTTGGATATTCTAGTCTACTAGTTCCAAAAGTGGGGGTCGGGACGTCCTGGGGGGGGGTCGAGGGAAAATGAGAAGGGGTCGCTTGGTGATTTCCAAAAATCGAATCAATTTTAATAAACTATTAAGATTATGATATTTTATCCATTACCTACAGAAGATAAAAATAGTTACATTAAAAATACAACATGCAAATAAAAAGCCATCAGCCTTTCAATTGTTTTTCCATTGGATTGCGACACCTTTAAGGCACCCCATTAAAAATAAATACAGGCGACTGAACATGGAGGATGATCTCCAAGTGATGTTCTCCAAAATGAAACCAAGAATAGGCTTGTGCTTTAAACATTGTGCCGACCAGTCTCATTAGGTGAGGTTAATAATTAATAATAAACTAAACAAATAAATAAATGACTATATATATATATATATATATATATATATAAATATATATATATGTGTATGTATGTATGTATGTATGTATGTATGTATGTATGTATGTATGTATGTATATATATATATTTTATATATATATAGTTGTTAGCCTATTGCACTTTTTTGTGCTGTCAATATGCTTATGTTTATATATGCCTACTGGTGTGTGTGAGCTGTTCAACATTTGTATGTTTATAACCACCTCTGAAAATGGTGGGGGTCGTGAGTGACTAGCATTGTTATTTTGGGGTTTGTGGGCTGAAACATTTGGGAACCCCTGTTCTAGCCAATAACACAACAGCAACTACTG
This sequence comes from Danio tinwini, assembly GCA_903798205.1. Classification (NCBI taxonomy): domain Eukaryota; kingdom Metazoa; phylum Chordata; class Actinopteri; order Cypriniformes; family Danionidae; genus Danio; species Danio tinwini. The sequence continues at coordinate 215,021 of CAIGQZ010001336.1, read as the reverse complement.
GGTAGACAGGTATACAAATAGTAAGACCACATCTGATTAGTCAAAGTTGTATAAACAAACAACCTTAAATGTGAATAATTACTTTTTTATTTATCTCTGTGAAATGGATATTGCATATACTAATATCGCGATAACATTTAAAAATATATATATATATACTGTATACAGTATATTGTGCAGCAGGGTTGCACAGTGGCTCAGTGGTTAGCACTGTCGCCTCACAGCAAAAAGGTCGCAGATTCGAGTCCCAACTGGGCCAATTGGCATTTCTGTGTGGAGTTTGCATGTTCTCCTTGTGTTGGCGTGGGTTTCCTCTTGGTGCTTCGGTTTCCCCCACAATCCAAAGACATGCGCTATAGGTGAACTGGATCAACTAAATTGACTGTAGTGTATGAGTGTGTGTGTGAATGTGAAAGTGTATAGGTGTTTCCCAGTAATGGGTTGTGGCTAAAAGGGCATCCGCTGCCTAAAACATATGCCAGAATAGTTAGTGGTTCATTCCACTGTGGCGACCCCTGATAAATAAGAAACTAAGCTGAAGGAAAATGAATAAGTGAATATTGCGATACGAAAATTTTCAATATATTGTGCAGCCCTACTGCAGATGCATTTTACTCCTGTATTTAGTGTCATCCACGTGTGATTGGATCAACAAACATGCATCATAAACAGGGATTTTGACGCACATGGACCTGAAAATCTTTCAGTGGAAATCTATTTGTCACTGCATGTTTCCGAGTCTCTAAGCTCTCAGACGGTCGACCTAGAACTGCTAAACGCACACAGAACTCCATATTGATCCCTTCTGAGAGACTGGGATGCGGCTCTGGCTCTCAGCAAACTCTCTTTCACATAAAGAAAGAAAGAAAGAAAGAAAGAAGTTGTAGCTTAGGAAACAGCACAAAGAACGCTTTTGCTGGCAGGATACAAAGAGATTTTGGATTATCTTGTCATGCTTTCATGTTGTTCTGTCAAAGGACAAACAAATAGGGTCTGAAATATGTTTCATTGTGACAAAAACAAAATCACAGTTAACCAGAAGATATTAGATGTCACCGCGGGCAGTATTTTGATTGATTTATTCAGTTGTATAGTTTATATATTAGATTACGTATATTCATGTAAAATAAATATGTAATGTTTTCAAGTAACAGTGTGTGTATATATATATATATATATATATATATATATATATATGCACTACCTGACAAAGTCAGGAAAAGTGGCAGAAGGTAGATTTCTCAGATGAATCATCTGTTGATCTGCATCCCAATCGTCACAAATACTGCAGAAGATCTATTGGAACCTGAATGGACCCAAGATTCTCACATAAATCAGTCAAGTTTGGTGAAGGAAAAATCATGGTTTGGGGTTACATTCAGTATGGGGGCGTGCAAGAGATCTGCAGAGTGAATGGCAACATCAGCAGCCTGAGGTATCAAGACATTTGTGCTGCCCATTACATTACAAACCACAGGAGAGGGCAAATTCTTCAGCAGGATAGCACTCCCTCTCATACTTCAGCCTCCACATCAAAGTTCCTGAAAGAAAAGAAGGTCAAGGTGCTCAAGTATTGGCCAGCCCAGTCACCAGACATGAACATTATTGAGCACGTCTGGGGTAAGATGAAGATTGAAGATGAATCCAAGAATCTTGATGAACTCTGGGAGTCCTGCAAGAACGCTTCCTTTGCCCTTCCAGATAACTTTATTAATAAGTTATTTGAGTCATTGCAGAGATGTATGGATGCAGTCCTCCAAGCTCATGGGAGTCATACACAATATTAACTTTTTTTCCACTGCACCATGGTTTTTATTCTATACATTATTTCTGTTAAGTCAGACCTTACTGTCCTAATTAAATAATTAAAAATCAAGGCATGATCATATTTTATTTTGCTAAAATAAGCGTAATCTAGAGGCCTTTTATATGAGCCACTTTCGATGCCAAATCATCAACTATAAGTCAAGTTATTATTTGTTGTTCCTAAAACTTTTTGTCAGGTAGCGTGTGTATATATTTGTATGCAGACAGTTCCTAGAGGAATTTGTCCGTTTTAATTATTTCAGGTGATCCCTTATTCTTTTACACATTTAATAAGTAAAGAGCAGAATATTTTTATGTTACTGTTATGTTGATCGAGCTACATTGTATGTCTGTCTGTCTGTCTATACAGTATATATATATATATAT
>CAIGQZ010001336.1:193803-211303 GCA_903798205.1 Danio tinwini | reverse complement strand
TCCGCTGGTTTAACTGCAATCCATCTCTGTCTTTCTTCTTTTCTCTTTCCTCTCTTTTGCCCTAGTTCTGAGTCTCTTTTCTATCACTCCTTCTTTCCTGTTTTTTGCAGTGTTTTTTCGGAGATGAATCCTGGTCAGATGTCTGCGGTGTTGGTGCTCATGTTGGCCCAGCTGTGCTCTACTTCTCTGGCTTGTCCTTCCGGGTGTCGCTGCTATAGTTTGACTGTCGAATGTGGATCCATCGGAATCAAAGAGATCCCACAAGGCATCACACAAGGGACGCAGGTGAGTGATCGTACAGGGAGTGTGGATGATTCTCAGAATATGGAGATAAATGTTGTTAATATACTGTACTTAATACACACGAGTTCTTTGTTGGCAAGGATGGGTCTATAGGCCGAGACACTCAAAGCTTACCTAAACAAATATCGCAGATGAAAACTAACTGTGTTGTCGCCTTGCACTGACGTCTGATCTCCCCTGGACCAAAAAAGCAGCATGTGAATGCACAAACTGGACGGTAGCCAACTGATTTGAGAGTGTGCGTTCTGCACCTGTCTGAGAGGATGTGTTTTTCTGCACCTGTGGGTGGTAGGTGTTCTGATGAGCACACACAGAGTAAACGCAGAGTAAACAAAGCAGAATTTAGTATTGTAATGTAATGTGTATTTATATAGCGCATTTATTGTGTAAACCCTTAACCATTAGGCCTATGGCCTTACCCAATAAATTCATTCATTTTCTTGTCGCCTTAGTCCCTTTATTAATCTGGGGTCGCCACAGTGGAATAAACCGCCAACTTATCCAGCACGATTTTACGCAGCGGATGCCCTTCCAGCTGCAACCCTTCTCTGGGAAACATCCACACACTCATTCACACTCATACAATACGGACAATTTAGCTTACTCAATTCACCTGTACCGCATGTCTTTGGACTGTGGGGAAAACCGGAGCACCCGGAGGAAACCCACGCAAACGCAGGGAGAACAAACTCCACACAGAAACGCCAACTGACCCAGCCCAGCCGAGGTTCGAACCTGCGAACCAGCGACGTTCTTGCTGTGAGGCGACAGCACTACCTACTGCGCCACTGCGTCGCCCCTTACACAATATATGTGCTATATAATTATATTATATTACATGTTCAATAAAGTATATTTGTAATAATAATCTAATAATCTATGTCATTTGCAAATATTTGAGAAATGTAGCAAAATCATAGCCGCCCCATTGTGATCCTTCTTGACTTGAATTGTTTACTTGCGTCGTCACTTCAGTTTTCAGTTCATGTTTCTTTAGTATTTGAAAATGTTTTGAAAATTCCTTTATGGTTCTTTTTAGAACTTTTCAAAGGTTTTTTGTGGAACCAGTAATGGTTCTTCTACAGCAGGGGTGTCCAAACTCGGTCCTGGATGGCCAGTATCCTGCATATTTTAGTTCCAACCCAAATTAAATACACCTGAACCAGCTAATCAAGCTTTATCTAGGTATACTAGAAACTTCCAGGCAGGTGTGTTAAAGAAAGTTGGAGCTAAACTATGCTGGACACTGGCCCTCCAGGACCAAATTCGAACACCCCTGTTCTACAGTGTCAATGTAATAATAACCTTTTCAAAATTTAAGATGATAAGTTTTCATTTGATAACATTTGCACTTTGAAAAAAATATTTTACAAATGCTTGGGGGAATAAATTGCTACATAGTTTCTGTAAAATGCCTTGCCTAAAGTGCCTTCATGTTTTAACTTAATAATTGGTAAAGTTAAATATGTGAAAAAACATGGGGGAAAAATTGGAGAGTAAGGAGATGCTTCTCAAATTTAGCTTTTAGTAATTATATTATTAATTAGGTAATTAAATATTAATTAGCTCATTTTTTTCATGAAAGTTAAATTGGTCTGTTTGAAAATGTTTTGTTGAAAATATAACTCTTATTTACTATATTAAATTATAAATAAATATAATTGTAATATAAAAATGTTCAGCAAAATGCACTACAGATTGTTGAATGATAGTTTACTGAACAATAAATTACAGTAGTTAGTTACTGTAAAGCTTTCACTTTAATTAATGGGAACTAAACACTAAAATAATCAAGATGTTCATACAGTATATGCCTACTTTACCATTTGCTTTAATGGGGGAAAAACTGAGCTTAATTTGAAAGTCAACAGCAAGTCAGAAATTAAACATTTTAATTTAAAATTTATCAAAAAATATCGACTCTGCTAATTGGTCAGCATTACACATTTACATTCTGCTCTTTACTGACATGAAAACAAACACATGCATTCTCAGATCTCCCACATAAAGTATAAATATGAAGAAAACTTTTACTACTCACCAGCTGTGTCTTCAAACTATTTTTATCCTGGTCATCCAGTCTCCCTAAAAACAATAAGATCCTGCCTTCTTCGGTTCGTGTCTTGACCTACAATATAACAAACCAGAGATTAAAGCTATAGATCATAACTCCACACAGCACTGAGCATCATTCGCTAAATCATCAATAACCAACTTCACCTCCTGGACCTCATTTGCATATCTATGTATCTGGCCCAGTCACATCACTAATATTTCTGCGGCTTGTGAATATTCATGAGCCGCTTCGCATAAATTGCTTAATTGACCCGTGTAACCTCGAGCTTCACAAGAAATTAGCTTCAGCACGGCCTATGTTTGATCACAGACAATAGCTTGATAGAAATCAATTAGAAAATTAATTATTGTAATATGTTGCGTGGTTAATAGTTAAACAAGTGAAGATGAGACACACTCCAGTCTTTTTTCTCTTGTGAAAGCACATTAATGCCGTTTCTGATGGATTCGTCTGTGCTTTCGCCTCAAAGATGTTCGACCCAGAACTCTGTATCGATCCATTTCGAGTCACTCTCAACTCACCTGGAACACAGAAAAGAGCAACTGCACGAGAAAGAAACATATTTTTTCTGATTCAGAACAAGCTGTAAGGAAGTTTTGTGTGTGTGTGTGTGTGTGTGTGTGTGTTTTGTCCGCAGTCTCTTGCTGCTCTCGCTGATTAGGACAGAAACTCAAGTAGACGTGGATTAGATGGATGTAGCTTTTATTGCTTGCCACATCAGAACTAGACTGCCGTCATAATCAATGATGTTTTGTATACACTGCAAGCATGCAGATTCTGATTAGGCTTCAATCAATGCTGCCATTAAAACCAATTAGCATCTTTTTTTTAACTAATGATCACTTAAACAGTAAGACAATAATAATGTGTGTGTGTGTGTGTGATTAGTATTGAATATTGAATGAATGAATATGACAATAATATAATAATGCTAACAATCACATACTGTATAATTAATATTATATATATTTAATAATATATATATATATATATATTATTTAATTATTTTATATGTATTGTATTTTCTATCATATATTTATTGTAAATAGCCTCATGCCGAGTGCCTTAGTTCCCCACAAGTGATGATATACAGCCATATCGCACTACTACAACAGTGATATTGCATTAATACAACAGTTCAACGGCATAATCATGTGTATAAAAAGAGAGTCTCAAAAATCCTTTTGTATTAGGAACTGCTTTCCTCCATCATTCACATCTACAGCTGACGTCAGAACAGCAAAAACCGTTGGCAGTTCACAAACATCACTTAAGAGCGAGTATTTGAATGATTCTGTCTGAAGTGATGACTAAACAGGTGATTTTGCTCACATTTTAAGATTATAAGGCTGAACAGCATACAATGTCATCAGTCTACAGAGATTTTCCAGTATTTATCTGTTGCAATCAGGAGATCACAATAATTAACCCCGAAAAAGCCAAAGCAATCACTAGCAGATTGCTATGGTATAAATCCAGCACTACAACACACAAAAGAGAGAGATCGACTTAGAATGTCACTTACCTGTTTAATAATGATTTGATCAGCTGTAAATTGAAATTTATGCTGAGTTTTTCTCGCTTAAGGACTTATTATGCTGTCTCTGTCGTGATCTTGTGGCGGAGCGTAAACCAACTTTGCTCTGTTCAGTATGACAGGCTGATGGCCGCCAACATACTGAATCTCTGAAATTTTAAATATTTAAAATAGGCACTATTCGTATAAATGAACTACTTAGTTGCAATCTAAACAACTACATTCTCAAATAAAAAAGCCTCAAAAGTACATTATATTGTCCAACAGCTGCAATATTTGTCAAACTGTACTGAGTTTATTGATCTTCTGTCACTCTGTTGGTGGAGAATTACACAAGGGTGAAGAGGCTGTATGGGTGCTGTTATTGCAGAATATCACACAGCTATTAGCCAATCAGATTCGAGAACCAGACAGAACTGTTCTATAAATAAATATATATTATGATGATTTTAACATAAAACTTAATCAGTAAATAATAAATCTCCTAAAAATCCTAATGTTTTCCTCATGTCTATGTGTGTTGTTCAGACCATCTTTCTGCAGGACAATGCCATCAGTCAGATCCGCCAGCGGGACCTGTCTGACCTGGGCCAGCTGCACTACCTCTACCTGCAGAACAATAGCATCAGCACGCTGGAGCCCGGGGCCTTTAGGAGCCTCGGTCTGCTTCTGGAGCTGGCGCTCAACGGGAACCGCATTCACCTGATCACCGCGGATGTGTTTCGGGGCCTCGAGCACCTGCGCATCCTGTACCTCGCAGGAAACCAGATCAACAGATTGGAGGATTACACCTTCCGCGGACTACAGGTACATCAGCGGCTGTCTGCGCATTTACAAACGCTTTACTGCAGGGGGGCAAGTAAATGCAAACTTTTGCTAAAACTTAGTTTGAGCTAAGACCACAGGAGAGTGGGATTGACAAACCACCTGTAGGACACGCTCTCTTCCTCTCCGTATGCACCAGGATCTTTCTTATCAACACTTTATATTTTTTAAATAACATTGTACAATTCTGAGTGGGCTTGACAAAACAGCATCTCTATTCTGTATGCTCAGCAGGGAAAAAACATAGAATTGTCATAGCATTTCAAGAGTTCACACTAAGATATTGCTTGACACTATTTGCAGATATGGCATGCTGTACCGGGAGAAAACCCTGAGCTCATAGATGATTGAGCCCAGAGCTCCCACTGGTAAAAGATAAGCAGTAGGGTGAAATCAGTCTATTTATTGTAGGCTTAGATCAATCTGATTGGATTATTGCTGATACACATATATATATAAACAGTTGAAGTGAGAATTATTAGCCCCCCTGTTTATTTTTTTCCCCAATTTCTGTTTAACGGAGAAAAGATTTTTTAAACACATTTCTAAACATAATAAGTTTAATAACTCATTTCTAATAACTGATTTATTTTATCTTTGCCATGATGACAGTACATAATATTTTACTAGATATTTTTAAGACACTTCTATACAGCTTAAAGTGACATTTAAAGGCTTAACTAGGTTAATTAGGTTAACTAGGCAGGTTAGGGTAATTAGGCAAGTTATTGTATAAGGATGGTTTGTTCTGTAGACAATAGAAAAAAAATAGCTTAAAGGGGTTAAATAATTTTGACCTTAAAATGGTTCTTAAAAAATTTTAAACTGCTTTTAATTCTAAACAAATATAACTTTTTCAGAAAGAAAAATATTATCAGACATACGGTAAAAATTTCCTTGCTCTGTTGAACATCATTTGGGAAATATTTAAAATAGAAAAAAAAATTATAAAGTCAAAGGGGGGCTAATAATTCTAACTTCAACTGTATATATATATATAAATATATATATATATAAATAAATATGTATTAGGGGTGTAATGGTTCACAAAAATCACAGTTTGATACGACACAGTGGTGTCATGGTTCAGTGTGTTTTCGATACAGCAAAAAAATAAAAAAAACAGAGGATTTCTCTGATTGAAATCTTTTTAATGTATTAAAATTAACATCATAAAAGCATGATCTTTTTTTTTTTTACCTTGAATAGTGATATAAAGCTATACTTCTGGGGTTTCCGCTTAGCAGCAAATAAAACAAATCCTTCTTTATACTAAAACTAAAAAGCTGCTTATAAAAATAAATGTAATATTTTAGTAGTTAAACAAATAAAAAGAAAACAATTTAGTTCATGGAACTCAGTTTCAATCAATTTTTAAGTATTTTTTTTTTCAGAAAGTGTCCACCTTTTCTTCAGACAGCACAGATCTGCTTGATTTGACTGTCACCTGCCATTTCAGTGGATCTGAAAGCGGGAATTATTATCTGACTGAAATGGGCTTATGAAGGAATAATGTAACGGGACTTTATTACATTTAACATTTTCTTAAAATCCAAAATTTCCACTACCGATTAAGGTCTCATATCCACAGCATTTTGGAGATGCGCATAAAAAACGATTGATGGAAACGTCATGATGCGCATAAATTTAGAAAATGCGCATAAAAACATATGTGCATAACTGAGTAGGATAAACTTTTTTATTCGATAAGAAAAGATGCGCATAAACTACGATGGAAACACTTTTACCGCACAAATTCCAGTGTGTGCATTAAAAAAGGTCATGTGATTTTGTTATAAGAGATCATGTGATGATAAAAATGTGTGTGTAAATGGACAAACCAGCAGGCTGCACATTATAAATCATCTGAAATGTTGTTTTTGTCATTCTAAAACGCCTTACCATTTAAATATGAGTGTTATTATATTATTAATGACACCCAGAATCAAGAGCGTCTGTGCTTCGCGTCTGACACCTTTAAACGCCACCGCGCGTTCACTTTGTGTCAGGATTGCCTTCCGAGGCTCAAGTCTTTTATTAAATGAAGAAAAGATTGACTCAGCTTCTCCTACTGCAGCAAATTCAGTTTTTACTGTTGATATTTTGCGCCAGTTAATCAGAAAGTGACGGTTTTGTTCGCTTTGACTCATTGGATGGAAACGCTGCTTAATTCGCACGTCTTTTATGCGATAATCCAGTTTTGCGCATAAAGTTCATTCGCATTCTTGGATGAAAACATAGCTAGTGTAAAGGAGTTGACATGTTCAAATATTACCGCTAAAATAGCTTACTGTCATAGCAGATGTCATTGTTTTTTTTATCCACCACTCTCTTGCCATCACCCTCATACTTACAGGGAAACCAAAGTGCTCCCAAACGCCAGACCAGGTATTGGTTATAGGAGGATTACATTAATGTTACTAGCCATTTTGCGAGCTAGTGCAGCGTGTCCCTGACTGGAGTAGTGTTTGGAGGTGGGCGGGAAAGGCAGCATGTTGCCGGTCACGTCCAGGGTCACGTCATTTGGGATGCCTTGTTGAGCATTGTTGCACTGAAAACATTATACACTTATTCTCTTTTATTTTTTTAGAAATTTGTCTGAATCGTTCGGTTTGTAATGCGTACCGAACCAAAAGTCTGGTACCAAACGGTTCAATACGAATACACCTATCGTTACACCCTTAATATATATATATATATATATATATATATATATATTATATACAGATTTATTAAACAGATATATTTATTAAAATAATATTTGAGTCACCAAACATCTTGAGAAAACGAAATATAATACATTTAAATTCATGCGAAAAAGTAGGAAAAATTACTAACTAAAAACAAAATTTTATACATATTTTGTTTGTCTTGATTTTTTCTCTTTTTAATTTTTTTTATTTAATATTTTCCCCTAACATATAAATTTGGGGAAAAATCTGTACTAATTTTGAATTGTTATCATAAGTTATTTCGTTAGATTAGCTCCAGATTTGGCTTTAGTACTGACTAATCTAATAAATACACACAAATATATAAATGTAAAGCTTACCATAGAAAATATTAATTTAAATAAGAGATTTGTAAGGGGTGTACTTATATATGTTGAGCACTGTGTACATACAGTATGTGTATAAATAAACAGGGTAGAGAGAAGTCTGGGGTTCTCTCCTAAGACTGCTGCCCCCGCGACCCGGCCCCAGAAAAGCAGATGAAAATGAACAAACGAACGAATGAATGAATGAATGTTATTAAGTAAATATTAGTATTAAAATGTGTTTAAAAATCTCTTCATTAAACACCACGTGGGAAATATTTAAAAAAATAAATCAAATTTTACAGGAGGGCTAATCACGAGTCCTTTGAAGTGGATTAAACTTTTTCATCAGTTGTCTTAAATCTATTGATCAACACCCATTCTTGTCTTAGGACAATTAAAAAAAACTGTTTGCGTCCACTTCAAACTGCTGTTGACTACTGTGTATGTATATACTGCATATATAGTGTTTGTGTGCGTGTTTGACATTATACTTTAACATAATATTCTGTCATCGTTTACTCAAAGTGTTAGTTTGTTCACTAATGCAGTTAACTAATCTTGCTAAAAGTGTTTTTCACATTCTTCTTTTTTTGTTTAAACCATGTGCAAATGTTTTACCCTGACACTATGAAAATTACATGAAATACTAGCATCCTCTTGTATGTTTGTTTCAGTAACATTATTTCTAAAATGAAAATTTCTACATAAGCTTTACATAAAGTTTAACCACATAAAGCATGCACATTTTGACAAGCTCATAAAAGTGAATGAGAAGTGCAAACCACAGAAAAGCAGTACAAAAACTGCAAAAAGCCATAAAGTGCTAAATTAAAAAGGACTTTTTCAGCAATATGCAAATTAAACGGAGACACTCAGCTGAAAACTGATGATGCTGCATTGAGCCAGAATGCTTTAGAAAGTGTGTTTTTATGATAGGCGCGATTATGCTCACCGTATTAATGGTGATGTAATGTTAATGCACTGTTCGCAGCGGCTGCAGGAGCTTCATCTGCAGGAGAATGTGCTGGAGGTGCTGGGAGATCAGGCTCTGGTGGGAATGTCCTCGCTGGCTCTTCTGGACCTGAGCCGAAATAACCTGAGGACTCTGAGTCCCGCTTCACTGAAGCCCCTGGTCAGCCTGCAAGTGCTGAGAGTCACCGGTGAGATACTTTCTGGAAACAAAAATGCATCAAATTTATAAAAAGTGACAGCAAATCAAACCTGCAAATAGGGCTGCACAATATATCATTTAAGCATCAATATCGCAATGTATGTATCCGCAAGTCACATCGCAGGATTACATTGTTTCTTAAAGATTTAAAGATAAAAGACATTAAATATTATTATTTTAAAATAATTTATACAATGATTAGCATGTTATTTTATGCTTGACTGTTTAATTTCTGTACCTAAATACTGTTAAGACTCTACAGAAAACCATAAAGCACTGTTTATTTAATTTTTATCTTTGCTCTGTTGTATTTATATATGCTTGTAATTTATTATGATTTATGCAAACTCGCTGCATAGAAAAAGACTTGATCATCCCAATTAGGGCTGGGTGATACAGGAAAAAGGATCATTACAATAAAGTGTTTAATATTTATGAAGATGATACTAGGATACTAGTTTGTATTTATGAAGATGATGAAAAAGCACTGCATTGTTTGGGGGCTCTGTGTTTGTCTAAGTCTGCCATTAGTGCTGAAATGTGTATATTACTTACAAAGTGTGAGCAGATTGGTTAGTTCTACATGCATAAATCGTGGTGCATGGTGCTGCGTGGTGCGTACGCAGAATTCTGAAATGTTTTCAACTAGGTGCACCTGGAAAATCTGCTTGCGTCGCGTCAAGCCGTGCAGCTCGATTGGAAATAACCCTAAGCCTATTGGTATTCCTTCCAAGGTGCATGCTCAACAGCCACATTTTAATAAATCTATAGCGCTTCATACTGAAACTTTATACCAAACTTTGTTTTATTATTATTGACAATGGTGTTTGGTCAATAAATAATAATAGAAAAACTATATGTTTTATCGGCCCAGCTCCAATCCCAATCTATCTAAATGAATGAAATCTTTCCAAACAGAGCTATTCAATTCATCTGGTGAAATTATACTTACATCGAAATATATATATATATATATATATATATATATATATATATATATATATATATATATATATGGGAGTCTCCCATATTTCACACCCATCTCCCACCACTCTCCCATTTTGTTATTTCTCCTGGGAAACTTCCATAATTTGTATGTCCCAAATCTAGTAATGAAAAAATCACATTTTGTCCGTGTTTGTCAAGTTGCTAGATCTTGTATGAAGCTCATCATCACCTCACAAAAAATATTTAAATTTCGAAGCATTTTTATCTCAATCTGGCAACATACAGTTCATTACAACACAGTTGCGCTTTTGATCTTATCGGTAACACTTTACAATAAGGTTGTATTAGTTAATGTCAATATTACCAAGCTGTCTGGAATACTGGATTCTGATTGGTCAGTCGAGACATTCCAAGGTATAGCTATTATTCCAAAAAAACAACCGCTAAATAATGCAGGCTCATCCAGGAACTTAAAATCACTTTAACCATCAGTGAATACAATCAAATTCATATACTTCCTTATCATATATGCATCTGCTTGTGTGTCACACTGCAGTTTTTGATTGTTTGGCGCCGTCAGCTTCAATAGTACACTATTGGTCAAAAGTTTAGGGTCATTAGGATTTTTAAATGTTTTAAAATAAGCTTATCCTGCTCACCAAGGCTGCATTTATTTAATCAAAAAATACAGTACAAGTATAAAAAATGTGAAATATTATTGCACTTTAAAATAATGATACAAGCGTAGTTTATAATTTAATTTAATAAATAATTCAATAAAAATAATAATAATAATAAAAAATTATAATAAAACTGACGCCAAACTTTTGACAGGTAGTGTATGTTACAGCACAAACGGAGAGGCTAAAACTAATTTCTAGGAACCTATTGTTCCCAATCTATCCAGTAGAGTGCGTTTGGGTTTAAGGGGAGGGGTGGGGTAAGGCCATATAATAAGGGGTCCCAGAAATGCGGTCCTAGAAATTTGGTCATGAAACTGCAGCCTCTTCAGTTATGCAGGAACACGCTTCTCAACAGCTTTGCAGTTGTTGGCTGTTTGGCTTTATCTTGTGACTGAATAATGCGCAGGTTATTGTATGCTTCATCAGCTTCACTTAGTCAGTTTAGTTTCTGTCAGCTTTGTGTTTAATTAAAGAATTGATTAAATACTACAGATCAGAACAATGTTTGTGTCTAAGTGTTTATACTTTTTGGCAAGTAGCCTTGTAATAAGTGGGATAAAGTACATTAGGAGGTTCTTATTGCATAATAAAGCTCTTCAGTCATATTTCTGCCATCATTTACTCACCCTTCACTTGTTCAAAACTGAGTTTTTTCTTCTGTTGAACACAAAAAATATTTTAAAGTATGCTGGTAAACAGCTGACATCCATTTACTTCCGTAGTAAAAAAAAATACGAAAGTCAATGAGTGCCAGCTACCAGAATTTCTTAAAAATATCTTCTTTAGGGTTCAACAACAAAAAAAGAAACTCACTAAGGTTTAAAACAACATGATGTAGAGTAAATGATAAGATCATTTTGATTTCCACCATTCTACAACATCACATTGTTATTATTAAATTAACATTCTGAAAAACCTAGATTTTATATTTATGAATCAATGCTAACTGTTAGTAGATGGAAAGGCAAATCATTTGGTTTGCACTGGTGCGTATACAGTTAGTAATTCCGGCCCTGTTTTCCTCTGTGTAGATTTTTTCTCTCAAGAAAAGCTCCCCATGAGGTTACCTCATAAATATTAATTAAATAACGTTTCCTTTGGTAGATAACCTTTAAGTAAACTAATGGATATTCATGATCCAATCCTTCACCACGGTACACTTCTGCGATGTTGTACGAGTACTGCAAAAGCACCACGCTGACATGGCATTTAGATGTCAGATCCGGCTTTACATTTGCACAAAATATTTCTGTTTGCATACATATTTTATAAAGCAGTAGTTTTGAGAGGCTTATATTGTGTTTGCTCTTCTAGATAACCCATGGCGCTGCGACTGCGCTCTACACTGGCTGCGTGGCTGGATAAACGAAGAAGGTCAGAGGCTGTTAAGCTCAGCCGAGCGTCGGATGTTGTGTGCCGAACCTCCGCGTCTTTCCCACCTCAGTCTGGTTGAAGTTCCTCCAAACAGCCTTGTTTGCATCCCACCTGTAGTCCAACTAGAACCCAGCCATTTGACAGTACGTTTAGGGGAGAGTCTCCGCGTGTCCTGTCAAGCATCCGGATACCCACAACCACAAGTCACCTGGAGGAAAGCATCTCACGGAAAAGCCCAGCTGTCTCCCAGAGGTCTGGTGCAGGAGGTTGGGATGGACAAAGACACAAGAAATGGCGGCAGATTGGTAACAGCGAGGCCCGGAGGAAAAGGAGGTCCATCAAGTCACGGACCAATCAGAGGAGGAGCTGATGATGGAGCCGACCGGGAAAACTTCGATCCTGATACAGGAAGTGGAATGCTGTTTCTTAGTAACGTCACAGTGGCGCATGCGGGACGCTACGAATGTGAAGCGTGGAATCCCGGTGGTGTCGCTCGTGTAACTTTTCACCTTTCGGTGAACATGTCTTCATCTTCATCCCGCTCGGAAATCTGGCCTCGACTGCATTCCTCGTCTTACTATCATCCTTCATCAGTGGATGTGAGTCAGGAGCCACTATATGAGCTTGAAAGCATGGACTTTAATGCGCTGGGCACTGCTACGCAGACGGCCATCGCAGTGGGAATCTCTTTGCTGGCGTTGACTGCGCTTCTGCTGCTCTGCATGATTTACAGCCGACATCGACAGAGGCAGAAAGAGGAGGGCGGATATGGAGCTAGCAAAGAGGAAAGCATCCTTTATGTCAACGACTACTCTGATGGTCCGACCACATTCGCTCAGCTTGAAGAGTACCGGGATGAACGGGGCCATGAGATGTACGTGTTAAACCGCGCCAAACCGGTGCTGGCTCCGCAACCAATGTGCATTCAACAGGGATCTGCAACACTAAAGGCCAGCGAGTGTCAGGGTGTGTTGACCCCAGGACGAGTTGGAGGGATCGGACCCCGCAGGGCTCCCGCAGAAGGGGGAGAAGCACCTCCGCTTGATCCCGAAGGGCTGTTCATGAACCAGAGCTTGCTGTTTGATACGCAGATTGCTTATGAGATCCACTGCTAATCTGGCTTTCTCGCCGTTGGATACTATCCTGCTGAATTTTTCGTTTATTCAGAGAGCACAAATGTTTGTTTTTTTTGTTTGTTTGAAATGAAATAAAGGAATAACACTATAAAGCTGCGGTGTGCAATTTGAGTGCAATCAAATAGACTTGCCAAAATATTGGCTGATTTTCCACTGTTAACCGGTTGTACCACTGAGTCATTGTTACTCTTTAAAAAAATAAAGGTTCTTTTTTGACATTGATGGACCCATAAAGAGCCTTTCATTTTAAAGGGTACATGTCGAGCTCTTCAAATGTACAATAAAATATCATTGTTAACTTCTCTTTGGGGAACCAAGCTGCAAATGTCTATTATAATAGTCTCGGCACATGAAACTAAATTGCACACAGCAGCTTATAAGGAATAGTTCATCTAGAAACCATTTGCAGGGTTTTATTTTTCTATAGAATCACAAATGAATGCCATGCAATTCATTTTAAAATACTCTATATATTTCAAATTCAACCAGTTTTAACAAAAGAATAGCAGCAGCATATAGTTTTGCAAATGTGCCCATTTTTGGTCATGTGAGGAACATTTACTGAATATCAGTGATAGGAATAATGGCGCTATAAATAAATGGCATTGCTAACAGCGATACTTTTTTCAGTACCGAGTAATCTGTTTCCCAGTAAGATTACTGGCAATAAAATGCGAGTTATTATGATTGAGAACACTTAAGCGATTATATTTCTAAATTCAGTTCTAATTTTCAGCAAATTAATTAAAGAAGAATAATAACGAAGTGTGGTCAAAAAAGTTATATCCAAACACACGTCCTATGCCTCACAGCATAAAACCCAACAGGTGGACAAATCTAAGCTTGTATTTATTAAAACTGAAATAAATATGCATATAATAAATAACACTGCTAATAGTAATAACATCATACAAAAGCAAATTGTCATGTATAAACTGAAAAAGCCCCCCCGAGATGGAGGCAGTGGTTTTTATATTTACGAAGAAAATAATAATTTTTGTAATATTTTAATCTTTTAATTGTTTTCATGCGTAAAAATATTTGCGTATTGCTGTACATCCTGTGTGTATTAAGCAATGTGCACACATTTGAGGCACACCACTAACATGCGCTAGACTTTAGACTTGCTTTCAGCTGGTCAATTGCGCAGTCTATTTCAGTTCCTCAAAATAGCAATGCGCCAACAATGCGCCTTAACACACCTTCTTTCTAGACCGGCACACCCATGAGTCCACAAAGCGGCGCAAATGGATTTGCTATTTAAACAATGTGGCACAAAACAGGAAAATTAGGGTTGCATTAGTCTGAAAATAGCAACAAATCGTGCTAAACACGTCTTGCGCCTAATTGCGCCGGGCCTATGATAGGGCCCTAAGACAATGTGTGCTAGTAGAATAAACGTAATAAACTTTGATTACATGCAGACTTTAACAGCTTATTATCCATCATGGCCTTTTTTTTGAACGACTAAAGGTGAATGAATTTCTGGATGAACAATTCCTTTATGATAACAGTGCTGTTTCTTGTTAAAAGAAAATACTCATGGAATGAAAGCTGTTACCTTTAAAAGAAGAGGTCGCAAGGAGGAACTACCAAAAAAACTGAATATTGTTGTCTTGTACTGTGAAATGAAGTAATCCAGGCTGAGGTCAGTGACAATGACTTTTCGGATAAGGACTACGAGGACAACAGAAAAGGACATTTGTGCGGTGAAGTCCTTTTGTCCAGCATTATCTATCAGGCAGTGTGAATAGCTTAATGTCCTTCTAGCGAACGCTGTCTACATATTTCTAGTATCCTTTCTTTTCAGATGCATTCCTCCTGTGTGTATTTATTTGTGAACGGCAGGCAGCAGAAGATAAAGGAAGAAGCCTGCTATAAACAAGAACAAAAAAAGCGGAGAGGTGATGTGTTCATACAAATGAAGCAATCACATCAGTTTTTAGTGTGAGGCTCGTTTGCTTTCATACTCTTGACCCCTGTTGGAATAACACTGTGAATAAACAAACGGGACTCTACATTCACAGCTAGCTTTTTGTAAGTTATTAGATTATGACGGTTTCTTTCATATTACAACATTGGTTTTTGTTTGAGAGTGGGTATCTTTTCTTCGCTTTTTTCTTCTCCGGCATTACACGGACAATTGAGTAGTGATCCCATCAGGGTCTCCTGTAATAAAGCATTCATTACAGCTTGTGGGAACATCTCAAGGTGTTAAGCTTACGCTCAACAATACAATCGTTTGTGTATTTCTGTCAAATGTCTATGAAATATCAACCTATTTTATCCAAATAAACAATGCTTTTGTTTGATTCTTATTGCTAGTGTGTGGAGAACCGGAGAAACTAAACATGTGACAGTCACCATGAACTAAAATAAAATGAAGTTGCTTTAGATTCATTATGGGGGTTTGTGCACAACAAACTTTTGTATTCTGTAAAACATCTCTTTCAGTTCCAGGGCTGTTTTTACTCAAGATGCTAACAAATGAAACACTTAAGGTAAGTAAAAGCAATGTCCATAACATAAATGTTTATATCAAAGAGGTTTTTATTCTTCTTCTCACTAACATTTGGATGTTGAAATCAAATAAAGAATTGTTGAAGTTAGGTGGTTACCTTAAAAATATTATGTTAAATTAATTTGCTTATATGCAGGCAATTTTTTCCTGTTTGCTTCCATTATGATCAGGACAAAGTCTATTAAATATAAAAGTATCCCTTATAAAGCCTATTAACTATCCTTGTATCTGTTTTTACTACATAATTTTTGCCACTTTTGGGTGTGAACTATTGATCTGAGAAAGCGTTTCAAGACTTACCTGTGCCGTTCTGGTGAGGGTAAAACATCAACAAAATACAAATAGGCTAGGTAGGACAGCTGTGAACAAACGTTTTGACAGTTTTACTTTACGTCTATAATTGATAGTAAAGTATAAACGTTTTGGTTTACAGTAAATACAGTCGATAACTAAAGCGCTACTTGAATAAAATGACAAAAAACGCGTGGTAATACAACGCGATAAAGCCCCGACGCCATGACAGTTTTGTTATCGGTGATTTGAACAGCGGCGGCGGCCCTCGTTGTTTATTGGTTTAAAACTGACTTCAGGACCTGGGGGCTATTTCATAAAAGTCGTTTAGAAAAGCGGGGATTAAAGTCAAAAGCCTGACTTCAGTGAGCAGAACTAAACGTCCACGCTTAAATTGGTTTCAAAACAGTAAGTTGAAGATCATTTGATCTAACTAGTCTGAGTTCAGTTTAAATAATCTAGATAACTGCTCGTGCACGTTTCTTTTCGTGAAACCTTAAAGGTCGATCATAGATACACATCTCGATTAGGTTGTGTGCTACCATGGCAACTTCGAGAACTGAAAGAGATCTGAAATGAGACACAGCTGTTCACAGCGAGTCAGTCTCTTTAGTTTTAGAGTTCAAACATAATCATTTAAACAGAAAAATTAAATAATGTGGCTTGCAAGGAAGCAAGAGAGAAGACTGACAGGAAACTACATATCGTCTCAAAGCGGTGTTAAGTTGGTTTTGTTTTCGATATTCCTGACACATTTAGTGATAGATAGGCAATTATTTAGGCATATTTACATGGAATTAAATACTTGTCATAATACATTAAAATTATGCTTGACCACGTGCGCGCGAGAATATGCGCTTTACTGCCAATTGTTGCTTGCACTGAAAAGTTTGAATGCACTGCAGACTCCCTGTAACATACAAAATGTGCTATGTAAGCACATTATGTTTAAAATAAACAAAGAGTCGTGCACGCACACGCGGCGGGATTTTTAATTTGCTCCCGAAACCAATAATATCCAGCTGCAGAACCGCAGAACACACACGTTTCAGGCGCACACACAATCCAGCACACACGATCTAGGCAAACCATATATGGTTACCCTGGATGTCAATGTTGTTAATGCACTTCTCGTATATATAGACTGATCAGTTTTCTATCAGTCATCATAGATGATGATCAGTCATTATTTATCTGACAGTATAGTATCAGTATAGCAGATACTCGATTGCTGGCCTTGCTGAACGATCTACATTGGACAGTTTTAATGTATATAATGGATTCATTTATAATGAAGAAAATAATAGCAAGTTAATATGTTATAGGCAATAATACATCTTTATATGTAATATTTTTTTTTTACATTTAATAAATGTGAACACTATATTGTACTCAAGCGATTTAATAGTATTTATTTGCTTAATTTTCTAATAACTTTTTTATTAATGATTTCCCACATTAAATACTATATAATATATTATACTACTATTAAATTTATAGTAAGTAAAATATTATTTTTAAACCCTAAAGTACTGGTAATTTGTGGTAATTATAGTTGCAATAAATTTAACAATACAAAAATAACTGTTAATAT
>CAIGQZ010001336.1:158663-170676 GCA_903798205.1 Danio tinwini | reverse complement strand
AGATAGATAGATAGATAGATAGATAGATAGATAGATAGATAGATAGACTCTTTTCACCTGCAGTGTAAAGCCAAACAGCGATGAGAACAGAAGGATGAACCATAAGTAATTGTCTGGTGATAAAAAACAGAACCTGAAATGAACATTTCACTTCCTGTCTCTGAGATAAATCAAACAGAAATGAGCCTTTCCTCTTTCTGTACTTATGTCATGAAACCATAAGTTAGCAAACAGACATCCTGCACACACACTTGCTATAATATTGCACACTATGCTTAACCCCAGATGTCAACACCACTTTTAAACTGTGTTCTTAATTTATTTTATGCTGAGAACACATTAAATAAATATACTTCACATAGAATGTTTGCTTTCTAAACATCCATTGGTTCTAATATATCAAGTAGCAAAAATATGAAGCTCACACTGAACAGTTTTCTGTAGGCAGTAATGTGTTTAAGCACCATGCAAAGCACACAAAATTGCTACGGGCCCCCCTAGTGGCTACTAATGTTTAACTGCATTTGATAACATGTGGCACAAATATCTATATAGAGAGAAGCAATCATGATGAGCACATATTCATGCTCTAAAAATGAAAAAAAAAAACCTAAAATTTGATTACATACAAAGTTCAACCAAAAGCTTGAATTATGTCGTTTAAACAGCATTTGTACCATTTGAGGTCTTTATGTAACCCCACCGGTCCTACGCCACCCAACCCGCTCCGAGCTGGTGTCGAACCGGCAACCGTCAGCATGGGAGTCGGTTGCTCTAACAAGGAGGCTAAAGACCATGGCCTCTAGCGTCTGTTGCTAGAGCACCTTTAGAGGTCAGAGGAGTGAGGTTTTACCTGCACAGCACTTACTAGCTGGCCTCCGTTACACTTACTAATGTTTTCTGTATTATTTCAGGTCAGAAAGCTTTTTTTCAC
This sequence comes from Danio tinwini, assembly GCA_903798205.1. Lineage (NCBI taxonomy): Eukaryota > Metazoa > Chordata > Actinopteri > Cypriniformes > Danionidae > Danio > Danio tinwini. Next base: position 169,742 of record CAIGQZ010001336.1, on the reverse strand, counting down.
TTCGTATTTTTAAATGAACAATATATTTGAAATAAATCACCAAATACCCCAAATAATGTTGGTTGGTGTAGATCAGTGTTTCTCAACCACGTTCCTGGAGGAGCATCAGCACTGCATGTTTTGGATGTCTCCCTTGTCACCCATCACAGGTCTTTCCGTCTCTACTAATGAGCTGATGATCTGAATCAGGTGTGTTTGGTTAAGGATATATGAAAAATGCGCAGAGCTGGTGGTCCTTCAGGAATGTGGTTGGGAAGTATTGCTGTAGATCATGAGCCTGCACTCAGCCCATGAGCACCTACGACAGGGGTGTCCAAACTTGGTCCTGGAGGGCCGGTGTCCTAGAGAGTTTATCTCCAACCCTAATCAAACACACTTGAACCAGCTAATCAAGCTCTAACTAGATATAGTAGAAGCGTCTTGGCAGGTGTGTTAAAGCAAGTTGGAGCTAAACTCAGCAGGACAACAGCCCTCCAGGACCGAGTTGTCCCTGACCTACGAGCACTACCACAACACCTTGCGGGGGATGGAGAAGCATTTTGCGCTACGCCACTGTGTTTATAGAGTTTAATCTTTAAAACAAATAATAGAGTCAATAAACTGATACACATTTACAGTCGAATAACACTTGCAATATTTAATGCAGATAAAGCATTTATGATTTTATAAATTACAACAATGTCCTATTAGACTGCAATATAAACAGCTTTAACAATTGATTTTAGTACAATAGGCGATCTTATTTTATAGAGATGAATCTAAAACATATGAAAGGACCAAAATAAAGACCTTAATGGCTGTTCATGTCTTATTTGTTATGCAAATTATAAATAGTAGTAACAATATTACACGTCAACAAATTACACGTCCTTTGAACAAAACTAACAAATAATGTGGACATCACTGATATTCAAAATCCTTATATATGTGCTAACAACAATTAAACATTAACCAAAAGACCGTCAACAAACCATAAACTTTCAAGATAAACAAAGTCTTACAAATTTATCTGATTAAAATATAAACAATACCTTGTGGCCTTCATCAGCCAGGAGCTAAAAGTGGGCAAATCCTTTATGACTGCTTTTGAATTTGTTTTCACTGAGATCACCTTAAAGTTATGATTTTTTTCCATCTGTAGCACCAAAGAGCATAGAATCAACAAGAGGCGACACTCTAGTGCCATTTGGGAAACAGCCACTAAAAGGCGCGGCGGCCATTTTGGAATGAAAATTTCAATAGAACAACAGCATATTATAAATCTGTAAAATAAACTATATATACTGCTGAGGATTGTGATAGTAAGTGATGTATTGTCATCTTTCAGGTTGTATCTCAGCTTTAATGCGCTTTTTTAAATAAATAAATAAAAAACAAAGCAGCTGCTTACCATCGCGACAGCAATAGACGAATTACCAACACTACATCACACATGACGTCACACAGGTTCCCGGTTGCAAACAGAGACCAGTTGCAATAGCAAACATGTCGTGTTGTGCAGTAGAATGCCAAATTCGGCATTCAAAGTCCAAAAATAGAAAACGTAACTTTTACCATACACCACACTGCTTTTAATGTCAACTGCTGACGTCTTTGGCTAGAAGGGAGCTGAATGAAGTGACGACCTAATTATAAATGCTGGACTCTGCAGTTCTCATGTTATATCAGGTAAGTTCACAGTATGCTGAATCATATACATTACTTTTTGATTGCAGCAATGATTTCAGCAAAAACAGTTAATTATGGTGAATTAAACTGCGGACACTGAATGCTAAGAATGAAACGTGAAAATGTAAGATATTAAAATTGGTTTTATATTCACACATTCATTCAGTGACAACTTGTGACACACTCCCTATATTGTTTACCACGGCACTTTGAGTATTCGGTCTGAAATAACCTGCAAGTGTGACTTGAAAACAACATGAACACTGTTTATTTGACTGTGAACAATGTTGTACTTTGATAGTCATTGGCTGCTAATATGATTTCGCTATTTAGAGTTTGCAAATAATACTTTTATGAAATTATATTATTTTAGGAGTTCACATTTAGCTGATGATTTATTATAAAGCTTGTTTGGCATGCTGTCCCGGGATAGAGCCCTGAGCTCATAAGGTCCTCGAGCCCGGGGCTCCCTCCCGTTGCAAGGCAAGAGGGGAGATTGAGCTCAGGTAGATCTCGAGAACTCCCCTGTCATAGTGATTGAAGAGCAGATAGTGGTTTCTCTTAAACAAGATAAGTACTAGGTAGGGAGCAAGTCTATAGTGTTGATTAGTCAATAACTTAGGTTGCATGTTTTTATTCGGTGGGAAGAAACCGGAGAACCCGAGGAAACCCCCGTGAGCACGGGGAGAATGTGCAAACTCCACAGAAATGCCCGCTGGTTTGGTAAAGCCTAGAACCATTGACATTCTTGCTGTGAGGCAACAGTGCTGCAGTTAAATCAATTAAGTTCCTGAATATGAATAGTCTTCGCACATGTAGATTGTTTGATTTGTTTATGAATGGATTAAAACGGTTACAGTGTTTCAGTTTCATTTTAGTTCGATTTGCTTTTATTTCTAGATGAACTAAAGTTTTCTTCATGTATTTAAACTCATCTCATTGGTCTGCATGTGTTTATTGTATTTTTTTTATGAATTTTAGACCATTGTTCTGATATACTGTATATTTTTCTGACTTGAAATTTTCACTGGATGTTGGTAACAACCAAAGAAGTTCATATATTCAAAGAAACTAATTAGTTTACAAATTAAGTTATGTGTAATAAAACAATACAGGGGGAAAAGTATTGAACAAGTGAAGAAAGGGAGGTGTAGAAAAGCAGTGAAAGCCCAGACAGCAGCTGAAATCTCTCAGAAGTTATTCAGCAACCCTCTGCCTTTCGTCATTTTAAAAAAAAAACTCTTACTGTCTTAAGCATTTCACATTGTATTAATATTAATAACTCGTAATACAGTGCCATAAAACTTGGTTTGTTGATCCTTTAAATTGGATTGTTTTCTTATCACAAGAAAATGTTAGTTTCCAAGCGGGCTGAGACCACCTCATTCTCTGGATTGTTTTATTGGCAGATCTGAGTGTGATTGCCGTGTTCACATATACAAAAAAAAAAAAAACTAAGATAAAAAATACAATCCAGGCTCATTCTGAAAAAATACCATATACAATTCTGGAAAGTGCCAAATACGACCCAGGAGGTACATTTTTGCAATTATGGTTTTCCGCATCCACCAGAGTCCACTGTGTACGCTTTTTGAGATCTTAAATTTCTCTTGCAAGTGCCATCCGCTGTTCTCACATAGATCCACCATAGGCCACTGTCGACCGACTGACTGATAAACTGACCCACCCTACTCCTTCCCTAAACCCAACCGACAGTGTTTTTTCAAAAGCAATCAAGAAAAAGAAAAGGCCTTGCTTGATTTGTACCACGTTTTCAGATTTTACCGCATTCTCACCCTGTAATTTACTTGTTTATTTTATTTTTTGGCTTTTGTTTTTGTCCTACCCACTTTCTGAAACTGTTCCTCTCCGAACTCGAACCCTGTCTTTGTGGTCAACTCTTCTCTGCGTCTCATGTCCACCGGCATATTCAGTAAATGGCGAGCTACTAGTCAAACTAGTAACAGCGGGAAAGCCGTCCATACAGAGGTAAGCAGTCAGCTGGTAAGTGTGAAAAGGAACGGTGTCATACAGCCTTTTTTGTGTTTATTTTAAAGATGAAATCATTTGCAATATTCAGAAATGTATATAGGCCTATGTTTTTAGAATGAGCCTGTGTTGAAAAAACAAGATAGCTGTGAAATCACTATTAGACATAAACAGAATTGCTGTAGATGTCCTAGTACGAAGCCTTGTGGCACTCCCTAAAAATAGTACAGCTAGAGAAAATCAGCACTTTCTTCGTTGTTGTTTTTTTTTTATTGGCAAAACTTTATCAATAATGTGTTATGCATATTATTTTAAACTTGGCTTAAGTGTGATGCACAGAATCTTTGATAAGAAGTAGCAGCTCATTTTTATCTGATAAGTTTCATATATGCGAAGAAGTGCAATGTTCATTTCAGCATCTGTCATTTGCTCACTCTGACCATCGTCACATGGCTCCATTTCTGATTCTCTTTACTGTTTTACTATATACTTCAGGTAAGACATTTCAATAAAATGTTTATGCTTGTTTTTATATGCTAAATTATTCTTTTGTGCTATCTGTGTAGTTTCTTTTGGTTTTTGTTCATTTATTATAAGACATTGCAAGTTCTACGTCACATTCAAAATATTCCACTACACAGTTTTGTTTATTTATAGGATTTATATACAAAGAAAATAGATTTAATTTCATTGGAAACATTATTTTAATTTTTTTATGGTTCAGTAACCACATAATTGCGACATCAATTTTTAACATGGGACAAAAAGTTTCATAATCCGCATGCTATGATTTTCTAGAAAGATGTTATCTTTTTAAATATGTTCATATTCATTTTGAAACAAAATACACCAATGTTTTAATAGAATTTAAACATTATAATAGTTATAGAATATTTTAGAGTAAAGATACCTATAAACATACTGTGAGAGAAAAATGAGATGGCAGAGCTTTCCACAATCTAGGACCAGCTACTGCGAAGGCACAATCACCACTGCATTTCAGCCTCGACTTAGGGAAGCAAAATAATCTTTGGTTTGATGACCGAAGAGACCGACCAGGTTGATGTTCAGTCAAAAGATCTGACAAATAAGAAGGTGCCCACACTGCCCAGCCATTTAATGATTTAAAAACCATAAGAAAAATTTTAAAAGTGACACGAGGCAACCAGTGGTATGATGTGGTCATATTCTTTGGTACCGGTTAAAAGCCTTGCAGCAGCATTTTGAACTAACTGTAAATGGGATAAAGTTGTCTAAATAATATATCTAAAGGAACTGTTGACATGGAATTGAACCACATTTTGGCCAACTTAAACGATACAAAAATAAAAATAAAATAAAAATCAGAAAAATGAGTTGTGTGTAATAACAGTGAAATGACAGGAGGAAGTCCTGAACTACTGAAATGTATTTGATACTTTATATAAAAGGCTTTTTGGTGATGGTAGCTTAAAGACGACTCTCAAATGGAGAATGAAGTCACATGCATTGCTCAGGTGTGATTTTGTTTGAAACAAGACTTCAACAGAGTGTTGAAATCTTGATGGTTCTGTGGGTCTCGTCTATCAAATCTGAGCTTTAATTTGTATTTTATATTGGATTGAAGTCAGGTGATTGGCTGTGCCATTCTATAGCTTTCTCTGAAAGCATTTAAGAGTTTCCTTGGCAGTTCTGGATCATTGTCTTGCTGAAATGTTCAATCTGGTTTCATCTTCGTCCTCCTGCTAATGTTACCTGAAGCAGCTAATATTAATTTTCAATGAGGAAGGGCAGAGCAGAGAGTTGCTGAAGAACTACTGAGAGATTTCAGCTGCTGTCTGCGCTTTCACTACCTTTCACACCTCCCTTTCTTCACGTGTTTATTACTTTTTCCCTGTGTCATTTCATTTTATTATACATAACTTAAGCCGAAGTCACACTAGAGTTTGATCTTGCGAAATTCCGTCATACGGCGCTGCGAAAAGGGGCAGGATTAAACAAGATGATTAGACATTAAAAAAGCGAGCGATTGCTCCATGTTTTAAATTTCTGTTCAGAGAGGTCATGTTTTGATCCTCGCATTCGCGTGCGTATGATGGAAGTCTATGGGGAGAAAAGCCCAGTGTGACCGTGGCTTTACATTGTAAACTAATTATTTTGGTTTTCTTTACATATAAGGATTTCTTGGGTTGTTATCAACATCTGGGGAAAATTTTAAGTCAACAGCACCTTTAGAAATATGTTTTCTAAGAAAAATGGGTAACGTGTTCAATACTTATTTCTTCCCACTCTCCCTATGTGTAATGTTTATATATTTATGTTGTTTTCAGGAACGCTGAGCATGAAGACTTTAGATCGTGTATCTGTGAGTAATGGAGGAACCATCCCAATCCCTTGTCTGTATGAAAATAAGTATGAACTAGACTCAAAGAACTGGTGTAAAGGGAAAGCTTGGCTTACCTGCAAAAGTATATCACATGCAAACCATACCGGAAAGTGGACAATAACTGATTATCCAGCTGACGATATTTTTACTGTGACACTCAACAAAGCAAAGTCCTCTGGATATTACTGGTGTGCTGTGGAGAGTGACAGAAAATCTTTGTATTTAACAGTACAAGCAGGTAAAGAAGGTTTATTTGTGGTATTCATTTTTGTGTGGCTTCTTAACTCTCAGTAGATTTGATGTAACTAAACTGCATAATGCAGAATGTCTGCTGTGTGTGTTTCAGCTCCTGATATATGAGATGAACAGCAGTGTATCTGGACATGAAGGTGATAATGTCAAAGTCCAGTGTTTCTACAGTTCTGCATATCAGAATGAAACCAAACAGTGGTGCAGAATGAAAGATTAGAGGTGTTTCACAGAGAAGAAGACTGACACATCCCAGAATTCATCAGTGCAGATTAGTGATGATGGTGAAAGCTCCTTTACTGTGCTGATGACTGGACTGAGACTCTCTGATTCTGGATGGTATTTCTGCTCTGCTGGAGATCTGCAGGTTCCTGTTCGACTCACTGTAACAAAGGCCAAAGCAGGTAATTATCTGACAATAATCCTAAAGGTTTTGCTTCCATATTAAAGTCAAAACCTAACAAGCTTGTTATTTTTAAACTTTTGTCAGAAATGTACGTTGCCAGCCAAACTGTGACTGAGGAGAACATGTGAGTGTTTTCATTATCAAGATGATTTAACAACATCAAACCTCAAAATGCTTCAGGTGCTTGTGAAATATAAATATCAGCGATACAGAAACATATTTTGTTCTCATATTTGTCTGCTGATTGTTTGCATTTGTACTTTGTTTCAGGTGGCACACAGGGTCTTTCTGTGTGTCACAGAAGTAGAAGAGCTTCTCCACATCGACCTAAAGAAAGAAGGATGCTTAATTGTAATGCTTTAAATTTTTTCATCTTTCTAAATGACCTGGGGTGCGTTTCCCAAACAACGACGTAACTCGCGGCTGAACTATAGTGCGATGCATCGTTTGGGAAAAGAACAATGTAGTGATGAGTGTTTCCCAAAACCCCTAGTTTCTCTGTCGCAGATCCATCACTTCAACCATGTTAGTTATAGCATAAAATGCCCATAATGATGCTCTAAACGAGGTGGAGTAACTTCTTTAGAGAACAACCCCATCATTTTTTTGTGCAAATTATATTGTTTCACACAAACACGCATTTAAAATAAAATCCAATATTAGTTTTGGTAAAAAAAACATGCACTCGCTTTCCATATTAATTGAAATATATGTAAATGGCACAATTAGGGCCTATATTTGCTTTACTAATATTATTTGAAGTTGAACATTACATATTCTATTCTAAAGCATAAAATCACTTACAAAAGCTAACAATATTCTAATATCATATATATAAATAAATAGAGTATTTATTATAAATATATTTACTTTAATAATAATATTAATGATGATGATGATAATTATTATTATTATTATTATTATTATTAAGTAGGATGTTGTTTATTTTTTATTTTTTTGAAGTCTACTTTTACAATTTGACACACGTAAACCACAGCAGAAAGTTCTAACCAGCAGGCCCATGTCATATACAGTACAGATATACTTAATAAATAACCAACTATAAAATAAAAGAATTAACGTATGCTTTGTTTATTTTCACAAGCTTTGGAGACGTAACATAAATTCTGCTTTTAAATAATAGGTCACCTATAGCTTTTGCCAAGAGGCTGTGTTCAAAAATGACATCAATGTTTTCAAAGTGCACTGCGAAGAGAGCGCAATTGTAAACATGAAGATCTCTAAAACTGAACTGTAAAAATACTTTGAAAGCAAATTACACCTAAGAGAGATGACTTTAAGGCTTTTTTATTTTTAATAATTCCAACTTTGAATGTTAGAATGTTCTAAACGAATAGGGCATAGGGGGGATAAGTGGGAATAGAACACAGTCAGGAACTATGTTTCTTACTACAGCTCCAGAAGTGTAGTTTCAAGTGCTCAAGTTTGCGACGCAGTTTGCGAATATTCATTGGAACGATGGATTTGGGAAACGGCAAATTAACTAACTATGTTTGTAACGACGGAACTTGCTAAGTTAAGGGAAATGGCACTGCTTAGCTAACGTTTTCTTTCCCAAACACACATTTTAGATGCCATTCATCAAACTCAAGTTAATGAACTGATTCTTTCACTATATCAGACTTGTCAAGATACAAAATTTTGGCAATGAAATAAAAAAAAGCCCATTTCTCGATAACATCTAAGCGCTGTTGATGGCAGAGGACTGCATTGTTTTATCGCTCACCGGGTTACATAGGCTGAAGCAGGGAAGCCCCCACGGTGTTTACCTGCTGCCATGAACTGAAGTCTAGGAGGACACTTAAGCGTATTACTCTTAAAGAGATTGTGATGTTGTTTGATGCCTAATATGAGTTTAATCGTTTAAATTAAACTGAACTGAATGATATTAAAGTGATGTTTACACCATTTCTGCATTTTGAAATCGCGGCAACAGCTGGAGGTTTGTAGTCCACAGCATGTTGCTGCAATGCTTACAGTGCTGATCCTATACCTCAGACTTTTTTCCCACCACAACCTCGCTTTCGTGTTTTAAAATGACGGTCGCGTGAAATAAGCATATAGTGTTGCTCTAACCAATAGACTTTACTTAAAATATCTGTATATCAAATAATGTTCAATAGAAACTAAGGCCCAATCCCAATTCTACCCCTTAGCCCTTCCCCTTACCCCTCGTTTTGCCCGTTTATGTAAAGGGGTAGGGGTGTCCCAATTCTCTTTTAGTCTGAAGGCGTAGGGTTAAGGGGAAGGGCTAGAAAGCCCTCGAAAGAGAGATTTTTCAGGACCACACTCGAAACCAAGGGGTAAGTAAAATTTCCCAGAATACACCAGCCACAACGGCAGCATAGCTGACATGCACAAATTAGTATTTTTTGTCATTATTATGAATTTTTACAACAAACATGTGTTTTAATACATTCATAACGGTGTTTGTGTTTTACCATCATGTAAAAAAAAAAACGCAAAAAACCCTCGCAAAATTTCGCAATCCCACAACATTCCACAATGCCACAACATTCTGACACTCGATGACACTCGAATATCCTGTTAGAAAAGTCTAGTGGCTGAGAATGAGCTTTTTACAGTGTCTGCTATAATGTTAATGTTGTTTTCTTGTGTTTACTTAGATGAATATGGCCACTGTGTAAATGCGCAGTACAGTTATGATCTTATTGCCACATTAGATCATTATGATAACATAATATATGCCTTCAGTGATTTCCTGAAGATAAATACCAAAAAAAAAACACAACTGGAATAACTACAGCAGTCGCGATCGTCTGATTTCATATGAAGCAAGAGATCGCGATGACATATGATGACGTGTGCAGGTGTTGTAGTGCTGTCCCAATTCTTAGGGGTAAATTTTGAAGCCCTTCCCCTTCACACTTTGTTTGAAGGGCCAAGGGGAAAGGGAAAGGGTACAAAAATAGAATTGGGATCAGGCCTAAGTGTCTTTTGTTATAGGGAAGGGGTTTGCTCTGTTTTACTGTTTAGTTTCTCTCTTGTTTCTCATTTAGTAAATAAAGATACTGCTGCATTTACATCATGCTCTCTTTTTTCATCTCTGCAATTTTCTAACTTACAATATTGCCCTAATGGCTAAAATAGGGTTTACTGAAGAAATGCAAAACAAAAATATAAAAGGTACAATAGACTTACTGTAGCTCATCCAAAAAACTGTGTTGCTTCCAACGTCTATAGCTGCAATCTGACCAAAATGTACAAATTAATGACTTCATGACGTATTACTGCCGGAAGCCAAAACATAACCCTTAAACATTTTTGAATTGTATTAATTATTAAATTATGCATTTTAGATAATACAATGATTATGAATTCGTATTCCATTTCAATATCAATTTTCACCATGTTTTAACTAAATTATCATCACAAATAAATTACACATAACTGCCTCTTACAGTCGAATTTCTGTATAATATGTGGCTTAGGTTAGTGCAAAATGTATCCAGAAATGGTTGGATATGATCATTTTTAGCCAATGGAATTATCCCTGAAATCAAAAGTGCTGTATTGACCATATTTGGCATGGTTGGGAATATTAATTAGCTTTATTTGTGTCTACCTCTCTCTCTCAAACTCACACACAGTGTGATGTACTCTGAAATACATGTGTAAAAATTATAATTTTAATTTGTCCAAATATATTTTAACACATTTTAAAGATTCCTTGTTAAACAAAGTGGTAGAGAGTGTTATGGATGAAATTTAGGCAAAATTATAATCATATTCTACAAAAGGGACAGACAGAGATGTGTTTAGAGTCGTATTTTGTGTATTTAACATGTATAAAAACATAGGCAATAGATCTCTCAGAAAATTACAGCTGAGTGATATGACACAATGCATAAACACTTCTATTTTGTAGTTTGCATGTGTTTGTTGCCTCATTACAAAATGTACATCTTAAACTAACAAAAGATACATGCCTCTTCAGGGTATAACAATTTTGTTGTAATCTTAGTAACATTGTGGCCAATTAAATGCTGCCTGGGTTATGCATGTTAATTTAAAACCAGACACCAAAAGCCTATATAGCACCCAAAAACACTTTTTGAAAACAATACATAATCCTTTTAGCCAGAAAAGCAGTTTGCCAGTAACTTAAGGTGTAAATCAATTACAGCTAAAATACTGTATTTACATTTACAGCACTGCACTATTCATCTATCTTTAGCCTACAGTAAAATATACAGTAATTTTCACAGTGCATTTTGCAATGACACTATTTGACATCAGTGGTGTAGTCCTAAAAAAAAGTGGTGTACTATTTCCCACTCAACACAAATTTTAAAAGTAGGCATAGAAACGACGAAACATTATATATATATATATATATATATATATATATATATATATA
>CAIGQZ010001336.1:137658-153663 GCA_903798205.1 Danio tinwini | reverse complement strand
ATTGTTTGTAACATACCTGTATCAAAAAGCATATGCAACAGACATCAATCCAATAAACCCTCACAGCACCGCAATGTCTGTTGATCAGTACACAATTTTTAAACTTATTTGCTTTAATTTTTAAAGTACAGAAATGCTACATAAACCTTCTCAAAAATAAATGTAAAATGTCAACCCTATTTAATGAATCACTACATCACATTTTACATGTAACATACAATTTATATGTAACAAAAAAATAAACAAAATAATAAAACAGACAAATACAGAATTTAATTAAGCCATTGTGCTCGTTGAACTTTACTTATATGACAAGTTCCACACCCAATTCTGATCAAAATACGTTTCCCTCACAATAATGATACAATATGTAACCTGATTGAAAACACTGCATAATCTAAACATCTATATCAATGTAATAATATCAGTATTTATAAGAGGAGCTGAAAAACGCACCTGTCTGTCGGACGCCATCTCTCAAAGTGAGCGCGCACCGGAAACTACGTCAGCTGTCATCTCGCGCCAACGCGATCATATTCACTTATAAATACTTATATTATTTTCCATATGGATGTAAAGAGAACATCATCGAAACTTTAAACATTGAAACAAGAATAACGCAAAATATTAAAGGAAAAGAAAAGTAATTAATTGTTCGTATTGTCCATTTCCTTTAGATCGCCTTTCAAAATAAAGTACCCTGCAGATAATGAATATGAGCCAATAATCTAGTGCAATAACATACACACGCCACACAGGGACCTGAGTTTGAAGATCTGTGACTCTTATTTTGGATAATAATAGATGGATTTTAAAAGAAAAATACAGAACATTCCCAACACTAATTTTTAAAACCAGCCACAATCTAAACTTAAAAGTTCCTTTTAACAAGTTTATACCAAGGGCAAGTGTTTGTTTGAGCACTACAGTACTTTTTTCAGTATTGAAGGACAAACCAATATTTAGTTCCAGGCTTACAGGAAGAGCCGAAACACAATTTAACAAAACCTTCCTTCAGCAGCTCTTTGAAAAGAAATAAAAGCAAGAGAACAAAGGGAAATATTTCTCTCCCACTGAAAGCAAACATAAAGCATTTATTTTTTCCCCCACTCTTACTAAATCCCTTTCCAGCCTCCTTCATTCATAGGGTTTTTACTAGGTTTCTGACTAACCTGAAACATCAGCCTCCGCTAATTAGCACAACCCACATCATCATTAGCTAATCTGAGGACTGCAAATCCCAAACAGCTCCACAAGAGGGAGACACCTGCAACTGAATTCTGTAGAAGCTACAACCAGGTACTATAATGCTGACAGATTATGCCAGAGGAGAATCATAAGTATATTTTGATGTACAGTAAGTGCTGTCACAGTCACTTCCACTTATTTTAGCTTCATAAAAACACCTCGTAATAACGCTTGATATTGCAAAAAGCGTGTTATATTATTTTAATTATTGTGCAATCATAAACACAATGCAACCAATTTTATCATTTGATCTTCGCTGTTGTCACATCTGGTGTAAGGAAGAAATAAACAGAGGTGAGGATCCAGATGCAGCAAACAAATATTTATTAAAACCAAACTAAACTGAAAGAGAAAACAACAAACAAAACAAGCAGACATCATAAAAGTGGCTTTAAACTAAAAACAATGAATAGCTAACAGAACAGGGTATAAATACACAAGGAAACAATTAACTAAATACGCTGACGAGAGGGTGGGGACAAAAAACTCAAAGATTAACAAGATAATAAGGGGGACATGAAAACACTCAACTGAAATATACAAAAAGAGAATCCAGGTGGTTACAGCTATATTTTTATGTACACGCTGCAGAGAATTATTAATGAAGCACACTGAAAAAATAGGCTAAATTATGTAGTTCTGTATATTATATAACAGACAGGCATGTCAAATATTGTTGATAGAAATGTATTATGCAGAGAATCGGTACATTATAAAACTCTGATATAGATATTGCTCACATTGTGGGTGTAAGAATTAAAAATCACCAACAGATGACACCATACATGCGGAAAAAGAGCACTAACCAAATTATTGTGAGATTTATGTCGTTTTTTTTTATTTTTATTTCATTATTAAAGAACATTTTATTTATTCATGTACCAAAATCTAGCAAAACTGCATTCATGTAGACCTACAGTCTAAAACAGGGGGTCAAACTCAAATTAGGTTTGTCATAATAATTGGCATAAATGTAATGTGTTCATATAGCTGTATTGTAATGATAATTAGTCAACATTTCTGTGTGTGTTTGTTCTGTTACCTTGGCTCTTTTACTTTAACCTATATAGAAAGCCGTTCCCACCACTGAATTGGAAAAAAAAAGTTTATTGCAACTTTTTATTTCAGAATTGTATAATATAAACTCACAATTCTGAGAAAATAAGTCAGAATTCTGAGAAATAAAATTGCAATCGCAGGATATGAAGTCAGAATTCAGAGATAAAAGGTCAATTGCGAGTTTTAAAGTAGTTTCTTGTTATGGAGACCTTAAATGGAGTGTTAAAGATGCATGCGTGGACGAATTGCAATAGCCCATACACTCTCAGAAATAAAGGTATGTGAGATGTCACTGGGGTTGTACCTTTTCAAAAGGTACACATTTGTACTTAAAGAGTCCATATTGGTACCTCAAAAGTATGTATTAGTACCTACAAATTTTAAGAGGAACACTTTTGTACTTTTTAAGTACTAGTATGTACCCTTGAGGTATTAATATGGACCTTTTAGGTACAAATGTGTACCTTTTGAAAAGGTACCACACCAGTGACAGCTCACATACCTTTATTTCTGAGAGTGTATAATAAAGAAATATTATATAGAGCTAGTGTTTGGGCTTTTGGAGGAATCCCAGTACATAAAGCATACAATCATACAGTTTCCTGTTTATCCGCTATCAAAAAAAGAAGTATATAGTTAAACTAGGCTATTGTCTAAGTAATAATATGTTTTTTTTTTATTATGACATCACCATCACCATGAAAGCACCATTTAGTCTAAAATGAATTGTAAAGCATTACACAGACTGTCTGAAAACTAAGGTTATTGTGTTCTTGCTTCTAATTTTCTATATTATGTATCTATTATAGGCCTACTGTTCGTGTAAGTCATTTTATTATTGTTGATGTCTCCAGAATTTAGCAGCTGCTATTGATTTTATGTTGTAAGGGTGCCCTCATGTGGTTTGCTTTGGAGCTGCAGACATATTTCACTTGACATAGATGATGCCATACATCAGTTGCTATGAGACCGTGTCTGTAACTTCATAACTCATAATTCCGACTTTTTTCTTTCACAATTGAGAGTTTATATCACACAATTGCAACATTTTTTTCTCAGAGTTCTGAGTTTGTATTACATAATTCTTATATAAAAAGTTGCAATAATCTTTTTATTTATTTTTTTTATTCAGTGTTGGGTTTGTATGGAACTCTTTTTTTTTGTTTTTTCTCCTAATATTATACTTTATTCTAATATTCACTTGCAATCACCCAAATAAAACGGGAAAAAACAACCCAGGCTCATTCTGATTACTATATACATTTCTGGAGAGAGCAAAATATGTTCCAGGAGCTTGCTGAATAACTTCTGAGAGATTTCAGCTGCTGTCTGGGCTTTCACTGCCTTTCTACACCTCCCTTTCTTCATTTGTTTAATACATTTCCCCCTATGTTGTTTCATTTTATTACACATAACTTAATTTGTAAACTAATTGTTTTCTTTGCATATATGAATTACTTTGATTGTTACCAACATCCAGTAAAAATGTCAAGCAGAAAAAAATATGTATCAGAACAACGGTCTAAAATTCATAAAAAAATACAATAAACACATACATGAGATGAGGGTTTAAATACATAAAGCACACGTTGGTTTGTCTAGAAATAAAAGCAAATCGAACTAAAATGAAACTGAAACACTTTGAGTTTTAATCTATTTTAGAACAAAGCAAAAATCTACATGTGTGAAGACTATTATTATTCAGGAACATTATTGATTTAACTGCAATAAGGTTATTGGACGGACAAAATGCTGAATAATGATGTTAACTTTACAACACTGATACCATTAATTAACTGAATTGTATCAAGTTTGACATTTTACACAATGATTGAGAATTCAGGAAAGAGGCAGAAGTTTATATCACACAACTGCAACATTTTTTTCTCAGAATTGTGAGTTTGTATCACTTAATTCTTAGATAAAAAGTCGCAATAACTTTTTTTTTTTATTCAGTGTTGGGTTTGTATGAACTATTTTCAATTTGTCTCCTAATATTAATTTAATGAATTGTTGTTAAAAACTATTTCACTTGCAATCACCCAAATAAAATGGAAAAAAAAACAACCCAGGCTCATTCTGATTACGTACCCCTGTATACATTTCTGGAGAGAGCAAAATACGTCTCAGGAGCTATATTTTTTGCAGTTTTTATTTTCAAGAATCTACCTGAGGCCGCTGTGTACTCTTTTTGACATCTCAAATTTCTTTTGCGCTTGTCAGTCGTACCTGCTATTCTCGCGTAAATCCACCAGAGGCTGCTGTCAACTGACTGATTTACCCTTCCCCTTCCCTTGACCCAACCAACAGTGTTTTAAAAAGCACCAGCTTACCCACCCACCCCCTTCTCTAAAACCAACCGACAGTGTTTTTAAAAGCAATCCAGAAAAAGAAAAGGCCTCGTCTAATTTGTACCACGTTTTTAGATTTTACCACATTCTCACCCTGTTATTTACTTGTTTATTTTACTTTTTGTCGTGGTCAACTCCTCTCTGCCTCTCAAGTCCCCCGATGTACATGTCGAGCTACTGAACAAACCGGTAACAGCTGGAAAGCCGTCCACACGGAGTAAGTGGTCAGCTGGTAAACGAGAAAAGGAACTGCATCATACCGCCCCGTAGAGTTTGTTTTAAAGATGAAATGCAGCCATACATAGCTTTGGCTACATAATTTGTGATCTCCAGAAATGTATATATGGCTACATTTTCAGAATGAGGCTGTGTTGAGAAAAAACAGCACTCTTGCTGATCCATTATACTATAGGCAAAGTTAAAAACAAACTATGAGACAAAAAGGGGATTTTTGCCTCCATATAATGAATTATAGTTGCATCTCAAATAAAATGTTGTAGCAAGAAATTGTATTTAATTTTCAAAATAATGTTTTATCTACTATTATTTTATATTACTTGAATCATCCTTCAGGTCAGATTACATTTCAAAATGACATTGTTTTAACCCAATGTTTGAATTGGTCATGTTTTCCCCTAAATTCATGTTGGAAAATAAAACAAATATTTTAATTGGTATTTATAGGCATACCCTTGCAAAAATAAACATTTGCATTTATTAATTTACTAATACAACAGTTAAACTGTGATCAGCAGAAAAACAGATGTCTGATCATTTTTGTTTGTTTTGTTGTTGTTGTGTAATTTTGCAAAACTGGTCAAATTTTATTAGGTTCATTTGGATTTATGATTAAGGATGAGAAGACATATTACAGAAGATTTTATCTTCTTCTAAATTGCTGATGTGTCGCCTTCATCCTCCATTTATTCATTAATTAATTCTGCAGTATAGCTGAAACAGATAAAAAAGCATTTAAGGTTATAGTATTCAATTAATTTCAATTACCAGCTGACATACTGTATATATTAAAAAAACAACAACAACAACAATGAAGTGTTTACATGTATCATCTGCATGCATTAATATTTATGCACCAAACACTACATGTATGCACAACTGCTATAACTGCTTTAATAAAGAGCATTAGTTTTACTTGAGATGTGTATGATTTACTGTAAAATTGACAGATTTACTCTCGGCTTGTAATCACAGTGGAACCAGTTTAAGTGTTACAAAGCACCTATTTATCTAAATAGGGTGCTAACTTTAATTACCACAAAGACTTGCTGAAGAATCAATCTTTTTTTGTGCATGTCTGCATGATATGAACTCACAGTTTTGCAGTTTTTGTGCCCCAAAAGCTTCTGGATCCACTGATGATAAACGCTGTGAAAAAAACATGATCAGATCAGATGAGGTGTTTTTTGGTTGCAAAACACATCATTTCTGCCCAAAAATTTCACCGCTACAAGAGTGACATAATGGAAATACTCCATAATAAATAAATAATGATAAATTACAAAATTATCTTTTGAATTGGGGAGATGGACAATTGTAAGGCCAGCAGGGGGCGCCCAACCTGTGGTCTGTGTGGGTCCTAATGCCCCAGTATAGTGACAAGGACTCTATACTGCTCAGTGAGCGCCGTCTTTCAGATGAGACGTTAAACCGAGGTCCTGACTCTCTGTGGTCATTAAAAATCCCAGGATGTCCTTCGAAAAAGAGTAGGGGTTTAACTCCGGCATCATGGCCAAATCTGCCCACTGGCCTCCATCATGGCCTCCTAACCCTCCCCATATCATAATTGGCTTCATCACTCTGTCTCCTCTCCACCAATCAGCTGTGGTGTGCGGTCTGGCGCAAAGTGGCTGCCGTTGCGTCATCCAGGTGGATGCTGCACACTGGTGGTGGATGAGGAGATCCCCCCCCCCATTGTACTTTGAGTGCCCAGAAAAGTGCTATATAAATGTAAGGAATTATTAATTATTATTCCAGTCAAATCTGCTGACACACACACACTTACTACCAGTGCTTAATTTGAGCCAGATCTTGTTTTGGAAAATGTCAGATATTTGTGTTTTGCATTACCATATTTATTGATTGATTTTATTTGACAATTTTAACAAAAATATACAAACAAGTCCAGTTAGACTAATTCACACATACCTTAAAAACTGTTGAGGATAAAATACACAAAAAAAGCCACAGGCTTAATTTCATTGTGGTCCTTGATATTCTTAAAAAAGAACGAGCAAATCATAAATGGAGTGCAAACATCATCAGCTCAGCAACTCGGCACAACAAAATCCTCAACCTCAACTGTAAAACAACCAATTTTAATTTCCCTTCTAAAACACACTCAATTTGAATCTCTTAAAAAAATCGTAGGTAAAACATTCCAAGCAACAGAGCTATAATACACAAAAAAGAATATCTGCCTGATTCACTCTTAAATCTATAAGGATGAATATCCCTATTACTCGCTCTTGTTGAATGACAGTGTACCTCACTAACTAAAACATAATAATTAAGAAAATATTTTAGGACCATTTTCTTTAAAATCTTAAACACCATCACTAATTTTAAAAATGTTACCCTTTTATCAACTTTTAAAAAATTACTTTGTCTATAATGTTCATTATTTAAATGTGTCAGGCACTAATGCATCAGTTGTGTATAAGGCTGATTATTGCGTTGTGGCCTGTAGTGATATAGGAGTTGCAAGTGGCGATGCGTTGCGTGTGGCGATGCGTTGCGTGTGCCGTTGTGGTGCGTTGCGTGTGCCGTTGCGGTCAACAAAAAATGCGGCTACTGTAACGGAGGCCAGCTAGTAAGTGCTGTGCAGGTAAAACCTCACTCCTCTGACCTCTAAAGGTGCTCTAGCAACAGACGCTAGAGGCCATGGACTTTAGCCTCCTTGTTAGAGCAACCGACTCCCATGCGGCATAGATATATACACTAGATATCACATAGGGACCATGAGCATGCGTCAATAGCACCGCCACATTGGTACAGTACTCCTAGGACAAACGTCATTCAATCGCACTAGTCAAGACAGTGTGCCAACGTGAAGATGCTGGACTTTAGCACTGTGTACAGGTGTAGTAACAAGCAAACAAAGAAAACAAAGCACAAAGTCATCACATTTCATAGGTAAGATTTTGTTTTTTATGTTTTTGTATGTTATGAACTTTTGTGCTTAACAAGTAACAATACTGGAGATAATACAGTCTCTTACTGCAGTGACTATAAGGCAAATTGTAGCACCGACTCGCACTAAATTCTAAGCGTATGCTAGTTTTGTTAAATAAAATAAGCAAACAATGTTATGAAATATGACAAGAAGTTGCTGCGCAGCCAGAAACTTGTATTATTGTCAGCTATAAGTGAACGAGTCGTTCATAACGGAGATTCATTCACAAACGAATCGCTCCCTCTGTCAGAATGAGAAGTGAAAGCAGGAGAGGTGGTGTGTTTCAGGACACGGATTAGATCAAATTAAACAGGGAAGCAGGGTAATGCATTTCCATGCACACAAAAACTCACTGTTTGTCAGGAATGCTTGTGCAGTCACATCCATCAATGTAGAAAAGTGATGTAAAATTATAATATTTCGTAATTTAAAAAAATATTTGCATACGGACCACCGGGAAAACTCCCGATCATAGATATATGTGTATATGTGTATTTCTCTGGCTTTGGATGGCCACAGTCCTCCACTTCACCTTGGTCTTGCATTCATGTCAAAGGAGCGCTACCCTGTACTAAAACGGCGGCTCTCTTGACGCATTCCTTCCAATAGACAACAGTAGGGTAGGCGACATCTAATGTATATATCTACACCCATGCGGAAGGTCGCCGGTTCGATACCAGCTTGGAGTGGGATGGGTGGCGTAGGACCGGCGGGGTTACATTGGTGCCGTGACCCAGATGGGAGTGAGATTTAGGGGGGTGAGTGTAACGGAGGCCAGCTAGTAAGTACTGTGCAGGTAAAACCTCACTCCTCTAACCTCTAAAGGTGCTTTAGCGACAGACACTAGAGGCCATGGTCTTTAGCCTCCTTGTTAGAGCAACCGACTCCCATGCGGAAGGTCGCCAGTTCGATACCAGCTCGGAGCGGGTTGGGTGGCGTAGGACCGGCAGGGTTACACTACCCCACTCTCGTTCTCTCTTCCTCCTGCACCTGTGTGAGTGTGCACGCATTTATGTGCTAGCAGGTGCCAGGTATGCCCACGTGACCAAAACATAATACGTCATTGTAAAACCTAAACTAATCGGTATACAAATAAACATTATTAAATGAAAAGTTATATGGCTCCTATAGTCATATATAACGTTGATTTAAGATGTTGGCTTGATGCTGAATTTTGGTCACTTTCTAACAACCTAAAAATCAACCAAATATCAACATCATTTGACGTCATTTTTGGACATCAAAATAACGTTGTAATATTTACAACAGATATTTTACTCTACTTGCACTACATTTTTAGGCAAGTAATGGTACTTTTACTTGAGTATGATTTTTCAGTACTCTTTCCACCACTGCCATTTGGGATGACACTACATACATATACTATGCTGTTGAGTGTATAAGTGCATAGTGTATAGTGTGCCATTTGGGACGAAGCTATTGTGTTCCATTTGGTAGGACACTGCATACAGTACAAATACTCAACTGCTGTTAAGTGTGCAAGTGCATAAGTACATAGTGCATAAGTACATAGTGTGCCATTTGGGACGCTGTGTGTGTATGGATTATATATACACACAACGGTCACCTCACCATGCGCAAGTTAAAGCTAAAGTCATGTTTATTGGCAGGCAACAATATTTTTAGTCAATCATCTTTCTTACGTTTACAATCACTCTCATTGGTTGGTGATAGTTTTGCGCACAGTGAGCAGTGAAAATAAATATTGGCATAGCGGCCTACCTAAATAATATTTGTATTTTCAAAATGGCAAAGAGGCAGTCACGCATATTTTAATTATTTTAAAACCACAAGTAAATCTGATAATAAGCCTGATCAAAAGAGATCTTGAGAAGATAGAACTGCATCCCTGGATCAGGATAGGGGGAGAGAGAAGCAAAGTGAGGCAAGTCAGCCAGAAGACATGACAGAAGAGCTAAATATGGACTCTTCTTGAAGATAAGACTGTTGGTGCGTCTCAAATCGCAGACTCATGCACTATTCTACACCATTTTGTAGTATAAATAGTGCAAGTAGTGCATTCACACTAAAAACTCTAAAAATAATAAGTGCACCTTAATCACCTGGATGATGCACTTATTCAACCAGAAAAATTAGGTGTGGGATGTTGGACACTTCACGCACTCAAAGGCCGCTGCTTTGCTCATGTATTGGAAGGAGTGGAGCTTTCGGCCACTGATGTTTGATTATTTTTTTGGGATTGTGAAAGCAGTATTCTCCTACAAGTGATTATTCCACCTCCCGATGGTGAATGCGGTTATACTCATGGCAGGTATTATTTAGTAGTTTGGTCATTCATTTCATGAATTTGGCAACCATCAAACATCATCTGGTAAATGATTTTAAATTCTGCTTAGTAAAAAAACATTAGTGTTCCATGTGGGACGACACTACATGTATAAACTATGCTGTTGACTGAAAAGACATTCAAGCATATTAATTTTTTTTTATACCCTGAGTAAATCTGATAATAAGCCTGATCAAAAGAGCTCAAAAAGATAGAACTGCGTTCCTGGATCAGGATAGGGGGAGACAGAAGCAAAGCGAGTCAAGTCAGCCAGAAGACATAACAGAAGAGCTAAATATGGACTCTTCTTGAAGATAAGACTGTTGGTGCGTCTCAAATCGCAGACTCATGCACTATTCTACACCATTTTGTAGTATAAATTGTGCAAGTAGTGCATTCACACTAAAAACTCTAAAAATAATAAGTGCACTTTAATCACCTGGATGATGCACTTATTCAACCAGAAAATGAAGTGTGGGATGTTAGACACTTCACGCACTCAAAGGCCGCTGCTTTGCTCATGTAGTGGAAGGAGTGGAGCTTTCGGCCACTGATGTTTGATTATTTTTTAAGATTGTGAAAGCAGTATTCTCCTACCAGTGATTATTCCACCTCCCGATGGTGAATGCGGTTATACTCATGGCAGGTATTATTTAGTAGTTTGGTCATTCATTTCGTGAGTTTGGCAACCATCAAACATCATCTGGTAAATGATTTTAAATTCTGCTTAGTAAAAAAACATTAGTGTTCCATGTGGGACGACACTACATGTATAAACTATGCTGTTGACTGAAAAGACATTCAAGCATATTAATTTTTTTTTTATACCCTGAGTAAATCTGATAATAAGCCTGATCAAAAGAGCTCAAAAAGATAGAACTGCGTTCCTGGATCAGGATAGCGGGAGACAGAAGCAAAGCGAGGCAAGTCAGCTAGAAAATCATTGATTAAATAAATGAACTCACCTGGATTCTGTCTCATCATGCAGATTACTATGGTAACAAGAGCAACATGCAGTAAAAGCGTAAGTGTTGCTACAATCCACATGAGCAGAATCACATCATACCTGTGGTGGAGAGACATGTTTGTTAACATCATTAACATCTACAGCATGTTCATCTCTGAACAGTTTTCATCTAATTTAGAGAATTAATTAAAGCAAATGCACACTGAAATGTCTTAAATACTTGTTTTGTTCATCCTTGTTGTCTTTTCCAGTGTTAGTATCTGAGTCTCTGGATCTAAAAAAAAAAACATTATTATAGTAATATGAAACAGTTATTATTTTAAGTGTTAAATAATAATATTCACACTTACACATGGGTTTCAGGTCTTGAATCAGTATTCAGAGCTGCTGCTAATAGCAGAAATTGATTAAAAAGTTATATGTTATTCATGTCATTAAAGAAACTCTATAGAAGAGCCCACCTGATAAAAAAAACAATAAAAAAACTGCTAAATAAAATTCAACTTTCTATTATATTGTGATTATATTCAGTTTTCCATCATGTTTTCCCCCAAAACCACTGAAGCTGTTATACATATACAGTATACACTATGTCTAAAATATCTAGTCTAAATAAAACAAAAATGTATAAGCTAAAACTCATAGAGCTCTATTTTAATGATCTAGGTGCAAAGTCTAAAGTGCAAGGCGCAGAAGGATTAAAGATGTGTTTGAATGCACTTTTGCTATTTTAAGGTTGTAAAAATACAGGGTGCATCTTGGCCAGAGACGGCAAAAGCACACACATCCTTAAGTAGAAGTACAGATACTCATGTTTAAAACGACTCTGGTAAAAGTAGAAGTACTGACTACTTTTTTTGTACTTAAGTGTACAAAAGTAATAAAGTAAAAAGTACTCGTTTCAACCACAGTCCAAAGACAAGCGGTAGGTAAATAATAGGTGACTAAATTGGCAGTAGTGTATAAGTGTGTGTGTGTGTGTGTGTGTGTGTGTGTTTGTGAATGAGTGTGTATGGGTGTTTTCCAGTGCTGGGTTGCAGCTGTGTAAAACATATGTTGGAATAATTGGCGGTTCATTCTGCTGTGGCGACCCCTGATAAATTAGGGACGAAGCTAAAGGATAGTGAGTGAGATACTAGGTGAGAACTAGGTATCTAGACCTCATATCCTATTGATACATTAATATAAACTAACTTACATTTCTAATTTTTATGTAAAATGTTTGTTGCCAATTTTATGAAAGTAGCCAAGCAGCCTCAAACCCTGTAATATAGCTTAACACTACTGCTTAAAAAGGCGGCTCATGTATCATCATCCTGACTCAAACTCACAGCATTCATCATGTAGTTTTGCGGCTGTTAGATCAAAAACAACAGCTGCCATTCATGTTCATACACTCTAATAATAATGCTGTCGGCCTGTCTATCTTTATAAATAATGTCTCACATTTTACACTGAATTCTGTCTAAAATATATTGCATTTTTTTTTTTTGCTAAAGTAAATACTTATCATATTTGACTGCAAACTATTTTTTTGCAATAGTTTAAAGCTCTGCATGAGTAGCTCTCATATACAGTTGCAATCAGAATTATTCAACCCCCTGATTTATTAGCCCCCTTGTTTATTTTTTCCCCCAATTTCTGTTTAACGGAAAGAAGATTTTTTTCAACACATTTCTTAACATAATAGTTTTAATAACTCATCTCTAATAACTGATTTATGACATGATGACAGTAAATAATATTTGACTAGATATTTTTCAAGACACTTCTATACAGCTTAAAGTGACATTTAAAGGCTTAACTAGTTTAATTAGGTTAACTAGGCAGGTTATGGTAATTAGGCAAGTTTATTGTAAAATGATGGTTTGTTCTGTAGACTATGGAAAAAATAAATAGCTTAAAGGGGTTAATAATTTTGACCTTAAAATGGGTTTTAAAAATTAAAAACTGCTTTTATTCTAGCCAAAATAAAACAAATAAGTCTTTGTCCAGAAGAAAAATTTTTTATCAGACATACTGTGAAAATTTCCTTGTTCTGTTAAACATCATTCGGGAAATATTTAAAAAAGAAAAAAAATTGTGGTTATTTTATTTAATGAATAAACATTAATTCTGTTACAGTTGTTCTCAGTCTTTGGTCCATTTCTCAGATCAGAATTGAAATTCTCAAATCTCCCTGTTCACTGTTCAATCTTCAGATCATCATTGTGTCAGTTGTGCACATCAGAAAAGCAGTTTCTCATTATGAGCAAACTTTTGTGCATCCATGCAAATGCTTATGTGCAATTCTCTGATGTTTCCTTTATCAATTGCTGATGTCATGTTGATCAAAATGTATTATTTTGGCCTCTGTTGAATAGTCTCACCCCTACAACATTTAATCATGTGTTCATAGCATTTACATGCAAGTTGTCAACAAGTTGTCATAATATTTTGTCTTAATGCATTTTTCTATACATTTCTATTAGACTTTTTTCCTAAATCTGACTACAACTGGTACATTTCTCCCAACTGAATGTTGACTTTTTTCTAATGAAGGTCTAAAAGGAGATGCTGTCTTTTCCTTTCTATATCACAATGACATGATCCGGCAACTAATTACAATACAAACAGCCAAAGAAATATTGCCATAGTTTACACCAGAACAGACCTTCAGAGTACACTGATATTGACAACATGACTACTATGTAATGACACAAGGACGTCATTCTGACGCCACTGACATGTTCATCGACACAGAAATTCCATTTTGAGAGATGAACTAAGGATTTTGAGCAGGAGACTGCTTTTGCAGGTAATCTATGGTGTTTTGCTATTTATACGTGTTGTTTTGAGAAATGCACTTAGGCCTACTGTTTTACAAATTTCAATTCTGATCTGAGAAATGTGCTAAAGTGACTGAGAAAAACTGTAAAACATTTATTCTTTATTCTATGTGAAAAGCAACATACAAAGCCTTGACTACAAACTACAAAACATGCTTGTGCATGATCTTTTTACACGTGATAAATTCAGGATCTTTTGCATTGTATTTTTATTCATAAATTGCCCAGTATAGTTACTTTTGTTGTTGTAAAATATTTACGGTTTGTATGTACGGTGCGCGATAGCCTTAAAGAAGCCGCGCTGCAGCACGCAGGTGCGCAATGGGGAAAAATAGACTGACTGCATAAAAAAGGCGCTCATATTATTGCACAATGACAAGAAATTATATAGGTCGCGCCACCAAACCTATGAAAATGAAAGTAACGACCGTGGTTTAAAAAATGTAAGAAGTAGAAAGTACAGATATTTGTGTAAAAATGTAAGAAGTAAAAGTAAAAAGTTGTCAACAAAATTAGTGGAGTAAAGTACTGATACCAGAAAAAACTACTTAAGTACAGTAACAAAGTATTTGTACTTCGTTAATTCCCATCTCTGATCTTGGCGCATGGTCTAACAGGGTTGTGCTTATTCTCTTAATAAGCTATGGGTATGTTTTGAGCATAACGCGCATTAAACCAATCATAGTCTCATCTCACATTCCCTTTAAGAGTCCGTTGAGTCACACCATTGCGCATTTACTATTTACATGGCGAACTTTGTAAGTTGAAAAACTAAATGCTTCACTAGCGAGAAAATAGTTAAACAGACCACTTTACTATTAACTATACTCCTTTACTTACGTAGCGTAACTGTGTTGCATGCACTCCATTGAAGACATCTATTAGCCTACATGTTTAATTTAGTTTGTTAAGCTCAAAGATTTGTTTCAAAACTAAATCTAAATTCAGTTCTAATTTCCAGCAAATGAACAAATGAACAATAATAATGAAGTGTGGTCAAAAAACTCAGTTATATCCAAACACACATCCCTATATTTCTACTCAGCCCCCCTAAAACTTTTCCGATTAGCTCATAAACTGTAGACCAAATTATCGTCTCTGTCCTCTTTAAATTTGATATTACGACGGCGGCAGAATTCGGCTCCTCCCGCACTTTCGTTTTTCATTTGATCAGCAGACCACAGCTGTGCAGAGCGAGAAAACAAGGTGTGTGTTTATCAATAAATTAATATAAAATATGCTTATTTGCAGTTCTTTGGATACACTTGTATCACTTGTACCCCAATGTCATATGAGCAATCGGGTTTGCAATCGTTCCTCAGTGCTCACCTCATAATCACAGCTTTTTCCTCCAGTGAAAATGCAACATTTTACTATATTTATTTCAAAATGAACTACCATTATAAAACACATTACAGTGCATGTGGCATTATCTATTAAACAGTCATGCACAGAAAGGATTAAACACAGTGACAGAACCACTTAGTGAATGTACTCATTTTAACTGTCAGAGTCACTGACAGAGATAGAAACAACATGTGTTGTCTTGTATTAAACGTATTTCCTATTTTAATATTATGATTCCAGTTGTGAAATATGTGAATTAGTTATATATATATATATATATATGTTCTATCTGCCTTCTGAATGATTTTGAGATATTGAGCATTCCATAGCAAACAGTATGTGTGTAACAATTGTTTTTGTAAATAAAACGTCTTCAAACGTAAACAACTTATAAAAAACATCCCATAATGTAAATAAGTTGTCAATTAATAAGATTATGTCAATAACTCAATTTTGACAAAAATGTCAGATAGAACCTTATAATTCTAATGTGACGATATATATTATACATATATAACGATATAACATATATGACGATATACATATGTACATATGTACAGAACTCAAATGACTATGCACATCTATAATACAGTGGAATACTGCTAGTTTAGCATACAACCCTACCCTACTGTATTAGTCAAACATTTTAAAGTGTATTACTATTAAATTATTACTTACTAATATATATATATATATATATATAT
>CAIGQZ010001336.1:121932-137558 GCA_903798205.1 Danio tinwini | reverse complement strand
ATATATATTCTTAAATGTATTTATTTATTTTTTCTCATAAGGAGCTGAGCCCCTCTAAAATGTAAATCCTAAAATCGCCCCAAATGCAGACGTCTACAAAATCTGACAGGTGGACAAATCTAAACTTGTTTTTATTAAATCTAATACAAATATGCATATAATAAATAATACTGCTGATATTAATAACATTATACAAATGCAAATTGTCATGAAAAAACTGAAAAAAGCCCCCCCCACATAAAGAAGCCTTGGAGGCAGTAGTTTTTAAATTAATGTAGAGATTTTTTTTCGTAACATTTTAATCCTTTAACTTTTTACATATGTAAAGATATTTGTGTACTGCTGTACATGCTCTTTGTATTAAGCAATGTGTAAGTGTTTGGACGCGCATAGGCGCACAAGTAACGTGCTCTGCACTGGACTTTAGACCAGCTCTTAGTTGGTCAATAGCGGTCTATTTCAGTTCTTCAACAGCGCCTTAACAATGCGCCTTAACACACCTCCTTTTTATAGCGGAACACCCATGAGTCTACTAAGTGCCACAAATGGATATGCTATTTAAACAATGTGGCACAAAATGTGAAAATTACTGTCGCGCTGGTCTGAAAATAGCAACAAATCACGTCAAACACATCTTGCACCTTATTGTGCCAGTTGTATAATAGGGCCCATTATGGTGAGATAAAAAGTTGAACTTTTCACAATTATTTATTAAACCCAATCCTCACGCACAGTAAAATATGACTGAACTGTTTATTATTGTTTGAGTATAAATCAGATTTTTTTTTTAAATTCCTTAATTCCTAATTAATACAGTTTAGCTGTTGCTTACTGTTTATTGTCTGCATATTTGTAGGAGTCATGTTGGCTGGTTGTGTTGTGCTTCTGCAAAACAATGAAAAATAATATTTATATTTATTTGCTGTTTAATTGGTGTTGGAAGAAAATATAAAATATGATTGATTCGACTAATTAAATAAATCACTTACAACTCCACATTCTGGTGACTTTATTAAGTGATTACACATAAACAGCATAAGTGCAGTAATGTCATATAGCAATAATATCACAGTGTTACAGTCACCAGCAATCTAGCTACTGCAGATCGCTGGAGAACTACAAATCGGCCAATGTTACAAACTGCATACCCTGTCATGCACCTTGCACATACCTGTTCCTGTTTGATATTGATTACACACACAGTGTGAGGATCATTATGAACTGATTACATATATATGTCAGGGTACTACAGAACAGGAAGAGCTAGATAAAGTTATTAATAGTTCTATACCAGCTACGTGTATGTTAGACCCAATTCCAACAAAATTACTGAAACAATTGCGACCTGTAGGAGAACCTCTCCTTAACATTATCAACACTTCTTTAGCTTTAGGCCATGTTCCAAATCCTTACAAGCTAGCTGTTATTAAACCTATTATTAAGAAACCACAACTGGACCCCAGAAACTTAACTAACTATAGGCCTATTTCAGATCTTCTGTTTATGTCTAAAATATACTAGAAAAAGTAGTTTCTACCCAATTATGCTCCTTTCTGCAGACAAACAACATTTTTGAAGTGTTTCAGTCAGGTTTCAGGCCGTTTACAGAAACCGCATTAGTGAAAATAACCAACGATTTACTCTTAGCTGCTGACCAAGGGTGTATCTCACTATTAGTTTTACTCTATCTTAGCGCTGCATTTGACACCATCGACCACAATATTCTCATAAACCGCTTAAGTTCTACAGGTGTCCAAGGACAGGCTCTTCAATGGTTTAAGTCATACTTAGCTGACCGTTACCAGTTTGTGAATATTAATGGACTGCTCTCACAAGTCAGGCCAGTAAAGTACCGGTTGCCTCAAGGATCAGTTTTAGGCCCTTTGCTGTTTACAATATACATGCTTCCCCTGGGAGACATTATTAAAAGGCATGGGATCAGCTTTCACTGCTATGCAGATGATACTCAATTATACATTTCAACTAAACCTGATGAGATGTCTGAACTGGCTAAGCTAACTGAGTGTATTAAAGATGTTAAAGACTGGATGACCAACAATCTTCTTCTTTTAAACTTAGGCAAAACAGAATTATTACTTATTGGGCCTAAATCCTGCACACAGCAGTTCTCACAACTCGACCTGCAATTAGAGGGATACAAAGTTAGCGTTAGCTCTACTATAAAAGATCTGGCTGTTATGTTAGACAAAAATTTAACTTCTGAAAATCATATATCCCATGTCACAAAAACTGCCTTCTTTCATCTGAGAAATATTGCGAAGTTACGAAGTATGCTATCCATATCAGATGCAGAAAAGCTAGTCCATGCTTTTATGACTTCTAGGCTGGATTACTGTAATGCTCTGTTTGCTGGCTGCCCAGCATCCTCTATTAACAAACTTCAGCTAGTACAAAATGCAGCTGCCAGATTTCTTACCAGGTCTATAAAATATGATCATCTTACCCCAATTTTACCCTCCTTACACTGGCTTCCTGTTATGTTTCGTATTGAATATAAAATATTGCTTCTTATCTATAAAGCTTTAAATAATCTAGCTCCTGTTTATCTAACCAACCTACTGTCTCGCTACAGTCCAACCCGCTCTTTAAGATCTCAAAACTCAGGGCTTCTGGTAGTACCTAGAATAGCAAAGTCGAGTAAAGGAGGTTGAGCCTACTCATTTATGGCTCCTAAACTCTGGAATAACTTTCTTGATAATTTCAGAGGCTCAGACACACTCTCGCATTTCAAAACTAGATTAAAAACCTATCTTTTTAGCAAAGCATACACTCAGTGCATCATTTAGCTGTATGAAGCATGAGTGTGCCCCACCCAGGTTTTTGGATCTCGTTTATAAACACTACAAACAGCAGCTACGCTAATTATTCTCTTTATTCCCTATTTCCACCTGGGGGTACTCATCCCGAGGCCCTCAGACTATGCAGCGCCACTAATGCGATCCAAGACCAGCGACGAAATGATCCCAAGGTTTTCATAATCCTGGACCAGGCCGTATCCTGAGCAGCTGCTGTGGTTGTCATAAAAGAGCATGAGACTGATTCCTGTGACGCTCCAGGGACAGACAAGTCTTTGCTGAGGTCCAGCATTCTCCAGCCTCCGGCGCCTAGACTGCAGCTCTGCACAAGATGTTTGGCCATAGGAGAAATGGTCGTGCCCAACTGAGCCTGGTTTCTCTCGAGGTTTTTTAAATTCTTCGCAACTGGCTTGCATGGTTTGGGATCTGTAGAGCTGCGCATCGATAGAGTTGCTCTTCAGTGTTTGGACTCTCAGTAGTGAATAAACCACACTGAACTGAGCTAAACTGAACTTAAAACACTAAAAACTGAACTGACACTGTTTCAATTTACTATAATCCTCTATATGAAGCTGCTTTGGCACAATCTACATTGTAAAAGTGCTATAGACATAAAGGTGAATTGAATTGAATACTACAGAAGTTTCTTTAGGAACTTTTCCTCTTATGCTAAACCACTGACTGATCTCCTTAGCCCGTCAAGAAATTCAGCGGAAAGTCAGGCTGCTATTGAAACAATAAAACGGTTACTGTGTAGTTCACCAGTGTTGGCGGCTCCTAACTTTACTCTTCCTTTTAAATTGGAGGTGGATGCCAGTGCAGTGGAAGATGGGGCTGTGTTGTTGCAGGAGGATTGAGAAGGGATTGACTATCCAATTTGTTTTTTATCTTTGTTTAGTGGTTCAAAACTAAAACATTGAGATTTGACACAAGAAAGGAGTGGACAACGTGGTCACTGATGCACTTTCTAGAGTGTAACTAACTCCATATTTGTTTGCATGTACAAAAATTATTTTCAAGAGTTCACACTTAGCTGATGATTGACAATAAAGCGTATTTGGTATGCTGTTCCGCGAGAGAGCCCTGAGCTCAGAATATCCTCGAGCCTGGGGCTCCCTCCCGTTTGAAGGGTGAGAGTAGAGTTTGAGCTCAGGTAGGTCTCGAGAACTCCCCTGCTTGTGAACGTGCTGAGATATATCTGGCTATGAGTTGTCTTAAGATGCTATTTTGGAGTAGTCAATTTAGTTATGGTGTATGTCTTTGAAGAGTGGGAGGAAACGGGGAAACCCAGGAAAAACCCACGTGAACACAGAGAGAACATGCAAAAACGCCGCACAGAAATGCCGACCAGCTCGGTGAGGGCCCAACCAGCGCTGTTCTTACTGTGAGGCAACAGTGCTAACCACTGGGCCGCCTTATCAGAGAAGGGGAGAAGTAGGGGTGCAATGGGGGATTCTTCAAGACGAAGATGACTGGAGTGGAAAGCTCTGGTAATTTATAGTGTGTCAGTATTCATCTGATTGGTGCAATATACAGAGCTGAAGCGGTACCAGCTGTGTTCAATCATAAGAATGTGATCCTCTTATAATTACAACCACACATTGATAGTATATTTTTTATTTTTAAGGGGTGGGGTGTTACATGCCTCTAAATGTTGCTCTGTCGTTCCCTCATTCCTTTTCCATATTTATTTGCTGTCTGCTAGGTTAAAATCTAGGTGTTCCAATTGGCTCGTGGAGTTTTCGCAAGTGGACTAATCAGAAGAGGATGGGGGGGTGGGGGGGAGGTGTCATTCAATCGCTCCAGTGATGACTCAGACAAGACTGGGGGGCATCCTTGTATCATGTCACTGCTCTGGTTTTCTGTATGACATTTGTGTGCCTGTCCTGTTCTCTGGTTAGCTTTAGCTTCCTTTAGTTGTACATATATGCAGAACATCCATACTAAATCTGCTTAAATCTACTAAAAGGGAAGTGAAAGTCACGTGACTTACATTTTACACACACATAGTTGATTCTCTGTTAATTCTTTAGGTCAGAAGCGGGTGCTACCCTCTGTAAGTTTTTGCTAGTGAGTGCAGAAGGGAAGAAAAGTGTAATGCTGAATATTTTTTTCCCCCCTATTTTTCAGATTTTTCTTTAGTTATTTAGAGGCAGGGAGTATTTAGTTAGCAAGTGTTTCATTTGTTATTTTCTTCTCTCTACTAGGTTTGTTTCAATTGATTTGTTTGCTTATTTTGCATTTATTGTACACATTTGTAAATTTATTTTGAGTCATTAAATATTCTTTATCTTTATTGTGCAGGGTTCATACGGTCATGGAAAACCTGGAAAAGTCATGAAATTTTGACATGGCATTTTCCAGGCCTGGAAAACTTTTGGAAAATCAGAAAAACCCACCAAGTTTTAGAAAAGTCATGGAAATCTGTATACTTCAATATAGGTTAGTTGTCCTTTCTACTTTTCTGTGGCCAATCACATACTCTCACTATTATATACTCTCATTACTCTCACTACAATAATACTCTCATTATTAGTGCGGTGTAAGCATTATCTAAATCAATTTAGCATAGATATAAATATAAGCTAAAAACTAAATAGATTGTTGCATGTTTTACGATATGCTGTAATAAATTTTAACATGTATTGG
Organism: Danio tinwini; assembly: GCA_903798205.1. Lineage (NCBI taxonomy): Eukaryota > Metazoa > Chordata > Actinopteri > Cypriniformes > Danionidae > Danio > Danio tinwini. The sequence goes on along the minus strand of CAIGQZ010001336.1, from coordinate 132,093 downwards.
TTTTTAATACGCATATGTAGACATTGCATGAAACATTAGGTCATGAAAATTTACTTGAAAGTCTTGGAAAAACCATAGAAAAGTTGTAAAATTTTAGTAGTTAAAATGTGTGTGAACCCTGATTGTAAATAAAGCGAACCCCTTTTAGCCACTTTCGTTGTCCGTGTCAATCCATAGCAGCTAACGTCTCGAGGGAATTTAAAAATATTGGGTTGTCATAATTATGTTTAGCCCTTTTCAACTTTCAAGCCATACGGGGCGTAACAACTATAAATACACCACACTTGCACACACAGTGCTGGGTCAATTTTCTTGTTTTTAAACAAAATGTGTTTGATTAAAATGGTCAAACTTACATTTTTGTCTCAGTAGTAGTTGCTGGGGAAAAAAGAGCAACAAGAGCATTTTAGGGTAAAAAAAAAATCCTATTTTTTACTGCAGAATGTTTTGTTTGTAAACTAAACTTACCTTTGGGTTCAGGTTTAGTGACAGTAAGCTGAACAGAAACCTGCAGATCACCAGCAGAGCAGAAATACCATCCAGAATCAGAAACTCTCAGTCTAGTCATCAGCACAGTAACGGAGCTTTCACCATCATCACTGATCTGCACTGATGAATTCTGGGATGTGTCAGATCTCTCCACTGCGTAACAGCTCTTATCTTTAATTCTGCACCATTGTTTCAGTGTATTCCTGTATATATCACTGTAGAAACACTGAACTCTGACATCTTCACCTTCATGTCCAGATACATTGCTGCTCATCACAAACACACCATGAGCTAAAAACAGTCAAGAAGACAATACAACATTTTACAGCACAGAATTAAACAACTGATAACTCACTGTCACTCAACCCTGCTGAAAAAATCAGCTTAAACCAACCTAAGATGGACCAGCCTGGTTTTAGAGGGTTGGTTTCCAGCCATTTCCAGCCTGGTCTTAGCTGGTCAGGCTGAAAATTGACCAGCTAAAACCAGCCATGATCGCTGATGCAGTTTATCAGTGTCACTCATTGTGACGCAGCCCTTTCTGTTGAGCGCGTGACCAAGACAAGGCTCAGAGAGCGAGCGGGACTCGTGTTTTTAAAGGTACAGTTTATATATCTTACTGTTTGTATTAAATGACACAATTGTATTACAAATAGTATATAAATATAAATATATTTTACATTTTAATACAAGAATTGTTGTGCTGTGAAGAAAATCTAAAACTGTGTATGGAAAGCATTGTCAATGCACCGTGATGCAGATATCGAATTGATCAAGATATCGGATTGAACCGAATCGATGGCATGATAATTGTAACCGTGAACCGTGAGACCAACTGAACTGTGAGACCAGTGTAGGTTCACACCTCTAATTTTTACAGTTCAGTTTTAGCGATCTTCATGTTTACAATCACGCTCCTTTTGCAGTGCACTTTGAAAACATTGATGTCATTTTGAACACAACCGTGTGGCTCATGACGAAAGCTATAGGTGACCTATTATTTAAAAGCAGAATTTATGTTACGTATGCAAAGCTTGTGAAAACAGAAAACATAGCATGCGTTAATGTATGTTAAATAACGCTATAATTTATAGTAGGTTATTTATTAAGTATCTGTACTGTATATGACATGGGCCTGTTGGTTAGAACATTTCTGCAGTGTTTACATGTGTCAAATTGTAAAAGTAGACTTACATTTTTTTTTATAAATAAACAATATGCTAATTATTAATAATAATAGTAATAATAATAATTTTAATATTAATAATAATAATCGTCATCATCATAATCATCATCATTAATATTTTTTTAAAGTAGGATTTTTTCATTTCCTAATAAATAATAAATATTAAATTAAATTTGTTAATAAAAAGCCTCATCATTTATTTATTTATGATTCATATATGATATTAGAATAGTGTTAGCTTTTGTACGTGATTTTAAGTTAATTAAGAATAGAATATGTAATATTCTCAATTATATTTGTAAAGGAAACAGGCCCTATACGTGCCATTTACATACATTTCAATTAATGGAAAGCGAGTGCATGTTTTTACCAAAACTTATATTGGATTCTTTTTAAAATGTGTGTGCGTGTGAAACAATATAATTTGCACAAAGAAATTATAGGGTTCTTCAGTAAAGAAGTGGTTACCACTCCGTTTAGAGCATCATTATGGGCTTTTTACGTTATAACTAATGTAGTTCAAACATTGGATCTGCGACAGAGGAACTACGGGTTTTGGAAAACACTCCTAACTACATTGTGTTTTCCCAAACGATGCATCGTACTATGATAGTTCAGCCGTGAGTTACGTCATTGTTTGGGAAACGCACTCCAGAGCCGGGATCGAACTGGCGATCACTTCATGGGAGGTGAATGCTCTAAGGAGGAGGCTATGAGAATGAGACGAATACGCTATATTCATCAGCTGCCTTCCGTTACACACTATACTACAATATGCAGTAGTATTCTTTAAAAATAGTCGTAAATAATACACTAATACACTTTAGTATGGTTCAAAAGCTTTTAACTATAAATTTCTATTATGTTTAAGTTGAATTACTGGTGTGTGGGACCGGTGCAACGCTTTGAAACAGTATGTAATCAATGCCTACTGCCTCACTATACACTTTATTAACCCATGAGAGGGTTTAAACCTTTGAATCAAAATTCGAAGCAGTCACGTGGGTATAAGCGAAAATGAAGCTTCGGATGCCACTGATCACGTGATTATGGCTAATCGAATCAAGCTCCGATATACTGCAAGATGCATCATTTTTCTGATACATGCTTTGAAGCCTCGGTGCACAGCGTCACATCACTACTCTGGATTCCCTGTGTACATCTGTTTGCCCCTGCGTTGACCGTTGCATGCCTGACCATCTCTGTTAATAAACCTGCATTTGGATCCGCACCTCCTTTGTCAGCGTCCCTTCACGTTACAATTAACATATTATTTGTCTGTCAGAAAAAGAAGCAGAACGTCCATACCTGATTGTACTGTCAGATACACATAATAACCATCATCTACGGAGCCAGCGATCTCCACAGTGCAGCAGTAATATCCAGAGTCTGACGGCTGCAGATTCTTCCATTCAACTGTAAAGATACTCTGAGCTGGATAATCAGTGATGGAAAATTTTGTTCTTGTTTTATTTGCATATGCTATTATACTACAAGAGCCCCAAACCATCCCACTACAACACCAGTATTTGCGGTTTTCTATATATCGTTCTTCATATTTACATGGGATAATGCCTGGTGATCCAGATTTCACTCCTATATTCAGTTTATTAATCCAAGCTCCATCTGTAGACAAGATTAAGTGCGGAAGAAAAACAAAATAAACTGCACATTGCATACTGAAGCAAATGTATACTGAAGAATAACTAGCATTTACAGTCATAAATTAAACTATTATAACACTTTAAGTGAACAACAAACCATATAACAGATTTATAATAACAATATTCAGATAGAATTATTGTAGTTTACCTGAGATGTGAAGTAAAACTCCAGTGAGAATGAGAACGTGAGTCATGTCTGCAGTGGAGTGTGTGTGTTTCTCTGTGCGTGCAGGTGGGTATGAGTTGCTGTTTCAGAGGAAGAGCCAAAATACCATAAAAACAACACAAGTTTGAACAATCTGAGCAAAGGTTATTCTTCAGCCCACAACATCAAACATGATGCCGTCACTCACCAAAACACCACGTTTCACTTCTGAGTTATAATTCAGCTTGTGAGCAGGTTCATTGATGTGAAATGCAGCAGTGAATCATCTGAATAAGCAGGATCTCTCGTTTATTGTTTATAATTTGATAATCTATCAATAACGTTTGGCTAAATAATACAAAAATTAAGAAATATCAAAGTTGAGCTGATGGGAGGGTTGCAATTATTTTACTCAACTCAGACACTTAACAAATATGCTAATATTAATGCTCTATGAACATGTTTTATTCATCTTTAGATTCCAAACCGTTTACTATTTTTTTTTATAGCTCCTACAGTGAAATGTGATGAATTTGGGTGAAGAGGATATAAAAGCAGAACAAACTAATCTTGTTCTGAATCCGGAAAGTATTCCTAGCGCTTCACTTTTTCCAGATTTTTTTTATGTTACAGCCTTATTCCAAAATGGATTCAATTGCTTTATTTCCTCAAACTTCTACACACAATAGCCCATGTAAAAAAAAAGTTTTTGAAATTGTTGCAAATTTATTAAAAATAAAAAAGCTGAAAAATCACATGTACAGAAGTATTCTCACAGCCTTTGTCGTGAAGCTCTAAATTGAGCTCAGCTACATTCTGTTTCCACTGATCATTCTTGAGATGTTTCAGCAGCTTCATTGGAGTTGACCTGTGGTAAATTCAGTTGATTGAACATGATTTGAAAAGGCATACACCTGTCTATATAAGGTCCCAGGGTTGACAGTGCATGTCCAAGCACAAACCAAGCATGAAGACAAAGGAATTGTGTGTAGACCTCCGAGAAAGGATTGTCTTGAGGCACAAGGTTGGGGAAGGTTACAGAAACATTTCTGCTGCTCTGAAAGTTCCAATGAGCACAGTGGCCTCCATCATCCGTAAGTGGAAGATGTTTGGAACCACCAGGACTCTTCCTAGAGCTGGCCGGCCATCTAAGCTGAGTGATCAGTGGAGAAGGACCTTAGACAGGGAGGTAACCTGATGGTCACTCTGTCTGAGCTCCAGCGTTCTTCTGTGGAGAGAGGAGAACCTTTCAGAAGGACAACGATCTGTGCAGCAATCCACCAATCAGGCCTGTATGATAGAGTGGCCAGATGGAAGCCACTTCCCGCCTGGATATTGCCAAAAGGCATCTGAAGGACTCTCAGACCATAAGAAACAAAATTCTCTGTTCTGATGAGACTAAAATTTAACTCTTTGGAGTGAATGCTAGGCGTTACATTTGGTGAAAACCAGGCACCGCTCATCAGCAGGCTAATACCATCCCTACAGTGAAGCATGGTGGTGGCAGCATCATGCTGTGGGGATGTTTTTCAGCAGCAGGAACTGGAAGACTAGTCAGGATAGAGGGAAAGATGAATGCAGCAATGTACAGAGACATCCTGAATGAAAACCTGCTTCAGAGTGTTCTTGACCTCAGACTGGGGTGACGGTTCATCTTCCAGCAGGACAATGACCCAAAGCACACCGCCAAAATATCAATGAAGTGGCTTCACAACAACTATGTGAATGTCCTTGATTGGCCCAGCCAGAGCCCAAACCTAAATCCTATTGAACATCTCTGGAGAGATCTAAAAAAAAAAAATGGCTGTACAGCATTCAACCTGATAGAGCTTGAGAGGTACTGCAACGAGAAATGGGCAAAAATTCCCAAAGACTGGTGTGCCAAGCTTGTGGCATCAAATTCAAAAAGACTTGAGGCTGTAATTGCTGCCAAAGGTGCATCAACAAAGTATTGAGCAAAGGCTGTGAATACTTCTGTACATGTGATTTTTCAGGTTTTTGTTTGTAATAAATTTGCTACAATTTCAAAAACTCTTTTTTCACATTGTCATTATGGGGTATTGTGTGTAGAATTTTTAGAAAATAAACGAATTTTATCCATTTTGTAATTAGCCAAAATTTAAGGCATATACATATGCAAGACTTAAATAATAATTTTAATCATGTTAAGTCTGCATTAGTTCCAGTAATTAGCACTTCAGAAATGCGTGATGAATGAATGTGCCTGATGGGTGTTAAAATTAAGCACAAAATCACACACAAGCACTCTATAGGACATATTCATTCTGCTTGCAGCTCTGTTCAGCACATAGAATTCAACACCAGTGAGTAAAAATATGCATGTATAGAAAACCCCATCACACCACATATACCACTGCCACTCCTCACAAGGTTGCATTTCTTGTGGTGGAAATTTGCTAAAGTGCAAGCTGAAGACCACAAGCATCTCAGCTGTTCATGCTGCACATCATCACGTTTCTTGAGCTTCCCCTTTAATAGCCTTTACCTTTCTAGATATCCAGCCATTATGTCTAATTTTATTTCTACTGTATAACAGCAGCATGAAGTGGACAAGAACAACAAAACCTCACACATAATTAAAGGCCCCGTTTACACACTGCCAGTTAAATGTGACCCAGTTCAGATTTTTTGCTCGTATTTGACACAGATCGGATCTGTCCTATGAGCATTTAAACACACAAAAAACACATGCATTCGGATATTCAGAGATCGGGCCTCCTTCATACAGTGGAAATAAATCAGATATAAATCGAATATGTGACAATGATTATCACGTAAACTGGCAGATTGGATTTATTGAGGCGTTTTGTATGTCATTAAACTTGTGGTCCTTGCGGTTTAATGATGTAGAAGGAGGAGCGTGTGTGGAGACGCTGATGCGGTAAACAACAACAACAGAAAGAAACATGGAGGAAGAACATGGTCCGTCACCACAATTTGCTCCCACAAGACATGAGATTTTTCTTGTACCCAAAAAATCCTCTCACTGATGGAGGACACCATACATAAACCATAGGCGCAAGCTGTGATGACGGCCCTTTCCCCTCCTCCTCTGCCTTAAAATCATTTTAAAGTTGGGCAAACTCAAGACCTGACTGTAAGCGGGGCCAAAGTCAAGCAGTCCAATATGGCCTTTTTAAATTGAGGAACTGCAAAATAATTTTATTTTAAAGGTTCCTGAAAAACCTTGACTAATTTTTTAAATCATCATTGGGACGGGATCAGTGACATAACACTCAACTGATGAGTGTCAGTGTCTCAGTTTTCACTGCCTTTCTTATCCCATGAGAAGACCCTGCTTCTTAATTACTGATGACAGCATGTGATGCTTTCTAATAACAGACCTGCCAAGATGGAAGATCACAGTAGTCAGGTGTTTATGAAGGGTTGTAGGGGTTTGTTGCATGGCTTTATCACAATGCTGACATGATACAGCTGCTGATACAGGCAAGTGAGCAAGCATTTTTTGTTGGGAGAGCTACACGCTTTGGAGAATTGGAGAACTTCCATCTAAAAATTAGAGAGGGGTGCAGATGCAAACAGGGTGTGGGTGGGAGCTTAGCTGCATGCAATTTTGCGCACAATTACCCCCTCCCCCCTTACCGTACCCCTCACAGTGACATCACTAGCTCCACTGAGAATGCATTGTATCTGACATTGCATGTTTGATACTGCACCAATTACTGCATCCAGATACTACTAAACTTAGGACTAAACTATTATTATTATAATATTTTTTAAATTATGCATTGCATATTTCTTTTACTTTTTCCCAGCGTGATTCGTGCTTTAGTTGGCTGCTGGTCTCGGAGGCCTATATAAAAAGGAATATCCGGCAAGGCTCGAGGAGCTCATTTGTTGTGTGACAGTTGCTGGGAGTGGAGCTCCTGGATTTCCCTTACCCCTCCGGCCGACGACCAACATTCAGTCTTGTTATTATTGTTCATATGTTTAACCTTTTTGAGAGTTTGCGCTTGTATGGGGTGGTCTGCCTATTTATTTGAATACTTTTGACTATGTTTACATTAAGGGAGATATGTAAGCTTCCTGTATTTTTCTTTAAATATTTATAGGTAATTTAGTTCATTTACTTTGCAGATTCTTTTGTTTGTTATTTTAGCCTGTGGCCACCCTGAAGAGATGCTCAATTAAAATTACTTCCATCTATGCTGAAAAATCCAGCTTAAACCAGCCTAGGCTGGTTGGCTGGTTTTAGCTGGTCGACCAGCCTGGTTTTAGAGGGGTTTTGGCAATTTCTAGGCTGGTTTCCAGCCATTTTCAGCCTGGTCTTAGCTGGTCAGGCTGGGAGTTGACCAGCTAAAACCAGCTTGACCAGCCAAAACCAGCTATGTCCAGCTTAAACCAGGCTGGCCAAGCTGGTTTTAGCTGGTTTAAGCAGGTCATTTTCCAGCCTGACCAGCTAAGAACTGCCTGGAAATGGCCAAAACCCCTCTAAAACCAGGCTGGTCGACCAGCTAAAACCAGCCAACCTGCTTTTGAGCAGTTTTTTTCAGCAGGGATTTTCTATAATAAATCCATTCAATTACTCTCAACTGAGTGTCCGAGTTTGGTTGTCGACCGAGGGGGATCTTTTGCATTAAGTTTTTGTTTTGTTTGGAAAATCCACCACCCCAACACATTTGTTTTTCCGTTTATTATACCCATATTGTTTTCCCCTAGACTTGGGGTGTAATAATATTATTGAAAAATTCCTTAATCGAGGATCATTTTCTAGACAAGCAAAAATATTGTCTTGTTTTCAGAAATAATAAGTTAAAACATTTTTCTTAAAACAAGCAAAATAATCTAGACCACTAGACCAGTAAACAGACCAGCGGTGGTCCCCAGTCCAATGGATGAGCCCTTGCTGACCGAACCAGCTTCATCCAGCGTCTCTGTGTGGTTAGCTGACTGCATAGTAGTGCATCGCACCATCGCAGCAGAGGGTTGCTGAAGAACTACTGAGAGATTTCAGCTGCTGTCTGGGTTTTCACTGCCTTTCTACACCTCCCTTTCTTCATGTTTAATACTATTCCCAGGTATTGTTTAATTTTATTTACACATAACTTCATTTGTGAACTAATTAGTTTTGTTTTCTTTGCATATATTGGTTTCTTTGGTTGTTACCAACATCTGGTGAAAACTTCAAGTCAACATCCTCATTAGAAATATGGTTTCTGAGAAAAATTGCAATGTGTTCAATACTTATTGCCCCCCGCTGTATATCAATTGTGGGTCCAAATAACAATTTCATACTTTGTTGTGTTACATTATTTAATGTTACAATATTGCTCTATCAAATGGCAATAAAAGGACACGTTTCCTACATGCAGGGACTTGAGTTTGAAGATCTGTGACTCTTATTTTGGATAATAATAGATGGATTTTAAAAGAAAAATACAGAACATTCCCAACACTAATTTTTAAAACCAGCCACAATCTAAACTTAACAGTTCCTTTTAACAAGTTTATACCAAAAGCAAGTGTTTGTTTGAGCACTACAGTACTTTTGAAGGACAAACCAATATTTAGTTCCGGGCTTACAGGAAGAGCCAAAACACAATATAACAAAACCTTTCTTCAGAAGCTCTTTGAAATGAAATAAAAGCCCAAAAGAACAAAGGGGAATATTTCTCTCCCACTGAAAGCAAACATACAGCATTACTTACTTTTTTCTCTTTCACCAAATCCCTCCACATCCTCCTTCAATCATAGGGTTTTCAGTTAACCTGACACATTAGTCTCAGTTAATTAGCACAACCCACATCATTAGCTTATCTGAGGCCTGTAAATCCCAAACAACTCCACAAGAGGGAGACAGAGAACCTGCAACTGAATATTGTAGAAGCTACAACCAGGTACAATAATGCTGACAGATTATGCCAGAGGAGAATCATAAGTATATTTTGATGTACAGTAAGCGCTGTCGCAGTCACTTCCACTTATTTTAGCCTCATAAAAACACCTCAAAAATGTGTGTTATCAGGTTATCCTAATACTGCAATCATAAACACAGTGCATTATAATGCAACCATGTTTACCTTTTGAGGTTTACTATACTTTTGTGTACAAACTACAAAGAATTATTAGTGAAGCACACTGAAAAAATATGCTAAATTATGCAGTTCTGTATATTATATAATAGACAGGCATGTTAAATATTGTTGATAGAAATGTATTATGCAGAGAATCGGTACATTATAAAACTCTGATACAGATATTGCTCACATTGTGGGTGTAAGAATTAAAAATCACCAACAGATGACACCATACATGCGGAAAAAGAGCACTAACCAAATTATTGTGCGATTTATGTTTTTGTTTACTTTATTATTTTATCTATTCATGTACCAAAATCTAGCAAAACTGCATTCATGTAGGCCTACACTCTAAAACAGGGGGTCAAACTCAAATTATGTGTAGTTGGCATGAATGTATGTGTGTTCATATAGCTGTATTGTATTTATAATTTTACATTTTTTGTGCATGTTTGTTCTGGTACCTTGGCTATTTTACTTTAACCTATATTTTAGGGAGTGCCACAAGGCTTGGTACTAGGACCACTAAGTCTGTGTGTGGCGAGGGGGCATGGCCGAGAGCCGTGGGAGCGAAACGAGGCCCGCCACAGATGAGATGCACCTGTGGCGCGCACCTGC
>CAIGQZ010001336.1:62752-107035 GCA_903798205.1 Danio tinwini | reverse complement strand
ACTATAGTTATCAAAGTTTTACACTTAGGGGCATTTAACACCCACTAATGTTGTTATTACGCTACAAGTGTCATCAAGAAAGTACTCCTATCAGTGTAACATTAATTTTTACACTATTCTGTGCACTGTCAGAACATACACAGCACATTAAATTTAATTTATCACATTTATTAAACATATTAAATATCAACATTTTTTACAGGATGAATGTTTAAACATAATTTTTAAATAAAAAGCAATCTTTTTCCATGAGTACAAACTGCACGATAACTGTAACTTTATACTTTTAACATTTTATCACAAACGCACATTTAAAGATTCAAAACAATTACATTGTCACCTTTTCAGTGGATGAAAGTTAATGCATAACATCTATCAGACTATCAGAGTATTACAAAGTGTTTAACCAACAGTTCCCAAACCTCTTCCAGTGTAATTACTTTCTATCTCTTTAAAGATATGGGGGAGCAGAATTAGAGCTGCACGAAAGTCAGAATCTATTGCAAAATAAAATCAAATAAAAACAAATAATGAAGTACTAAATATTCACTATAAACCTCCATGTGAAGCTGCTTTGACACAATCTACATTGTATAAGCGCTATACAAATAAAGATGAATTGAATACTTTAAAATAATTTAATAACATTAAGGACCTGTTTTTAAAATAAAGAAAAAATTACTGGAACTATTAGCAAATGCTGAATAACAGATATTGATGTATTTTTATAAATAACATATATATATTTTTAATTGAGGAATGTTATCTACATAAAGGGTTTATATATAAGGTCCATGAGTTTGAACTTGCTAAATGCAGCTTGAAAAGGCACTTAATGATCCCATCCAAGAAAAAAGGATTTGATCAAGCAAAATTATAATTATGTAAGTTTTATGTCAATACCTGTTAGATCATCTGCAAACTTCTCTTGCTTTTAGTAGACTTTGGCCAATGGAGATGCTTTTTTTCTTAATCAAGCTCAGGTACCTTTAGCACAATACTGGTAAAGCTGTCCTTGAAGCTCTGACTTGGTTGGAGATGGTTGATGAATGCACTCGGTCTGGTTCACCACGACTGAAAATAAACAAAAAGGAAACTAGTGATTCACTTTAACTAAAAATATTTCAAATATTCTTTGTTGCCATTTCCTTTTAGTTATCACTGTACAAATAGTTGTAAGCTTGAATGCACATGTGTTTACCACAAAGCTTTGAAAATTTAAATGTTTTTAACAATAGTCATAACTGTAAATTACAAATGATTAGGACTCTCTTGGACATGCGTTTATACCGTTACGTACCATTTAAATATGTAACGTTGCAAAATAAAACTGGTATAACTCAACATTGGTTGGGTAATATGCATAAACTAACGTTATATTGTTTCAGACATAAAAGGGACAGGCGTTTACTTCTGTCTGGAGTGAACATGGACGTTAGCATAAACGTTAGCTTACCAACATTGAAGAAATTCCGAATTTATAAATATGCAACTAATACAGTGGCCGAGTGAGCTTAACATTATCCTAACAAAACGAAATGTGTTTGAACTGTTTCTCTGGACGTTTCACCGCTGTCTCACGGTCATGTGTTAAAAAAAATCATATCTTCATTTCTGACTAACCTCACAAAATGGTCCCCTCACGCGCAAGGTAACTCAACGATAGGCTTAACTACATACACAATGCCAAGTAACGTTAAACATGAATTAAATATGACCCAACGGATATTCACAATAAGTTATTTAACATTAAACTTACCTGCAAATGTCTGTGCTTCGTCTTCACGAGCGTATTCCAGCTTCTTCGAGTCCTACAGGAAGATCTTCCGTCGGGAACGTCAGTACAGCAGTGAAACAGCTAGGTTAAGGGAGAATAACCGTCGCACGTAATCTGCTCGCATTATGAATGCACCGCGCGGGCAAAAATCCTATTGGACGACACGAATTCAAATTTGCTGGCTGCTAGTGCTAAGCGAAAGTTAATCGATAATATCCCGCTCCAGACCCGCAAAAAATCTCATCTAATGTGTCACAAAATGTAGTTTTAAGAGTATTTCAGGCGAGAATGTAGTTGTTTTAAACTCGAATCGGCAGTTTATTTACAAAGATAGCACGCCTTTGAAGATGTGCTTCAGTAAATGCGGACTCTGTCAGCGGGAGCTTCGTGATGCTCTCCCCCGCCGACAGCAGGTTTACTTCGGCTAGTCCATCTCGGATACGCCGCTGGATTCAATCTCCCCGTTGTGGTTAAAACATGATATTTAATACATCTTGTGTATATCTAACGGCCAGTTTTTGGTCTTTTAAATCTATTATTTGTTCTCAGTTGTATTTTGACAGTGTTATTTTGTTACGTTTTATAATTGTTTTATTTATTTATTTATTAATAAATGGCCCAAACATGGAACCCTTGACAGTTGGGAACATATTTTTTTAGCCTTAAATGATACATACAAGTATCTTAAGGTGCTACTTTGAACCATTGAGGGTACAACTTCACCAGTTGTACCCTAAGTGTTCACAAATGTACTCCAACCTTTTTCTGACAGTGAGGTGTATGTCTATATCGCATCTTTTGCACTTGTAGTGTTAAAGAAAATCACATCATATTGCACTGTGCAACCACACTGTCAACGTGCAGTCGTTAACACTGTATATTGTTAATTCAACATTTTTGGAGTTATTGACATTTAACACTGCATTTTTTACACTGTTGATTTTACTGTGCATTACTGGGAGACACTCATACACTGTCACATTCTCACACACACACACACACACACACACACACACACACACACACACACACACACACACACACACACACACACACACACACACACACACACACACACACACACACACTACGGCCAATATAGTTAATTTAATTCACTTATAGCGCATGTGTTTGGAGTGTGGGGGAAACCCACTCTGAGGAAACCCACACCAACCTGGGAAGAACATGCAAACTCCACACAGAAATGCCAACTGACCCACCCGGTACTCGAATCAGTGACCTTCTTGATGTAAGGCGACAGTTCTAACCTCTGAGCCACTGTGCCGCCCCTGACTTGTTTTACTCCTGAACAAATTACTTTTAATAATGAATTAAATTCATGTGATAACCATCCATTTACAAAACAAATGATTCTTGTCTCTTTATTTAGGGAATCAAAACATGAATCATTTAATGCAGTTTCTGATCTGATTCACTTTAGAAACTCCTCCTAAAAACTAATTACTAATAGGAATCAGAGTCGGATCAATTAGAGATTGTTTGACAAAAAAACAGACATGATATCTCCACAAATATACAATGGACCTACAGTACTTGGGGCCACATGCAAGTTTAATCTATTACCTACACTTGTCTTCTTCTCCTTTTTCATTTCTTTTGTGAACGAAAATACAATTTCGTATTTCGTATTTCGCCAATTTAAAGATGTTCCTTACCTGATTGTACCATCAAATACAAAAAATAGCCAGCATCTGTGGTGCCACCGATCTCCACAGCGCACTAGTAATATCCAGAGTCTGGCGGCTGCAGATTCTTCCATTCCACTGTAAAGATACTCTGCGCTGGATAAGCAGTGATGGAAAATTGAGTTCTGTTTCCATTTGCATATGCTAATATACTGCAAGAGCTCCAAAACGACCCCCAACACCAGTATTTACGATTTTCTTCATATTTACTGTCATATAGACATGGAAAAATGCCTGGTGATCCAGATTTCACTCCTATATTCAGATTGTAAATCAAAGCTCCATCTGTAGACAAGAATGAGTGTAGAAGAAAAAAGCTCACAAACTGCACATTGCATACTGTAGCAAATGTATACTGAAGAATATCTAGCATTTGCAGTAATAAATACAACCATTCTAACATTTTAAGTGAACAACAAACCATATAACCGATTAATAATCTTCAGAGAGAATTATAGTAATTTACCTGAGATGTGAAATAAAACCCCAGTGAGAATGAGAATGTGAATCATGTCTGCATAGGAGTGTGTGTGTGTGTGTGTGTGTGTGTGTGTGTGTGTGTGTGTGTGTGTGTGTGTGTGTGTGTGTGTGTGTGTGTGTGTGTGTGACAGAGCGAGAGAATGAGAGGAGCTGCTGTTTCAGAGGAAGTTCAAAAAACACCATCTGAAACAACACAGATGTAAATAACTGAACAAAGGTTATTCTTCAGCCCACAACATCAAACATCATGCCGCTACTGACCAAAACGATACAGAAATTTAACTTCAGAGATAAACAGTCACAGCAGGTGCAGCAACTACTCTGACATCACAATTATATAGCCTACATAAATAATAATAACAATTTAAAGATTTAAATAATTAGTTATCTTAGGCCCATTCCCAATTCTACCCCTTAGCCCAGGGGTAGGGAACCTATGGCTCAGGAGCCACATATGGCTCTTTGACCAAAAATATGTGGCTCTCCAGCTGTCTGTCTTCAATAATATTTTCAAGTTTAAAAAATTATAACCGTTACTAGAAATCAGTTTCCTTTTGAAAATACAATTACAATTCCCTTGTTATTGTATTTTTACAGCAAAATGTATAAGAACTCAGTTTACAATAAAATGATGTTTTAACCAATGTGCGCGTGTGGCGATGTTGATTAACTTAACCTTGCGCACGTAAATTTAAACAAAATTCATGACAGGTGATGGCAAAAAGAAAAACAATTCTATATTGTCCTATCTTCATACATGGTGATGTGTCATATTTGATTATTTTTGAGTTGTGCATGGACACAAATAAAGGTTATATACGCACACCCCCAATGGCTCTTTAAAAAAACTCATTTGCCAAAAAAATAATCAGAAATGGCCCTTTGCTGAAAAAAGGTTCCCGACCCCTGCCTTAGCCCTTCCTCTTACCCCTACCCCTACCCATTGTTTCGCGCATTCCCGTGAAGGGGTAGGGGTGTCTTAATACTCTTTAGCTTGAAGGCGTAGAGCTAAGAGGAAGGGGTGAATAACCCTTCGAATGTAGATTTTTCAGGACCACACTCGAAACCAAAAGGTAAGAAAATTTCCCTGAATACACCAGCCACAGCGGCAGGATAGCTGCACCCGGAAGTAAGGAGATCCACAAATTAGTATTTTTGTCATTATTACGAATTTTTACGACAAACAAACACATGTTTTAATATATTCATAACCGCGGTCATGTTTTACCGTCATGCTACCGTCAAAAAAACCCCGCTAAATTTCGCAATCTATAATCCCTAATCATAACTCCTGTACAGCAGTGCCACAACATTCTGACACTCAATGACACTCGAATACCCCGTCAGAAAAGTCTAGTGGCTGAGAACGAGCTTTTTACAGTGTCTGCTATAATGTTAATGTTGTTTTTGTGTGTTTACTTAAATGAATATGGCCACTGTGTAAATGCACAGTATAATTATGAGCTTACTGCCACATAATATCGTTATATAACATAATATATGCCTTCAGTGATTTCCTGAAGATAAATACCAAAAAATAACACAACTGGAATAACTACAGCAGTCATGATCATTTGATCTCATATGAAGCAAGAGATCGTGATGACATGATGACGTGTGCAAGTGCTTAGTGCTGTCCCATTTCTTAGGGGTAAATTTTGAAGCCCTTCCCCTTCACACTTGGTTTTAAGGGCCAAGGGGAAGGGGTACAAAAATAGAATTGGGATTGAACAATACATAATGTACAAATATATCCTATGGGTGCTCAAATTCAGCACTAAATCACACACAAGTACTGTATAGGAAACACAGACTGACCTCTGCTCTGCTTGCAGCTCTGTTCAACACATAGAAATCAGCACCAGTGGGGCAAAAATAAGCAGGTGTAAAAAACCACATCACACCACATACCACTCGCTGCAAGAATGCATTTCTTGCTGTGGAAATTTGCTAAAGTGCAGGTTGAAGAACACCAGCATCTCATGTGTGTTCATGCACAGTATCACATTTCTTGAGTTTCCCCTTAATGCATAATGTTCATCTTTCTAGAAAGCCAGGATAAACTTCTGGCGAAAGCTTAATGTGACGATTTTCAATTTCACAAGGTTGTTTTTACAGCATCGATGTTGTAATGTCATTACAATGCATTCAGTTAAATAGACTTCAGCATTCATTTAGTTGCTCAAGCATAAAACGAGATGAAAGACCGTTGTAACCACAAGCACTGTCAGTACAGACTAGCGCAGAAATTCCATTGAAAATACTGGCGTAAAATAAATAGTCATATTTTACAAACATGGCAGGGGGAAATGGACTTTAATGCAGTGCTTCTTGTCTGATCTGAGACCCACTTCATATCGTATATCTAACAGGCAGTGAAGATTGCTGATTTTTAAAGAAATCAGATCTTAAACGTGATCATTTTGTAATGGAAAGACAGTTCACCGGAAGCCTTTGGGCTGCCTGACTGAAAATTAAAAGTCTGTGTGCATATAGGCCATTGTTATACTGTATGACAGCACCATGAAGTGAAAAAGAACAGCAAAACCTCAACACATAAAGTCGAGGAGTTCAATAACCTTTATAAAATTGAAAACTGCTGATTGTTATTTTATATTAAATACAATACATTTTTGGTGCAGCAGGTCCTTAACATGCATCACAGTGCTTTATGCATTTTCATGTGGATGGAGATTTAAAAAAAAAACAAAACAAAGAAAACTCTTGACAAGGGGAAACAGGAGAAAACTATGTTTATAAAAATCTCAGTGTACATGTGGCCTAAAAGTTATAGAAACACAGACATCACACATGATATGAGTTTAGACATGTCTATGCATCGCAAATACAATATGACTGTTTTAAATATTGCTGATAGAAATTTCATTCATTCATTCATTTTATTTTAGGCTTAGTCCCTTAATTAATCTGGGGTTGCCACAGTGGAATGAACCGTCAACTTATCCAGCATATGTTTTACGCAGCGGATGCCCTTCCAGCTGCAACCCATCACAAGGAAACACCCGTACACTCTCATTCACTCTTATACACTCCGGACAATATTAGCATACCCAATTCACCTATACAGCATGTATTTGGACTTGTGGGGGAAACCGGAGCACCCAGAGGAAACCCACAAGAATGCGGGAAAGAACATGCAAACTCCACACAGAAATGCAAACTGACCCAGCCGAAGCTCGAACCAGCAACTTTCTTGCTGTGAGGCGACAGCACTACTTACTGTGCCACCGCGTCGCCCTGATGGAAATTTACTAAGCAGAAAAGAGGTTCATTATAAAACTCTGATACAGATATTGCCCATATTTTGGGTGGTAGAGGTAAAAATCACCAACAAATGAAACAACACATACAGTAGATGAAAAAGCACTTATCAATTTATTGTGGAGATTCATGCTTTTGTTTACTGTACAACTAAAATCCACAAAGAATATTCTATTTATTTATTTACCAAAATCTAGCAAAACTGCATTCATGACACTAAAACAGGGGAGTCAAACTCAAATTAGGTTAAAGTTTTTTTTTTTAACAAAACTAAACTGGTCAATTGTCTTTAGGATCATTTGGATTTAAGATTTAGGATGAGAAAAAACATTACAGAAGGTTTCATCTTCTTCTAAAATGCTGATGTGTCACCTTCATCCTCCATTTAGTCATGAATTAATTCTGCTTTATGCCTTAAACAGACACAGAAACAAATGTCATACAGTTACAGTATTCAATTAATTATAAAATGCCAGCTGACATATTTATATAGCAACAGTAATGAAACATTTACATTTATCATCTGCATAAATGCCATTTTGCCATTAAATTTAAAACATATACTGCAGGAGATGTGTGGCTTTTGACCTATTACTTTTCTGTACTGCTCCAGGACTAATTTCCTATATTTGTTTTCATATATTTGCAATTTCCTTTTAATTATTTAAGCACCTATAACATTTTTTGTTTTTGTTTCGAACATTATAAACTCTAGATCATGGATAATAAAGCCCAAAGTGTCTGCTTTCCGAAGATACATGAACTGTGAATATAGAAAAAACTATTCAGCAGCTGTTACTGTTTTAGTTTGGAAAAGTCATTTTTGAGAAAGTGCCTCTGACGTTGAGGGACTCAGATATAGTTTTAGAAAACATTTAGCAGAAGAGCAGTTTTGCATGCTATCTTCATCAAATTTAAAATATAAACTCATGAGACAATTGTTTTTCTATGTTATTACATGACTGATTTAATGCGTTTGTTTATGGAAAAACAAATGTTTAACACAGTACAATTTTTCTTTCTCATTACTTCCTAATGTATAGCTTTTTATATATTTTTATACAGAAACTACAGATGGACCATAATAAACCTCAAAGTGTATTCTTTCCAATGGTACCTCATTTTTGTTTGTAGCTCACTGGGGTCAAGAACTGTTTCTATTTAAAATTAGGTACAGTAAGTGTAAATCCCCAGAGGTGAGTGCTGGCTAACAGGTTAAGCGCTGAAATCAGAAATCATTTATCATTGTAACTGCTTTAATAAAGAACATTAGTTACTCTTTATTTTTGCATAACTTACACAAATGTACACAATTTTGATTTAGCTTGTTTTAAGAAATGACACATTTAATTCTGACATATTATTTCTGAAAACAAGGCACTATGTTTTGCTTGTCTAGAAAATGCTTCTTGATTTAAGAATTTTTAGATATTTGGACTAAAAACAAGACGTAAAATCTGATTCATTAAATCATTTTTTGCATTGTAGCACCTTTTGATCTAAAGATAAGATGCTATGTAGCAGCTGAACCACCACAAAGAGCAAAAAACTAAGAAACTAAAGCACTAGTACTGGGACAAAGCACCTCTTAGCTGTTTATTAATTACACCTTCCCTAACAGGAATCAATTTTTTGTTTGTGTCTGTATGTTATGAACTCACAGTTTTGCAGTTTTTTTGCCACAACACTGTAGGTCACATCAGATTCTGGATCCACTGATGATAAACGCTGTGAAAAAACATGATCAGATCTGAGGGTACTTTCACATCTGTAGTTTGCTTTATTTGGTCTGGATCAAGGGCAATAAATGATACATTGTGGAATTTTCTGCCGCCTTTGGACCGCTTTCACACCACACTGATTGCTTTGAACCAGTTGAAAAGAACCAAAATGCATTCATGTGACAAAATCCACATCACTTATTGGCCAGATGTTGTTGAATATATTTCCTAAACTGCTTTTCGATTGGTCAGAATTCACGTGTGGGAAAATGCCAACGGAACTCCCGCAAATAAACAAACCGGCAGGCACAATGTTGACAAAATGTTGCTTTTCACTACGGAGGGACGACTGCGCTGGCTGATTGTATCCCTACTCATAGTATACTATATAACTTGTATACATCACTTAGGCAAACTATACATTTCGAGAATGAAGCGTGGCTGTGGTTGGAGAACAATGTTTGAACGAATTGCAAACGGCGAAGGTGCATCATACGTCGCTTCAGGGGCCTGTTTCAGAAAGGAGGTTAAGTGAAAACTCAGAGTATTTTAACCCTGAAATGAGAGAAACTCTGGGTTTTTAATCTCTCGGTTAATCAACTCAGAGTTCAAGTTTAAACTCCGGGTTGGTTGAACCTCCTTACTGAAACAGGCCCCAGGAGGAGGCGTGAATTATTTAGCTAAAGTGCAACATGGTCATCTTCTGGAAATATTACCAACGATCCATCAGGTAACGTTTTCCCCTCTCTCTCTTTTAGTAAAGCGCTGTCAACAAACACTTTTCCTTCATATTCTATAATGCACAGCGCATCAGCCTACGGCAGCTGGATTAGTCCAAAAAGGCGCAGTACTTTTTGTGGTTGGGTCTGTTTTAGTTTGAATCATGTTCTCACCACAAACGATCCGCTCCAGGGTTCATTTGAAAGCGTACCAAGACCACCTCTTCAAGGAGGTCTCGGTATGCAGTCTTTTTTGGTCCGCTTTTGGTGTGCACTCGAGTGCAATTGGTACATTCACACTTGCCCAAACGAACCGTACCAAGAAGGAAAACGAACTCTAGTGCGATTTAACCGAACTAAATAAGGCAGGTGAGAGGAGTTTGCAAAACACTGTTTAATTGCAAAACATAATTTTGGTTTCTCAAACCTTAAATAAAAAATAAATAACGATAAATTACAAATGTTCTTTTTGAATTGGAGAGATGGACAATTCCAGCCAAAACTGCTGACTCACACACACACACACATACACACGTTCACAAAAAGATTCTAGTAGAGAAATCTCAGAGACACTTACTGCTTTATTACAGGAGACGAGACTGTAAACCACAGAAGGGTCATCAGCAGAGGACTGTGAACAAACACGACTGACCATCACTGATCTGAATTCAGCATCTCAGTGTCTTCTGAGAGTTATAAAGCACACAGAATGAAGGATGAGGACTTACATCAGCTTCTGCTGGACTGCTAGATGTCATTTGGTTTTCAGAGGGCATCTGCAGCAAACACAGATTTAGATGCTGAATTAATTTTACACAATTACATTTTTTTCCACAGAACTGCATAAGTATATATCAGTTACTGTAAATTATAAAACACTTACAGTATTCATGATGCTGTTAATGTGATCCCTTTCTGTCAGAATGAGATCTGAAGAATAATTTTCATATTATATTTCAATATTTAAAAGGTGTAAAAAAGTTTCTTTGGAGTTTTTAAATGTTTTTTACACAATGGATCTTTTTTAAACCTTAATTCTGATTAGTCAATTACATTATTCTGTGGTCAAGTGTGAATTTGTGTAACTAAACTGTGTATTTGACCATTTTCCCCCTGAAAATATTATTGTACAGCCTGTTTTTCTCATTTATTCTAACAAATTCATTGGTTAAGTAAATGAACTCACCTGGATTCTTTCTCATTCTGCAAATTACTATGGTAAAAAAAGCCACAAGCAGTAATAGCATAAGCGTTGTTACGATCAACATGAGCAGAATCACATCATACCTGTGGTAATGGAGAGACATGTTTGTTAACATTTATAAACAACTACAGCATGTAGTTGTTTATAAATGCATCTAATTTAAAGATTTAATAAAGCAAATGCACACTGAAATGTCTTAAATACTTGTTTTGCTCATCCTTGTTGTCTTTTCCAGTGTTCGTCTCTGAGTGTCTGGAACTAAAAATGACATTATTATAGTAATATGAAACAGTTTAATGTCAGTTATTATTTTAAGTGTTGAATAATATTCACACTTACACGTGTGTTTCGGGTCTTGAATCAGTATTCAGAGCAGCTGCTATTAGCAGAAATGGAGAAAAAAGTTATTTTGTTATTATTTTCATTAAAGAAACTGTATATAAGCACATAATAATACAGTATGTCTAATAATATCCAGTTTTCCACTATGTTTTCCCAAATAAATGGTCATGCCCAACTAAGCCTGGTTTCTCTCAAGGCTTTTTCTTTCACTTTCGTCAATTGGTGAAGTTTGTTCCTCGCCACTGTTACCACTAGCTTGCTTGGTTTGAGACATGTGGAGCTCTTCAGTGTTTGGACTTTCAGCAGTGAAACATAAACCACGCTGAACTGAACTAAGCTGAACGTCAACGCTGAAAACTGGACTAACACTGTTTCAATTTACTAGAACTTTTATGTTAAGCTGCTTTGACACAATTTACATTGTAAAAGCGCTATATAAATAAAGATGAGTTAAATTAAACTGAATAACCATTTAAGACATGTACACAAAAAGTCTAAATAAAATAAATAAACCATTATGAGCAAATTATCATATACAGTAAAACATTAATGAACTGTTAAACTCATTATAATTGTTTGAGTATAATTCAGATCATTTGAAAATTCTTTAACAACTTCTGATTAATTCAGTTTAGCTGGTGCTGCTTACTGTTTATTGTCTGCATATTTGTAGGAGTTGTGTTGGCAGATGGTTGTGTTGTGTTCCTGCAAAACAATGTAAAATAATATTTATATTCAGTTACAGTTTTGCAATTTGTGTTGGGGAAAAATATAAGTATAGAAATAAATACATGATTGATTATCCTGATTTAATAAACCACTCACAAACACACATTCAAGAGTTCACGCTTAGCTCCTGATTTATCACATAGCTTGTTTGGCGTGCTGTCCCAGGAGAGAGCCCTGAGCTCAAGGGATCCTCAGGCCCAGGGCTCCTCCCCTTTCACATGGTGAGGGGAAATTGAGCTCAGGTTGGTCTCAAACTCCCCCGCTGCTGAGGCCAAAGTGAACTTCTTGAGAGTAAAACATTAGAAAAAAGATTTAGACTTATTTTATCTATAATATAGAGCATATTTGGACGGTGGGAGGAAACCCACACAGACACGGGGAGAACATGCAAACTCTGCACAGAAATACCAGATGGCCCAGCAAGGACCCGAAGCCATTAGTATTTTTGCTATGAGGAAACAGTGCTAGTCACTGTGCCACCGTGCCGCATACTCTGGATAAAGGTAGGGATGGCTGACGTGAAACTGACGTTTCGACACAGTGTCGAGATTCCGAAGCGCAAGTGTTTTGAAACACTGCACCGAAGCATGGTCCAAAACACCCAGGTCACGTGACTAAAGTGTTTCGAAACACTTGGTCATGTGACTAAAGCGATTCAAAGCATCGATCAGCTCAGAAGCATTTCGAGACCTGGCGATTGCGCATTTGAGGGTCTGACAATTCTCCTGTCTGTTATGGCCTAGTGGACTGTGCGTGTGCATGTTGTAACTGAGTTTCAAATGTCTTTTGGTTTGAATCCCGACTTCTACAAATACTCTGAAATCAAGATTTTATGTATTTTAATCATGTTACTGTTTTATGGTGTAGTCTAAATAGGATACAGCTGCTGATACGCCATCAATACAGCATCGTTTTTGTAACACTGTAGAACAATAATTAATTTTTTACAGTACTCTGATGGTTGGGTTTAGGTTTTAGGTAGACATAAATAAAATACAATAAAAGGGAAATTTAATGAATAATATAAATAATTCTTGTTAACTTCTGGCCACAACCGTGTCTGATTTAGCAACAACCCTGTTTTATGACCAAAACAAGACATATTTATTCACAAAGTGTTTATTCGGGTGTCAGACCAATGTTGAAACAAAACGATACAAGAACAGAGCAATTCAAACTGATTTTAAAGCATTTCAAAAGAGCTGACTTAGCCTGGATTCGAACCCAGTATGCCGACATGGTAGTCAGGAACGCTAACCGCTCCACTAAACCACTTGTAGGTTTAATTTACAAAGTGGAGTTTAATACCTCAAATTGCTCAACTGTTCTTTGCTGACGCTGTTCCAGTGCAATACATAAAAAATCAATCATGAGCACGTGAAATCAGTTTAAAATTAAACCTCACTTAGTGTGACTTAATCCAGTGATTACATTTCACACAACAGCAAAAAGTGCATTAAATTCATATGGTAATAATATCATATAAACTTGTTTTACACCCTGTTGAAATGTTTTGATGTGCTTGAAAATAAAATGTGTACACTTACATTTCTGTGTCAGTGGTAGTTGTTGCAATAGTTGTCAATACTTAAAGAAAAAAATAGTGACAAGGGCATCTTAGGGCAAGAATCATCATTTATATTGCTGAACGCTTTGTTTGTAATCTTATCTTACCTTTGGGTTCGGCGTTAGTGACATTGAGTTGAACAGAAACCTGCAGATCTCCAACAGAGCAGAAATACCATCCAGAATCAGAGAGTCTCAGTCCAGTCATCAGCACAGTGAAGGAGCTTTCACCATCATCACTGATCTGCACTGATGAATTCTGGGATGTGTTAGATCTCTCCACTACATAACAGTTCTTGTCTTTAACTCTGCACCAGTGTTTCGGTGTATTCCTGTATATATCACTGTAGAAACACTGGACACTGACATTACCACCTTCATGTCCAGATACACTGCTGCTCTTCACAAACATACCATGAGCTGAAAACAGTCAAGAAGAAAATACAACATTTTACAGCACAGAATTAAAGAGCTGATATCTCACTCTGTTTATTTCAGTGCACAGCCAGTATAATCATCACAGATACACAATTTCTGAATGCAAAGATGCAAGCGTTGATTCAAAATTAAAGACAGGCTGTCAGATTAATGAATTAAATCAGTGTACTGTATATTTGGTCAAAACTTGAGATATACTGAAAAATATAAGAACACTGCCAAAATTGCTTTTCTGTCATAGTTTTTTTGTCTTGTTTTTAGTCCAAATATCAAAGAATTGTTAAATCCAAAAACATTTTCTAGACAAGCAAAACATATTGAAATGTTGTGGAGTTTATTTATAAACTAATTTTGAGAGGATCATGTGCTTATGATTGCTTGCAGCTGCCCCGCATTATCCAATTGATTATTCACCAATCAGACGATTCCTAGGCCACTATAAGAGCCCTAGGTTTCATACTACAGACATCTTTGTTTTGAAGAATCCCCCCTTCCACCCCTACTCCTCCTCCTTTTCTAGATGGGTGGCATGGTGGCCCAGTGGTTAGCATTGTTGCCTCACAGCAAGATTGTCTTTGGTTCTGGCCATTAACAAAACCAGCAGACATTTTTATGCAGAGTTTGCATGTTCTCCCCGTGCCGGTGTCTATTTCTCCCGGGTCCCCCGGTTTCCTCCCACCGTCCAAAAACATGCAATTTAATTTAATTGACTTATCCAAATTAGCACCATAGACAGGCTCTTAGCGGGTAGCTATCTCTTAAAAGCAGTATCTATGTTCATTAGCTTCTACAGTAGGGGAGATCTCAAGTTCTACCTGAGCTCAAACTCAGAATCAGAATCAGTTTTATTGCCAAGTGTGCTTCACACACACAATGAAATTGTTTTGGCAACAGAAGCTTCCAGTGTACATAAAGTGACGAGTGACAACACAAAATTAAATACAAGAAAAGAAAAGGCATTAAACATTAAACAGAGATGCAGTTAGTCAAAAAGATCTGGATGTTGAGTTGTATATACAGATATGCTCTAAATATACAGGTTATAAGGTGCTGTGTACAAGTGCATATGGGAAAGTATTGCACGTTTATTGCACAGTAGGAGAATATTTAAATGTTCATGAGGTAGATGGCCTGAGGAAAGAAACTTTTCCTGTGTCTGGCTGTTTTTGTGCTTGGTGCTCTGTAGCGCCGACCAGACGGTAACAGTTCGAACAGGTAGTGTGCTGGGTGTGAGGCATCCAGAGTGATTTCACGAGCCCTTTTACTCACTCTGGAAGAGTACAGTTCTTGAAGTGTAGGAAGGGTAGTGCCAGTGATTTGTTCAGCAGTCCGGACTATTCGCTGTAGTCTACGGAGGTCGGTTTCAGCAGCTGAGCTGAACCAGACGGTGATTGAAGTGCAGAGGATGGATTGGATGACAGCTGAGTAGAACTGTACGAGCAGCTTCTGTGGCAGGTTGAACTTCCTCAGCTGACAAAGGAAGTACAGTCTCTGCTGGGCTTTCTTTACAATGGAGTCTATGTGAATGTCCCACTTCAGATCCTGAGAGATGGTGGTGCCCAAGAACCTGAATGACTCTACTGCAGCCACAGTGCTGTTCATGATGGTGAGTGGAGGGAGTGCAGGGGGGTTTCCCCTAAAGTCCACTATCATCTCCACTGTTTTGAGCGTGTTCAGCTCCAGGTTGTTGTATCTGCACAATAAAGCCAGCCGCTCCACCTCCTGTCTGTATGCAGACTCGTCACCGTTCCGGATGAGGCCGATAACAGTAGTGTCATCTGCAAACTTCAACTTCCATTAGGAGGGGTCTTTTGCAGTGCAGTCGTTTGTGTACAGGGAGAAGAGCAGTGGGGAGAGAACAGATCCCTGGGGGGCACCAGTGCTGATGGTGCGGCTGTCGGATGTGATTTTACCCATTCTGACTAGCTGTTGTCTATCTGTCAGAAAGCTAGTGATCCATTGACAGACAGAGCTAAGGACAGACAGCTGGGTCAGTTTGTTCTCGAGCAGTGATGGGACGATGGTGTTAAAGGCAGAACTGAAGTCCACAAACAGTATCCTTGCGTAGTTCCCTGGTTTATCCAGATGTTCTAGGATATAATGCAGTCCCATGTTGACTGCATCATCCACAGAGCGGTTTGCTCTATAGGCAAACTGCAGGGGGTCCAGCAAAGGTCCAGTGATGTCCTTCAGATAAGCTAGCACCAGTCTTTCGAATGACTTCATGGCCACAGATGTTAAGGCAACAGGTCTGTAGTCATTGAGTCCTGTGATCTTTGGTTTCTTTGGTATTGGGATGATGGTGGAGCATTTGAAGCAGGATGGAACTTTGCGCTGTTCCAGTGATCTGTTGAAGATCTGTGTGAAAATGGGAGCCAGTTGGTCCGCACAAGTTTTCACACAGGCTGGTGAAACACTGTCTGGACCTGGTGCTTTTCATCTCCTCTGTTTACTGAAGATCTGACGCACATTATCCTCACTGATCTGAAGTGCCGAGGTGGAGAAGGAGATGGCTGGAGGTGTTGATGGCTGTTTACTAAGGATCTGATGCCCATTATCCTCACTGATCTGAAGTGCCGGGGTGGAGAAGGAGATGGCTGGAGGTGTTGATGGCTGTTTACTGAGGATCTGATGCCCATTATCCTCACTGATCTGAAGTGCAGGGGGGGAGAGGGAGATGGCTGGAGGTGTTGTAGGCTGTGTAGGGAGATGGTCCGGGCGGGTGTGAGGTGTCTGGTCAGAGGTGTCAAATCTACAATAGAAAATATTCAGCTCGTTTGCAAGATGTTTGTTGCTGTTGATACTGGGGGATGGCGTTTTATAATTCGTGATGTCTTTCAGGCCTTTCCACACTGATGCATGGTCGTTGGAAGTAAACTGGTTTTGCAGCTTTTTGGCATAGCTTTTCTTGGCCACACCAATCTCCTTTGTCAGTGTGTTCCTGGCCTGATTGTATAAAATCCTGTCCCCGCTCCTGTAGGCATCCTCTTTTTCATGACGAAGCTGTCTAAGTTTTGGTGTAAACCATGATTTATCATTGTTAAATGATAAGTAGGTCCTGGTAGGGATGCATAACTCCTCACAGAAACTGATGTATGATGTTACAGTCTCTGTGAGCTTGTCCAGGTCGGTGACTGCAGCTTCAAAAACACTCCAATCAGTGCATTCAAAACAGGCTTGTAAGACCTGCTCTGTGTCGTTGGTCCATCTCTTAACAGTCCTTAATACTGGCTTAGTAGTTTTAAGTTTTTGCCTGTAAGTTGGTATAAGATGAACCAGGCAGTGGTCGGAGAGTCCTAGAGCTGCTCTGGCGACGGAGCGGTATGCATCCTTTATTGTGGTGTAGCAATGATCCAAAATGTTATTGTCTCTGGTGGGGCATATGATGTGCTGTTTGAATTTAGGCAGCTCATGTGTGAGTTTTGCCTGATTAAAGTCACAGAGAATGATCAAAGCAGAGTCCGGGTGTCGTTGTTCAGTCTCTGTGATCAGATCAGACATCTGTTGTAACGCAGTACTCACGTGTGCTTGTGGTGGAATGTAAACACCAACGAGAACGAACGAGGAAAACTCCCGCGGTGCATAAAACGGCTTACAGTTAATGAAAAGCACTTCCAGGACAGGACAGCACAGGACAGGACAGCACATCTTCTTTAACACAGTTACATCCATACACCACCTCCTGTTGATGTAAAAGCATGTCCCATCACCGCGTGTTTTGCCCGTTGACTCCGTATCGCAATCTGCTCTGTACAGCTTAAAGTCCGGTAAGTGTAATGCGCTGTCCGGAATGGCTTTGTTCAGCCAGGTTTCTGTGAAACAGCGCAGCAGAGTTGTTAAAGTTCTTGTTTTTGCATGAGAGCAGAAGTAGTTCGTCCATTTTGTTAGGAAGAGAGCGGAGAGTTGCTAGATGGATGCTAGGCAGCGCTGTTCTGAAGCCGCGCTGTCTCAGCCTGACGAGCGCGCCGGCTCTTTTTCCACGCCGCCGGGTCTTGTGTTTCTTCCACAAAGCAGCTGCTCCACCGATGACAATGTTCCGCAAAACGGCAGAGAAATCAAAATCCAGTTGGTGATTAGTTGGTGTGCACTGCCGAATGTTCAGCAGCTCATCCCTGGTATAACTGATCGTGTTTGATAATCATAAAACAGGACAGACTAACAGAACTAGTGCAAACACTGGAGAGCTCTACACCGAGGCAGCCATCCGCGGCGCCATCCTTGACAGACTTTTCCTCCCAAACTCCCCTCTCGCCTTGCAATGGGAGGGAGCCCCGGGCTCGAGGATCTTTCGAGCTCAGGGCTCTCTCTCCCGGGACAGGATGCCAAACAAGTTTTATAATCAATCATCAGCTAAGTGTGAACTCTTGAAATAAGAATTACTGCGTCAAAAATTAAATGAGTTTTTCCTTAAAACAACCTAAATAGTCAGCCAATGAGGTAAGCAACATAATCTTATGTCAAATTGAAAAACAAAATTATTTTACTTACCCAATTGATAGATTATTTTGGAATGAAAAAAAAAATTTTTTGAGCAACAATAATGATTCATTCACTAAACAAATGGTTCTTATAAAAGGTCTCTTAATTCAGTGAATCAAAACATGAACAATTGGTTGAAGTTTCTGATCTGACTCGCTTGAGAAACTCCTCTAAGAAACCAATTATTTATAGGAATCAGAGTCGGATCAATTAGAGATTATTTGACAGAAGCACAGGCATGATATGTCAACAATTAAATATACAGTAGACCTACAGTACTTTGGGCCACATGCAATTTTAATCTATCATCGCTTACACTTGTCTTCTTCTTCAGTTCTTGTGTGGACAGAAATAAACTTCAAAAACACTTAACACAATTACATTATTAGTCTGTCAGAAAAAGATGCAAATTCTTTACCTGATTGTACTGTCAGATACACATGATAACCAGCATCTACGGTCTCAGAGCCACCGATCTCCACAGCGCACCAGTAATATCCAGAGTCTGACGGCTGCAGATTCTGCCAATGCACTGTAAAGATACTCTGAGCTGGATAATCAGTGATAGAGAATTTATTTCTTGATTCATTTGCATATGCTAATATACTGCAAGAGCTCCAAACTGACCCCTGACACCAGTATTTACGATTTTCTTTATATTGTTCTTCATATTGACATGAAATAATGCCTGGTGATTCAGATTTCACTCCTATATTCAGATTATAAATCCAAGATCCATCTGTAGACAAGATTAAGTGTGGAAGATAAAAACCTATAAACTGTACATTACATACTGCAGTAAATGTATACTGAAGCATTTACAGTAATAAGTTACACTTATCACACTTATTAAATATAATACACTTTAAGTGAACAACAAAACATATAATAATTTAATAATAATAATTATATTCAAAGAGAATTAGTTTAGCTGTTTAATTAGTTTAGAATAGTTTACCTGAAATGTGAAGTAAAACTCCAGTGAGAATGATAATGTTAATCATGTCTGCAGTGGAGAGTGTCTGTTTCTCTCTCTTATCAGTGTGCGTGTGCGTATGCATGTGTATGTATGAGAGGAGCTGCTGTTTCAGAGGAAGAGCAAAAATACCATCTGAAGCAACACAAATGTGAACAACTGAACAAAGGTTATTCTTCAGCCCACAGCATCACACTGAGTTACAATTCAGTTATAATCAATTGATGTGAACTGACAGTAGTGAATCATCTGATTTAGCAGAATCTCCTGTTTATAGTTTGATAAGCTGTCTGAAAAATGTGAAAAAAACTATATATATATATATATATACACACACACAAATAGTTGAAGTGAGAATTATTAGCCCCTTTGAATTATTAGCCCCCGTTTATTTTTTCCCCAATTTCTGTTTAACAGAGAGAAGATATTATCAACACATTTCTAAATATAATAGTTTTAATAACTCATCTCTAATAACTGATTTATTTTATCTTTGCCATGATGACAGTAAATAATATTTGACTAGATATTTTTCAAGACACTTCTATACAGCTTAAAGTGACATTTAAAGGCTTAACTAGGTTAATTAGGTTAACTAGGCAGGTTAGGGTAATTAGGCAAGTTATTGTATAATGATGGTTTCTTCTGTAGACCAGGGGTTCTCAAACATTTCAGCCCGTGACCCTCAAAATAACAATATCAGTGACTCGGGACCCCCAATATCTTCTGAGGTGGTTATAAATACAGAAACCTTGCATGCAATGGCGCGCACACACACCAATAGACCCAAGTCTATTCTTCGTTTAATTTTTTTTTAATGAATGTCAGTGCTGTAAATGTGCCATAAAGTTTAACCTGGTGTTATAAAATCAATCTGCTGCATCTGACGCTATTGCTGTGTCTTTAATATAATGTAATTCCCCCAGGGGTCGCAATCCAATAGAACTAGTAACTATAAGCTATTATAGTAACTATAAAGTATATAGTAACTTTAAACCACAATTTTTTTCTGTAGGTTATGGATAAAATATGGTAATTATTATGGTTTAATAAAAATAAATAGATTTTTGGAAATCACCAGGCGAGTCCACCCCCTCCCCCCCTACATTGTCCTGTGGCCCCTCGGTGGGTCCCGACCCCCACTTTGAGAACCACTGCTGTAGACTATCGAAAAAATAAATTAGCTTAAAGGGGCTAATAATTTTGAAATAATAATAATAAATAATAATAATTTAAAATGGCGCTTAAAAAATTAAAGACCGCTTCTATTCTATCCGAAATAAAACAAATAAGACTTTCACCAGTAGAAAAAACATTATCAGACATACTGTGAAAATTTCCTTGCTCTGTTAAACATCATTTGGGAAATATTTTAAAAAGAAAACAAAATTCAAAAGAGGCAACTGTATATATATATACACTGAAAAATGTGAAAATATCATAGATGAACTGATGGTTGCAACTGTTTCATTGAACTCATATAAACTGAACAAATAATATTAATGTGAAAATACTTTATTCATTAGTTTTCAAACCATTATTATATATTTTAAATTCTTAAAGTGAAATGTTGGGTGAAGGGGATATAAGAACAGGACAAGCTAATATGAAATAAAATATATATATATATATATATGTGTGTACTGAAATGTAAACTATTCATGTTCTTAGATACATGTTGAAACGCATGATTTCAAAACAAATAAATTAAATAACAAATTAAATAACAAAATAAAGGTCAATTATATCAGTCTGAGATAAACAGTCACTGAAACCATCAATCCCCAGTGTCTGACATCACAATTATTTAGCCAAAATCTAAGATATATACATTTGAAATATTAAAATAATAACTTTAAACGTGTCTGCATTAGTTCCAGTAATTATCAAGCTACACTTCAGCAATATGTGATGTACAAATGTGCCTGATGGGTGTTAAAATTAAGCTCAAAATCACACAAAGACATTTTCATGCACAGACTGACCTCTGCTCTGCTTGCAGCTCTGTTCAGCACATACAAATCAACACCAGTGGGTAAAAATAAGCAAATGTAGAAACCACATCATGCCACATATACCACTCGCTGCAAAGCTGCATTTCTTGTTGTGGAAACTTGCCAAAGTGCAAGTAG
The DNA here is from genome assembly GCA_903798205.1 of Danio tinwini. Taxonomy (NCBI): domain Eukaryota; kingdom Metazoa; phylum Chordata; class Actinopteri; order Cypriniformes; family Danionidae; genus Danio; species Danio tinwini. Next base: position 85,484 of record CAIGQZ010001336.1, on the reverse strand, counting down.
AGAAAACACCAGCATTTCATGTTCGTTCATACTGCACATCATCACATTTGTTAAGTTTCCCCATTAATAATGTTCTTTCTAGATATCTAGATATTCTCTCTAATTGCTATACTGTATTATAGTTCAATTCAATTCAATTCATCTTTATTTGTATAGCGCTTATACAATGTAGATTGTGTCAAAGCAGCTTCACATGGAAGTTTATAGTGAATTGAAAAGTGTCAGTTCAGTTTTCAGTGTTTAAGTTCAGTTTAGCTCAGTTCAGTGTGGTTTAATAATCACTACTGAGAGTCCAAACACTGAGGAGCAATTCCATCGATGCGCAGCTCTACAGATCCCGAACCATGCAAGCCAGTGGCGACAGCGGCGAGGAAAAAACTTCACCAATTGGCGAAAGTGAAGAATTTAAAAAAACCTCGAGAGAAACCAGGCTCAGTTGGCACGACCATTTCTCCTATGGCCAAACGTCTTGTGCAGAGCTGCAGTCTAGGCGCAGTAGCTGGACCTCAGCGAAAACATGTCTGTCCTTGGAGCATCACAGGAATCAGTCTTATGCTCTCCATCATGACCACCACAGCAGCAGCTCAGGATACGGCCTGGTCCGGGAACCTTGGGATCGTCTCGTCGCTGGTCTTGGATCGCATCAGTGGCACTGCATAGTCTGAGGGTCTCGAGATGAGTACCCCCAGGTGGAAATACAGAATAAGGAGAATAATTAGCGTAGCTGCTGTTCATAGTGTATATAAACAAGAAGCAAAATCGTGTGTGTGGCACATCATGCGTCATACCGCTATGTAATGCACTGAGTGTGTGCTTTGCTAAAAAGATAGGTCTTTAATCTAGTTTTGAAGAGTGAGAGTGTGTCTGAGCCTCGGACATTATCAGGAAGGCTATTCCAGAGTTTAGGGGCCATAAATGAGAAGGCTCGACCTCCTTTACTCGATTTAGCTATTCTAGGTACTACAAGAAGCCCTGAGTTTTGAGATCTTAAAGAGCGGGTTGAATTGTAGCGAGACAAGAGGTTGGTTAGATAAACAGGAGCTAGATTATTTAAGGCTTTATAGGTAAGAAGCAATATTTTAAATTCAATACGAAACTTAACAGGCAGCCAGTGTAAGGAGGATAAAATTGGGGTGATATGATCATATTTTCTAGACCTGGTAAGAACTCTGGCAGCTGCATTTTGTACTAGCTGAAGTTTGTTAATAGAGGATGCTGGGCAACCAGCAAACAGAGCATTACAGTAATCCAGCCTAGAAGTCATGAAAGCATGGACTAGCTTTTCTGCATCTGAGATGGATAGCATATTTCGCAATTTAGCAATGTTTCTTAGATGAAAGAAGGCAGTTTTTGTGACATGGGATATATGATTTTTAAAGGTTAAATTGCTGTCTAATATGACACCCAGATCTTTTATAGTAGAGCTAGCGCTAACTTTGTATCCCTCTAATTGCAGGTCGAGTTGTGAGAACTGCTGTGTGCAGGATTTAGGCCCAATAAGTAATAATTCTGTTTTGTCTGAGTTTAAGAGAAGAAAATTGTTGGTCATCCAGTCTTTAACATCTTTAATACACTCAGTTAGCTTAGCCAGTTCAGACATCTCATCCGGTTTAGTTGAAATATATAATTGAGTATCATCTGCATAGCAGTGAAAGCTGATCCCATGTTTTCTAATAATGTCCCCCAGGGGAAGCATGTATATTGTAAACAGCAAAGGGCCTAAAACTGATCCTTGAGGGACCCCGTACTTTACCAGTCTTACTTGTGAAAGTTGTCCATTAATATTCACAAACAGGTAACAATCAGCTAAGTATGACCTAAACCATTGAAGAGCCTGTTCTTGGACACCTGTAGAATATAAGCGGTCTATGAGAATATTGTGATCAATGGTGTCAAAAGCGGCGCTAAGATCTAGTAGAACTAATAGTGAGATGCACCCTTGGTCGGCAGCTAAGAGTAAATCGTTGGTTATTTTCACTAATGCGGTTTCTGTGCTGTGATGAGGCCTGAAACCTGACTGAAACACTTCAAAAATATTGTTCATCTGCAGAAAGGAGCATAATTGGGTAGAAACTACTTTTTCAAGTATTTTAGACATAAACGGAAGATTTGAAATAGGCCTATAATTAGCTAAGTTGCTGGGGTCCAGTTGTGGTTTCTTAATAATAGGTTTAATAACAGCTAGCTTGTAAGGATTTGGAACATGGCCTAAAGCTAAAGAAGAGTTGATAACGTTAAGGAGAGGTTCTCCTATAACAGGTAGCAAATCTTTCAGTAATTTTGTTGGAATTGGATCTAACATACATGTAGCTGGTTTAGAACTATTTATAATTTTATCTAGCTCTTCCTGTTCTATGATTTTGAAGCATTGTAGGTTATTTTGATTCAGTGGAATGTTTACTGGATCTGGAGTATAAGGTGGTGCAGAAAGTTTAACATCTTCTATTTTCTGTCTAAAGTCTTCTATCTTATCACTGAAAAAATTCATGAAGTCATCACTACTAATATGCGGTGGGACATTTTGTTCCAAGGATGACTGATTATTTGTTAATTTAGCAATGGTGCTAAATAAAAATCTAGGATTGTTATGATTAACAATAGTTAGTCCTTGCTTATTCCAAACTTTAAAACTAGTGTCTATTTTGTTTGGGGCAAATGTGGAATCAAAAGCTGGGCATCTCAGTATTGATACTGATTCTGTTAAATCATATATATATTTTTTTTTTATTTTAAGTTTTTAGTGAATTGTTTGTCCATATGTTAATTTCTTTTTCATAGTTTTTGACCAAATTGTCATCTGCCATTATGGCTTGAATTGGGGGTTGATTTGGGGTGGCATGTTCTATTTCCTTCCACCTGGCTTTAAAGTTAGGGTTGCATAAAGCACAATATTGGTCGGAATTGGGCCGGTTGGTAATACTTCTCCAAACATGGCAATGAAAATCCTCCTTAGTCTTTCTGTAATTGTAATGTTTTAAATTGAATTCTTGATTTTTTCCCTTGCCATATAAAATGTGAAAACAATCTATCCCATTCTGTAAAATGCTGTTTACTTATTTCTATAGGTAGTGCTTGGAATAGATATAAAAATCGTGAAAGTATATTCATTTTAATTGATTCTATTCTAAAATGTAATCCTAGGTATGGTAGTAGGTTCCATCTAACTAAGTCTGCCTTTATGTTCGAATACAATGGCTTATAATTTAAATCAAACAAATATGTTAAATCTTTAGGAATATTAACTCCTAAATATTTTAATGAATTTTCTTCCCAATTAAAATAGATTTTTTGCTTTAAATATTTAGATGGTTGCCAATTTAAAGTTAGAACCTGAGTTTTTTGAAGATTTAATTTATATCCTGATAATTTTCCAAAGGACTGTAATGTTTCCATAAGTACTTCTAATGATTTTTGTAGTTTACCTAAATAAATTAATACATTGTCTGCAATAAGTGATAGTTTCTGTTCTTCGCTAAATACCTTAATTCCTTCAATATCAGTGTTTTGTTTTATGCTTTGACTTAATGGCTCCAAAAATAAAGCAAACAATAGTGGAGAACATGGGCTTGTCTACATGATCTTTCCAGAATAAATGATTTTGAGAGACTTCCATTTATTTTGATTCTAGCTGTTGGTTCCTTGTAAAATGCTTGTAGAACTTTAATAATAGTTGGATGGAAACCAAATTTTTCCAATTCCTTATAAAGATACAGCCATCTAACTGTATCAAACGCTTTTTCTGCATCTAGACCCAAGATCAATGATTCTATTTTACTTTGTTGAATATACCTTAAGATGTGTAAAGTACGTCTAATACTGTCTTGTGTTTGTCTTTGACGTATAAACCCTGTTTGATCTAAATGTGTAAGGTTTGGTAATATATTTTCTAATCTTTTTGCCAAAATTGAAAATTGAAATTGGACGATAATTTTTACACTCTAATTTATCTTTCCAATCTTTAGGAATAATTGTAATTGTCGCTTCTCTCCATGAAGGAGGAATTTCTCCTTTTTGCAGTGCCCAATTACATACAATTTTAAGTCTTGGAGCTATCTGATCTCGAAAACATTTGTACCATTCAGATGTGTATCCATCTATCCCCGGGCTTTTGTTTGCTTTTAGTTTTGTTATTGATGCATTTATTTCTAGTTCAGTAATTTTTTGTTAAACTGGCATTCTGTTCTTCGGTTACTTCTGGTAAACTTACTGAGCTGAGAAAGATTTCTCAAAAAAAAAAATTTTGATATGCTGTTCATTCTGCATTGTTGGCTGTGTGTATAGGGTTTTATAGTATATTTCAAAACTCTTTTGTATTTCTTCCAATTTATGGTGTATATTCTAAGTTTCAGGATGCCTTATTTTATCATATTTATAGATTTTAATAAAAAAAATTCTTGTTTTGTGAAGAAAAAAAAATCTAATTATGTATGGAAAGCATCATATCTTTCCGTATCCTGATAGAAAGGCCGTATCCTGAGCTGCTGCTGTGGTGGTCATGATGGAGAGCATGAGACTGATTCCTGTGATGCTCCAAGGACAGACATGTTTTCGCTGAGGTCCAGCTACTGCGCCTAGACTGCAGCTCTGCACAAGACGTTTGGCCATAGGAGAAATGGTCGTGCCCAACTGAGCCTGGTTTCTCTCGAGGTTTTTTAAATTCTTCACTTTCGCCAATTGGTGAAGTTTTTTCCTCGCCGCTGTCGCCACTGGCTTGCATGGTTCAGGATCTGTAGAGCTGCGCATCGATGGAGTTGCTCTTCAGTGTTTGGACTCTCAGTAGTGATTATTAAACCACACTGAACTGAGCTAAACTGAACTGAACTTAAACACTGAAAACTGAACTGACACTGTTTCAATTCACTATAAACTTCCATGTGAAGCTGCTTTGACACAATCTACATTGTATAAGCGCTATACAAATAAAGATGAATTGAATTGAATCATCAATGCACCGTGATGCACCGAGATATTGAATTGAACCGAATCGATGGCATGATAATCGTAACCGAACCGAGAGACCAGTGTAGGTTCACACCCCTACCGAGAGGTGCACCTGTATGTTTCAAGTGTGTTTAAAAGTATTTTTAATTGCAGAATAGCAAAATAATAAACTGAAAAAAAACAGAAAACATTGAGTTTAAACAGTGAGCCTGCTAATACTATTTTAATAAACTGAGGTACAACATCAATTCAGAAGGGATCACACTAAAAAACCCGAAATAACAAAGTAAACTGCACTCTCCATTGTGCTTTACACAAAAATAAAAACAGTATATGAACTCATTAAAGGCGATTTTGCATCTAGTTAATAAAAACAGTTGCGTCTCAATTAAAATGTTGAAGCAACATAATGTTTTATTTATTACTATGTTATATTATTATTTGAATAACACAAATTTACAATAATCATGCTGATGGTTTTTTTTTATATACAAATACCATAGTAGCAAAGCCATGGCTGATTTTTGTTGTTTGTTTTGGGTAACACTTTATTTTGATGGTCCATTTGAGTATTAGTAGACTGTCTGCTTAATATCTGTTGACACTGACATTTAACAGTCCTTCAACAGACATTTAACTGACTATAAGAAACTTTGCAATTACATGTCAACTTACACTAACTCTAACCCCAACCCTAACCCCAACCTAACAGTCTACTTATAATCTAATGATAATTAGTTGCAATGTAACTTAAATTCAACAAACGGACCGTCAAAATAAAGTGTGACCTTGTTTTGTTGTTCTCTCCTTTAATGGTAAAAGCATGGTAAATGTCCTTTTGGGTAATTTGAATTTATGATTAAGAATGAGAAAAAAACATTAAAGCAGGTTTCATCCTCTTCTAATATGCTGACGTGTCATCTTTATCCTCCATTTGGTCATGAATTAATTCTGCTACCCTGAAACATGCACACAAGCATGTAGTTCATAACAATCAGCTAAATTACATATATTTAAAAAAAGCAACAACAACAACAACAACAACACTTTTAACATTTATTATCTGCATGCATTAATCTTTAATCACTGAACACTATGCAAAATTGAAAACTGTTATACATTTATGATGACTTATTACTGAATTGCAGTAAATGACTTTCACTTTTCTAACTGAATTGCTCAACTGCATTAGTGTGTCTATACTATATTGTTCTATACTATATTGTGTCTATACTATATTATGTATGTATATAACTACTATATTATGAGTTATAAAGCACACAGAATGAAGGATGAGGACTTACATTAGCTTCTGCAGGACTGATAGATGTCATTTGGTTTTCAGGGGGCATCTGCAGCAAACACAGATTAAGATGCTGAATTCATTTTACACAATTACATTAATTTCCACAAATCTTCTCAACTGCATCAACACTCAAAAGAATATTTTTTTAACTTATTTAAACTACGTATTTAAAATGAGCTGAAACAACACATCCAAGCAAATGAATTCTTGAGATTTAATTGGCACAACTTAATTTGTTTATGTTCAATCCCCATAAATTTGTTAAAAGTGTTAACTTAAATCAACTTGTGTTGGAACAACAGAAATGAATTATGCGGAGCCCTGTGTTTTTACAGTGAGTTCATGTCAGTTACTGTAAATTCTAAAACACTTACAGTAGTCATGGTGCTGCTGTTAAAACATTCCTCTTACAGTTTTTCTCAGTGGCTTTGGTGCATTTCTCACAACACTATTTACATTTGCACAACAGTTAATGCATTTCTCAAAACAATTAGTCATTTGTGCACATCACAGTAGCAGTTTCTCATTCCTTCCAACAAATTGCAAATGCTTTTGGACATGCATCAATTGCTTTCATACAACTCTCTGCTGTTTGTAACATTATCATTTGCTTATGTCATGTCAGTCAAAATTAACTAAACTTGTGGATGCTGAATAGTCATTCCATATAAAACTAATAGTCCTCATTTCATGACTCCCTTTGGGTAGAGCTGTGCACAACTGGAAACAATATTGCAGTACATACTGGAACTGAACCTACAACAAATACAGGTCTGTGAATCATTTATGAAATTGTTAAATTTAAAAGACATTTTCAGAAAATAAGATTTAAATTTTTTAAAAGTTTTTAAATAAAAGTAGCTTGACAGATTTTGACCACTTGTTAAACATTTTTGTATGTAATGACTCAAGTAATGAAATGAGGACTATTAGTTTTATACGGAATGACTTTTCAGCATTCAGAAAATGTGGAACATACATATTCAGTGTCTTGTACTCAGATACCTCACTAAATGGTCTTGAGCATGTTCAGGACGTGTCACCAAAAACTTTTTTTTTTGCGTGGAAAATATGTACAGAGTAAACTGTGATGATGAAAACATGACAAAACCATTTGACTATCTTGTTCATGACTATCTTGTGGTGACATGACTTTTCATCTTGATGACACTGACACTTTCATTGACATGAATACTTGCTTTTGAGGAATAAGCTCTCCATTTTGAGCAAGTGACACGCTTTTGCAGGTTATCCACTAGGTTTTGCAGTTTGTACTAATTGTTTTGAGAAATGCATTAACTGTTGTGCAAATGTAAATAGTGTTGTGAGAAATGCACCAAAGCCACTGAAAAAAACTGTAATTTGTTCACTTTCTGTCAATGGCCATTGTCACTCACACATACAACTGAGCTGAACCAAAACTAACTTTACAAAATGTAAATCATTGTAATGTTTTCTTTGAATGAGAAAACAGAATAATTTTCACATAATTGTGAAGTACATTTTCTAGCCTACAAAACTAGTTACTCAAAAGTCTAATTCAGGGCATTTAGTGTAGTGTTATGGACCTTATTTCAGCTATATTTTGTTCTCCAAAACTTACTAGCCAAGCATAATATATTTTTTCTAAAAACACAAGCATGTACATCAATATTTTTATACACTTTGTGCTGAATACAAAAAACATACATGTTGGCCAATAATAAGTAGCTAAAATAAGCACAAATGTCAGGGCATTTCAAAACATTTTAGGGGCTCCAAAATCACCCCAAAAGACCCCAGAGGATTAATAGTGCTGTTAATTTGATCCCTTTCTGTCAGAATGACATCTGAAAATGAATTATCATAAATATTTCCATATATACACAGTCTATTCTCTAATAAGACTTTAAACATTTACAAAATAACATCTTAACATTTTTAAAAATGTTTTTGCACTAAGAAAAAAAGGTTCATATTTGCTTGAAAGGTTCTTCAGGGAAACAAATCATTTTTTTTCTATGGCAGCATTGTGTAAACATACCCCTTTTTGGAACTTTAATTTTGATTGGTCATTCACATTATTCTGTAATCAAGCGTTTTAACTGACTGAGAATCAGTTTGTGTTTCTTATTTATTATTCCATACACTTCGTTCAAAACGTTTAATTTAGAATTACAAAGTACAGAGTTGTATGGGGTTGAAACTTTTATTATGAAAACTATACAGAGTAACAAGGAAGACAAAATGGCAGCACCGCATGGCAAGTGAAGTAGAATTTGTCACTTTGTTTCCCTGCTTCGATTGTGTTTATCTGGATTCAAGAAGCATAACAAGATGCTATAAGAAGTTCCTCCGTTTGTAATAAGCAGCCAATGAAGTTCACTCATATTGTATGTGTTGTTTGTGAATTTTGTTGTTGTATAGCGGAGAGCATGTAAGTGACAGTGCATGTACAAAACTCAAGTTGTTAAAGTTTACTTTATTTCAAGGATTTACGAAGATAATGTATATTTTTGTTGTATGTGTTTGTTCTTTGTATTCTGTTTACTTTTGTGTGTATTCAGTTCACATCTGCCAACATTTGTCTCTGTAAATCCGGGAGAGGGGGGGTGTTAAGGGGGTGAGCAGAGCAACTGGAAGGGGTGCTTGGTCTGTCGGCGATCCGCCGGTGTTACGCCCCATTCACAGGGGGCGTCAGCTTCATAGCTTCCCATTCACTTTGAATGAGTGACGTCTGGCATTGTTGAACTGCATCTGTCGGCGCTGCTTCAGTGGCGTTGATCGCTGCAGAAGTTGGGACTTTCTCAACTTTTCAAGTGCAGGCGGAAGTGCCAGCCAATCAGATCGCTGTATGCAAATACACCAGCTCAGACAGTAGCCGATTGCTGACTAAATTCATTGGCTGACGCTGCTATGATGATCGCGTCAGCCCCAACTTCAGACACGCCCTCTGTCAAGCGTTGACGCTAAAGCCCCGTGTGAATGGGGTGTTACCAGATTGTACCAATCACCTGAGGACCGGGGGAAGGGGTTGAAATTCCGGGAGTTTTCAGAGAGAAATGACAAACCTGAGGTGGTTCTGAAATACGGGAGACTCCCGGGAAAAACGAGAGTGTTGGCACGTATGATTCAGTTCTTATGGCATTTCGAGTTGGTTGGTCATATTCATGGTGAACCAGTCAATAAATCGCCAGTCATCAGAGAATCTTTTGTGCTCGTGAAATTACTTGAGGGAGCTACAAGCGTGTTTATATCACAACACTAAACTGTATATTTGACCATTTTGTCTTCCTGAAAATTGATGTCTCTCAAGTTACTTTACAGCCTGTTTCTTCTCATATACTGTATAATCCAGCCTGATCTCATGAGGAAAAATAACTATTTTACGCTTTGTCAGTTCAGTGGCTAATTCGTACAAATTCATATGAGTTCAGTTGTACGAAAATGTACGGTTTCAAAAGGAGGCATGGCACCCAACCCGCCCTTAAACCCAACCTTTATTGGGAGATGAGAACATCTACTAAATTGTACAAATGAGATTGTATGAATTCATACGAGTTAGCCACTAAATCAAAAAGTTACGAAATGCTATGAGATGGTGTTGTACAATCACTGATACACAGCAATAAAATAAAAATAACTCACCTGAATTCTTTCTTATCCTGCAGATTACTATGGCAAAAAGAGGAACAAGCAGTACAAGCGTAAGTGCCGCCACAAGGCAAATGATCAGGATCACATTATACCTGTGGTGATAGAGAGACATGTTTGTTAACATCATAAACAACTACAGCATATTAATCTTTAAAGGATTTGCGTCTAATTTAGAGATTTAATATATTAAAATTTCACAATGTAATAATGTAAAGAGAAAAAAAAAACTTTCATAAAACTCTGACAACAAAAATATCTGGATGTGTTTGACTTTTAAATGGTCAAACATGTTTAAACTTACATTTCTGTCTCAGTAGTTGTTGGAGTAGTTGTTGATATGTCAAATAGAAAAGAAAAGAGCAACAAGGGTATTTAAAGGCAGTTATTGCATTACATACAGCTGAACTGGTTTGTGATCTTACCTTTGTGTCCAGATTTAGAGACAGTGAGTTGAACGGGAACTCGCAGATCTCCAACAGAGCAGAAATACCATCCAGAATCAGAGAGTCTCAGTCCAGTCATCAGCACAGTGAAGGAGCTTTCACCATCATCACTGATCTGCACTAATGAATTCTGAGATGTGTTGAATCTCTCCACTGCGTAACAGCTCTTATCTTTATATCTGCACCACTGCTTGACTTTATTCTGATATCTATAACTGTAGAAACACTGAACACTGACATTACCACCTTCATGTCCAGATACACTGCTGTTCATCACAGAAACATCAGGAGCTGAAAATAAGAAGACAATACAACTTTTACTGAACAGAAATAAACAGCTACATAAAATGACACTCTTTTTCTTTGTGCTTGCAAGGGGGACGCCATAGTGGTAAGTGCCTTCCTGTAGGATGCTTCAAACTGGTGTTAGTGAGGCCAGTAGGGGGCGTTCAACATGCAGTCTGTGTGGATCCTAATGCCCCATTATAATGATGGGGACACTATACTGTCAGTGAACACTGTCTTTCGGACGAGATGTAAAACAGAAGTCATAGACCCATTTTAAACATCCTATGGCACTTCTTATAAAGAGTAGGGGTGTACACAGTGTCCTGTGGCTGCAGTCTCATCATCTAAGTGTATGCTGAACACTTGTGGTTGTGAGGAGAAAGCCCCTCATGCAGTTGGAAAGCACTTTAGGTATATGGCCATACACAATGAATGCAGTATATAAATGTTTCGGCGACACGGTGGCTCAGTGGTTAGCACTGTCGTCTCACAACAAGAAGGTTGCTGATTCAAGTCCTGGCTGGCCAGTTGGCATTTCTTAGTGGAGGTTGCATGTTCTTTCCATGTTGGCGTGGGTTTCCTCCGGGTGCTCCGTTTTCCCCCACAGTCCATACACATGCACTAAATTGGCCATAGTGTATAGGTGTGTGTGTGTGTGTGTGTGTGAATGTGAGAGTGTATGGGTGTTTGCCAGTGCTGCATTGCAGCTGGAAGGGTATCTGCTGTGTAAAACATATGCTGGAATAGTTGGCGGTTCATTCCACACAGCCTAGTCTAGAGAAATCTTTTTTCAATACCATCCACAGCCAAAAAAAACAAAGAAAAAAAATAAGCACTTCCTAACATCATTGTCAGCAAAGACACAGTACAGTAGGAAGTGGTTGACATAATGTGAAGAGTCACACTGTTAGCTAGATCATTTACTGGCTGGGTGTGGAATTTCCTAAAATTGTGTACCACCCCACCCCTAATGGCAGAGGTGCAATATAACACTAACCACCACAAAGAACTGCTGAAGAAGCAGTAGTGTAAGCAACTTGCATAACGTGCATAGGAGGACAGCCTTTATGTAGAGTTAATAGTACATCTTATTTGTCTATATTATAATTTAGTGTGGGTGACACGGTGGCTCAGTGGAGAGCACTGTCGCCTCACAGCAAGATGGTCGCTGGTTCGATTCCCTGCTGGGCTAGTTGGCATTTCTGCACTGAAAAAAAATAATTCAGAGATGATTCCTTGGATTTACTCAATTTTTTTTAATTAAGTGGCTGTAAACAAATTATTTGGGCTGAATTTAAACAAACAAATTAAGTGGAATTTTATTAAATTTAATTTGTTTGTTTAAATTCAACACAAATAAATTGTTTGCAACAGTTTTGCAGACATCATTTTTTTCAGTGTGTGTGGAGTTTGCATGTTCTGCACGTGTTGGCGTGGGTTTTCTCCTGGTGCTCCAGTTTCCCGCACAAGTTCAAACACATGCGCTACAGGGGAATTGAATAAACTAAATTGGCCGTTGTGTGTGCGCATGTGAGAGCATATGGGTGTTTCCCAGTACTGGGTTGCAGCTGGAAGGGCATCCGCTGCATAAAACATATGCTGAAAATGAATGAATGAATGAATAATAGAGTATATCACTAGGGCAAATTTTGTCCTATATAGTTGAAACAGTACAAGTATAATCAGTGTTAGGGGAAGCTACACTGAAACTGCAGCTTGATAGTGGTCTACAGTAACAGGTCATGACAGAGTTGCTACGGGGCCACAAGAATCCAAAACTACTCTATATGCAATCTCACTGTATTGTGAGTTTCCTCTTTAAGAACTTATATCCATATGTGTGCAAATTGCAAATAGAAAAAGTGTTCACAACACTGTCAGCGAGACAGTCAATGTAACTGGAAGTCATTCATTCTCAATGTAAGTCAATGGCAAGCTCCTGTGAACGGTGTGGGCATAAATTAATTACCCGTTCAGTCAAGGTTGATTTTCGCTCATTCTATGGATCAAGAAATTTCATTGTCTTTACAACTTTTAAAATGTTTAGTTAGATAGTCAAGTAAAATGAAACCTAATTCACACACTTAAAACCGTAATCTGGAGTTTTCTATTTTTAAAACGTTGCTATTATCAGCATGGAATGAACCATGAGATAATCGAGGCATTGAAGGATCCACTGGTTGTATTCAGGGCTTTACATTAACACCCGCCAAATGCGGGTAGATTTCAGTGGTGGGGGGTAAGACAGACACTCCCACTAGCCACTTTGGCTGGTTGGAAATAATTTTCCCGGATAATAATTCAAAAAAGCAGGGTTCAATGATAAGGATGGTCCAATATGCATGTAAAGGCGATCTTAGAATTAAGAAGCAACACGTCTGACAAAAGTAATTGCGTTTGCATGAGCAATAAAAAAGCACATGAATATCGAAAGAAAGGATGATCACTCATGCTAACAGCTGAGGTGATGCGCGCGACTGTTTAAAACGCGTGCACGCTCTCGTTTCCTTGCGTGAAGCAACTGTGTCTAGAAACACAGCTGATGTGATCGGTTCTCTTTCAAATAGACTAGACAAAAAGTGATGAACATGCACTCACACTCTTGCTGCTTTCAAGAGCTCCAGATTTGTCTTTTTGTAAGCAGCACCGGTTGCTTTCACTTTCACCATTATTTGAACAGTTTTTTAATGGGTCTAACTTAATTGTGTGCGTTATAATCCTTTCATTATCACACAGCATGTTTTTTTTACCTGCTTTCTTTAGCGTAATGTGGTTTAATTATATTTTTTTACAATAACATTGCTTTAATGGGAGATTACTCCCCATTTATGTGTAGTAAACTGGAGATCTGGGACCTTTAGCCAGGACAGATTACTGTGCATATGTTTTGTTAAATAAAAAGTATAGTAAACAGCTACATTTAGCTTGTTTTGACACATTTAAAACTTGTGGCTAAGAAATAATTAATTGTTTATGTTTGGTGTGGTCAGAGATAAATTTGTTAAATCCTTCATTTTGAGCTTTGAAAATTATGTGACATAAAAACTAATTGTAATACTATGAAACCATGACCCATTTGCTTGTGAACAGTTAGCAAGCTCATACACGACACACACAAAGTGAAATGAATGAGGCATGTGGAGATAACGCAAAATCTAAATCAAGTAATTTTAGCATGTCAAAGTCATTTATGTGTATAAAATATATTTTCCCAACAATAAAATTGTGGCTAGTGAAATTGGCGAGTGGCTAGTAATGTTGGAAAACTACTAGCCACCGTGGCTGGTGATCAAAAAAGTTAATGTCAAGCCCTGGTTGTATTCTATATTAACTGGGAAGCGAGGACGAAATTTGGAGGCTCCATTTGAAGCAGCCTTTAAAAATGCTTTAATTGAGACAGCTTTCATTTCTCTGTGATGAAGCAAACGCGCTTTCAATGAGTCCTCTGATACAGCTAATGTAAAGAGCTAATCAGTCGATTCAGCTACAAGTTTCTCTTATTATTTCAGGGAAACAAGCTCAGTGCTCACATTGAATGTTATGGTGAGTTGTATTATTTTGTTTTAGTTTGATGTGTTTGCAATATATAGCTCTTATACCTGTTCTAAAGTGTAACTACCCAACACCCTTACTCCATGTGCTAAACATCAACCACACATAGAACAACCTGTTACATTGTTTGTCAGAAAAAGGAATGAATTAAAAAGATGTCCTTTACCTGATTGTACGGTCAGATACACATAATAACCAGCATCTAGGATCCCAGTGCCACCAGTCTCCACAGCGCACCAGTAATATCCAGAGTCTGACGGCTGCAGATTCTTCCATTCCACTGTAAAGACACTCTGCGCTGGATAATCAGTGATGGAAAATGTACTTTTTGTTTCATTTGCATATGGCAATTTTTTGCAAGTGGCCCAAACTGCTCCCTGACACCAGTATTTGTGCTTTGCATTGTGCTTTTCTTCATATAGACATGGAATAATGCCTGGTGATCCAGATTTCACTCCTATATTCAGTTTATTAATCCAAGCTCCATCTGTAGAGAAGATGAAGTGCAGGAAAAACATAAGAAGACTCATAAACTGCACATATAGTATGGGGTAAATGTATACTGAAGAATAACTTCATTAATAAAGTTAAAATATTCAAACACTAAATCAACAAATTGCCTTGTTAACTTGCCTAGCTAACATAACTAGCCTAATTAATCCTTTAAATAGCAAATTACTGGTATCTTTCAAAATAAGCAGTGCCGGCCCATCAAACAGGCAATATACATAAAAAAACAATAAATAAAATTGAGCACTCAATACACAGGAAAGTATACTGTTTTGTTTGTGCTTTGCTGGTTGATAAATCATTCAGATGGATTAAAATTTCAATTTCTTTGGTCAAACCCTGTGATAGTTATTTTAGCGAGCTGTCTATTAGTAACAAAATAAAGTATTTTGATTTCTGTCAGCTATTATTCATTTTGTAATACATTTTTAGTATCTACACTCTTAAAACGAATGTGTTAAAAACAACACGTGTTATTTTCAACACATGTCCTGAGTGTGCTCAGGGACAACACATGTTGAGTTAAGTTTAACACACAAAATGTGTCATAAAAATTAACACATTAATGTGCAGCATAAGTAGACACACAGATGTGTTGTTTTTGTATTTGTTTAACACAACTGTGTGTTACTATTCAGTTTTTATCATTTTAAAGGTAAAAAATATTATAAATTCTAAATCAATATACAAATTGTGTTTTATTATGAAATCTCACAGGAAACCATTAAACACTGTTCACATACTGTTTATTTTTCCCCTTTAACATGAAATTAATGCATTCAGATGTTTTACAGCATTTCATTGTACAAACAATTAATTGTACATAATATAAAAACTCACTTTATAAAAGCATTCATTAAATTGAACTCTTATCTGTTACGCACGCCAAATAAAATGTCAAATGTGTATCAAAACAGTTCCCAACATATACATTTTCTAAATTATTCTCTAGTGAAAGAAAGATATAACCATAGCACACTGTTTATGCATTCACCTACATGTAAGGTGCTTGTCTTTACAAAATAAATCATTGTCAAATCTAGTCAAAACACTTCAAACATTTCGGTAACCCTTTATAGTAACAACACACTATAAATCATTTATTAAGCATTAGCAAGTAGTTAATTTGCTATTTGTTAAGCATTAGCTCTACATTATAAGACATTAGTAAGCAGTTCATAAATACAACTACAAATGCTGTATTCTTGACTTATAAGTACACTTATAATGTGCTTAATAATTGTACTTTTATAATTCATAATTTTTAATACAAATGGTTTGTAAATAATGCAGTCCTTAATTTAGTAGTGAAAAATGAATCAGAATCAAAGTATGAAAGTACAATTATTAAGCACATTATAAATGCACTTGTAGGTCAAGAATACAGCCTTTGTAGTTGTATTTATGAACCGCTTACTAATGTCTTACAATGTAGAGCTAATGCTTAACAAATTAATGAAATAACTATTTGCTAATGCTTAATAAATGATTCATAGTGTGTAATTATTAAAAAGTAACCAAAGTTTCAACCACTAACATGTTTAAAACTAAATTTTGTATTTAGGAGTTACATATTGCTGATCACAAAATGACACAATGTCTAGAGGTCTGTAATCTATTAAGTGCCCAGGCAGCAAAGCCATTTCAAAATTATTTGTTCAAATGACACTGAAGAAAAAAAGATGTTCATCAAAATACTTAACCCCTTTTTTTGAAGACACTTTGGACAGGTATACATGCTTATTTAGATTAGGTACGGGACTGCACCTTAGCAATCAATTCCATGACCTTTGATCATTTGCAAGATGACTGGGACAAAGACAGGTCATATATATACTCAAAAAAAGAAAAAACTGAAGAGAGTTGGCATGGATACTGAAGATTGCACAGCCAGAAGAATTTGAAAAGTCTGTCTACAGCACAGGTCAGGCTTTCAACATCAAGTGAAAGAGCAAAAGAGTCATTCTTTGCCACAATTACATACTGGGATCCATGTCCTAGAGAACCGATGGAAACCAACTGCGGCTGAGCTGACTTCAGGGTCCCTTTTATGGATTCAGTGAGCAAAGATGTAACGTTGGTACCAGCCTTCAGGAATAAAACAATGAAAAGCATTAGAAAATGTTGCAGCATTAGAAACAATTTTGTTTATCACAAGCTAACACAATAAAAACTATACCGGCACTTGCTCCAACAGGTAGGACACAGCAGAAGTCACACAGCATTTACTCCCAGCAACACTTCTCCCAGATGCAGTGGGTGGAAGAAGATGAATAAGGATCCTCAACATAGTGTAACACAGCTCATCTTGAAGTGAAGATACAGGTCACATGCAAAAGAAGAATTTAAACAAAATTTATTTGAAATTAATACTTTATCTTGAATAGAATATTAATATTCACATTAAGTTTTCTCTTTTAAACTATGTTTAGAAAAGTGTGCACATGCAACAGACATTTTGGCTGATACTCATACCATCATGCTGGTTGTCAGCCGTCTCCAGTAAGTGTCTGATGTCATTTTTCTTCTCCAAGGATGCTATTTCCTTGAGTTTTGGAATTATGGTCCCTTCCCATTTCCGGATAAACAAGTCTTCTTTCCCATCTGTGAGCTTGGAAAATTCAATGTCCATCTTCAAAAGAAAAAAATAAAATAAATCAGAAACAAATTAATATTAATATTACAATTATGAAATAAATGTCTGTGTAAAGTTCTGTCTTAGTTGAGCATGTCAATTACCAAAGCTGGCATGTCAAGAAATCTGGGATATTCCTTGAAGATTTCAGCAACAGTTGGGGATTTTGTTGTTATCTATCTTCTTCGGTAACTGAAGGTTTGATCGATTGCAGTCTTTATTGATGACGAATTCTCTGGTGATGGTCGCATCCTCTTAATGAGAGTCAACCACTCACTTGGTAGAGTTTCATCTGGACATGGTAAAGAAGGTTGCTGTGTACAATGACGACGTTTCAAACTGTACACCCGCTGGCTCTGTTGAAGCTTCCGTCTGATGTTACGTAATCTCATTTCAATAAACCCACAGTGTGATGGCCCATCAAAAAAATGCTCCTGACATTAGTAATGCAAAAACAGAACTAAGTTAGAGTCAAGTATACTTGAGCAGCCTATACATTCCTAATAAATTCAGTTTATAATGTAAAAACATTCTTACATGTCCCTCATTTTCACCAAAGGGCACATGAATCCTTAACGAGGGGAACAATGACACAATTTCTTTTGCTAGTGCCAGCTTTTCTGTACCAGATGGATAGCTAAAAAATAAAAAAATACAGTTGCATAAATTGCTCTTACACAAACATTGACAAACATAAAAAACTGACTAAACAGTGGTACTTTAGAATTGATTAGGAAAAACTGATTGTTAAATGTATTTATTTAAAATATTTTTTTATGTAGAATTTAATTGAATATATAACTTATTTAAGTAGTTGTAATTTATTTAATTTGCAAATAAATACATCTTACATGGAATAAACAAACCACATACTCACAATCCATGTTTCTCTACAAGGTCACTGACAGCAACTTTAACAAGAATCTTTCTTGAGGAAATAGACAGCGTCTTTGTCTCTTCGTGTTCTCTCAGGATTGTAGGGGCTTTTTCTTCAAGCAGCGTCAGCAAACTAGTTGTGGTGCAAGTCTGAGTTGAATCTGTTAAAGGACACTAAGAAATGCCAAAAACATTATATTTATTTAAATGTTTACTTTTATCTATAGTAATATAAAAGGAGAAAGATAATAATAGTTAACCTGTAATGAGTACACACTTCTTTCTAATGAGGTCGGCGTGTTGCTTGCAATATAATATATTTGAAATTTGTCAAACTCCTGTACTCCTGCATTTACATCAGTGTCAATGAACTCTTGAAAATCTGTGTCAAATTTCAATATTCGATCAAGAGATAGTTGTTGAGACAGTTCAGGTTTGACTAAGGCTATCAGATCTCCAACACTGCCAACTGTGAATAGTTTTCTCCATATTTCCTTTCCGTCTATGAAGACAGTTGCAAGAACTCGGTGTAAAAGTGTTAGAGTGACAGTAATTTGTTCCTCGACTTCCATCATCTAAGTAAAAGAGAGAGAAATCCACATATACATAGCACAATGAGAAAACAAATACATGTAACTGTGTATAACAATAAAAAGTAAATTTTAAATAGTATGTGACAAGTCGGTAGCACAAAAATGGCGCGTAATGTTGATTACATTAAAGATCTTCATATTTTAGACATTGTTTATGAATTTGCTCACACCGCTGCGCCATTTGGTGTCTGTAGACAGCGCCCAACTAACGTTATGACAATGGATTCTTGTTCAAATTCCTGCCGCAGAGCGTCATCTTAGGTTTTGTATTAAAATAACATTATGATAATAACATAATTGTATAAATTGTGTCCGGTAACGTTACCTCAAGTGTCAGAGACGCGGAGCAGAGGCTTTAAAGAGACGCGGAGATTTTAAAGTGACGGTGACTTTCATACAAAAATGCAATACATATTTAGCGCAAGTCTTTCGCCTTATATGTAACTTATTATTAACAATGCTGCCAAGTGCCAACACAGCTTTACAAAAAACGCGCCAGATGCGTTAGCTTGTGCGGCTAAAGTTAATGTTACATGACAGAGTTAACAAGTCACTCGTGTATTTGGAGTACGAAACATGGAGACATAATAAAAGTAACAAAAATAACGTCTTGGACAACTAACACAAAACATTCTTAAGCAAAGTGGAAGAAATATTTACTGTCGTAGACGATTTTTAATTAATTTCACTCACCTGAGGCAGACAGATGCATTCCCCGACAAAGATCTGGAGAGAGCGACGGTTGAAAAAGAAAGTCACTGCGCATGCGCGTGCAGAAATTCACAGCATAAATCCGAAATACAGAATTTTCATCTATGTACTCACAAATGCTTATTTTATATTACCATCATGATAAATAAACTACATAAATACATAACACATTGCCATTTGACTACAGGAAAAAAGCACTTTATTCCAGCATACTGTTTAAATGTGTTTAACACAGTCATTGTGTAAACAGTTTAGCACAACATTTACACACAATGTGTCTGTAGTAACACAAAATGTGTTACGAACTGTTTAACACATATTTTGTGTAAATTTTTAACACATCATTTTTAAGAGTGTATTTGCATTTTCACTTCAGTTCTTTTATGTCTAATTCTATAAATTCATGTTAAATACTACTTTGAGACATTGTTCACAGCTAAAGAATGTTTGGTGGCGAAATTTTTTTTATTTTTTGGTGCTATAAGAGCAGTTAAAACAGACCGTGTGAACATAACACGAGGGTTAAATGAGATACAATTCACAATGACAGTGAGAAAAAAATAACCTCCACATTTCATTAAAAGAATAGCTCTATATAATTCATACATGACAAATAGATGAAAGCGATAATAAATACATAACAACAGTATGAATAAAAGCAGGAAATATTAGAAACATAACCAGCAGCCCTCCATGCTATTTTGCAAAACACCACCCGCAATCGGCTATTGGGTGAACTAAAATGACATGACGTATTCCTACACAGATCTCTCCAAATTACTCGCGTTCGATATAAAGCCGAAAAAGTGTTTTAAAGTCTTAAGTAACATAACATCACATGTGTCTTTGCTGTTTTTAATCGATCTTAATCAAATTTTAATTTGAAATGAACACAGCATCTTTCCAGAGCCGAAAAAAGGAAGAAAAAAAAAGCAGAAGAACTCACTCAAAGTAAAGGTATGGTTTCCCCCTCATTTTGTCAAAATCGAATGATTTTAACCCACTGTACAACATCTAATGCAAAGTTTTGTTTGTGTAAATCTCTGTGCAAAAACAAGCCTCTCAACCCTATGGGCCGGCACTGAAAATTAGTAAAATATGATGCACTGTCATGATGGCAAAGACAGATTTTAATATTGCTATTCAGAGAGAATAATACTGTAACTGTTTACCTGAGATGTGGAGTAAAACCCCAGTGAGAACCAGAAGGTGAATCATGTCTGCAGTGGAGTGTGTGTGTGTGTGTGTATGAGAGGAGCTGATCACTTTAATATAATCTCTGACTCCTGTTTCAGAGGAGGAGCAAAAATATCTAAAACCACACGTGAACAAGTGGCCAAAGTCATTGTTTTGCAGCCAGCAACATCACACTTCATAAACACAGTCTGTAGAAACACTTGGTTGACATTCTTCCTTTGTACATGTATGGGGAGGGGGAAAGCCCCACCCATTGGTAACAATCTCTTGCTCATTCATATAGACAGCCCTGAGTGAGAAGCAGCTGACAGCCGTTAGATTTTTTTTTAGACCATTTCCCATTAGAACAGTATTTTTCAAAGTGAAGTTTATTTATAAACTAATTTCGAGAGGATCACGTGATTATGATTGAACACAGCTGGTCATGCATTAACCATGTATGACCAACCAATCAGACGATTTCTAACCCACTATAAAGAGCCAGGGTTTCTTACTACAGTCATCTTCGTTTGAAGAATCCCCCCCTTCCACCCCTACTCCTCCTCTTTTCCTTTCATAGGGCGGCATGGTGGCCCAGTGACTAGCACTGCGGCCTCACAGCAAGAACGTCACCGGTGTGAAGTTAGCATGTTCTTCCCGTGCTTGCGTGGGTTTTCCCCGGGTTCTCCGGTTTCCTCCCACGTTCCAAAAACATGCACTACAAGTTAATTGAACAATCTAAATTTAGCACTAGTCAAACTTTATCCATAAGCATATCTCTCCGTAGCAACTATTTTCTGTCACCAACTCTTACAAGGGGGAGCTCTCGAGATCTACCTGAGCTCAAAGCTCCCCTCTCGCCCTGCAAACAGGAGGGAGCCCAGGGCTCAAGGACCTTTTGGGCTCAGGGCTCTCTCCCGGGACAGCATGCCAAACTTGCTTATAATCAATCATCAGCTAAGTGTGAACTCTTGAAATAATATTACAACACCAGGAATGGATCGGTATAAAATTAGCATCATTTGAATTCATCATTGCATCATTTTCACTTGTACATGTTTTTACAGTTGCAAAGATAATGTGAATTTTGGAAATTTGTGTGTATATATATATATATATAGGATTTTTCCCCAAAGCTTTAACAAAACATTTTGTACAATCAAGGTTGTAATTTTTCCCCATAATGACCCTTGCCACCTAAATAATTTAACAAATAAGTAAAATTAAAATAAAATTGCAACAAAAATAAATAAAAAGAACGCAAAATTGAATAAAATAACATTTTTATAAATAAAATAAAAACTATACAGTATTGTTACACTTAGACAATATAAATTTTAAAATAATTAAAATAAATAAATACCTGCATAATAATACAAATCAATAATCTGACATTTTCTAGTCTACATAAATATGAAACATTTAAACCCATTTGCACAGATATCTTGTTAAAGGGGAGAGTCTTCATTTTTGTCCACAGTTTTGGACAGATCCCTTAAATTAGATATTTAATTTTCTATAATTTCAATTATAAAACAAGATCACACATCCACATTGAAGCTTTAGGTGGGGCTGCCGATTTCCACTCAAGTAATATCCTTTCCTTGCTAATAAAGTAGTGAAGGCAATAATGTTTTTTCCTTGTTTGTCAATTATATTTTATGTTCTGGTACACCGAAAATAGAAATCTCAACATTAGCCATTAGAGTTTTGAATCTGCCGCTATGTTGACACAAAGGTGTTTATAGCATTTGAAAAGAGCACAACCTCATTTGAATTTAAAGTGACAGGCATTAAAACAGCACATTTTTTTATCAAAGCATGGGGCAGTTTTATTTTTTATTTATTTTTACGTGATATTTGGAGCCGAACCTCACATAAACTATAGAGAAATCAGAGACATCTTTTTGCATCTTGTAAAAGGGGCATAAAATTGATCACCATTAAAGAGTTATTGCTAATGAGAATAGAGGTCCTATGATGTGAAATATTCTGTGTATTTAAATTTTAATCTGAATTATCTATCTATCTATCTATCTATCTATCTATCTATCTATCTATCTAT